>ONZH01002913.1:0-23152 GCA_900303285.1 Rhinella marina
AGGTCGTGTGAGGACATCATGATATATTGAATACATTTTTGATTATTGGTTGCATAATAGAAAAAGTATATAATGTGCTAATATAATTTTTGTATCAGTTCTTCATAGTATTTAACTTTTTCACAGTTGGTGGAGACAGTGGATAAGGAAAGCTTGGAAATCTGATTTCCTTGTGAAGATTTATGATGCCCTATAGTCACCCCTGGTGTGTACAATTACTTCTCTGTAGCATTACTTTTTGCATTACACGTTGACCTTTTATGTGCATTATTACTGGACTGATAACAAGGTCCACATTCTCCAGCATTACTGTGTTTATTAACCTGGTACTTTGACATAACTGTGCTTATGCAGTGGCTGGGTTTGGCTCCAACACTACGCTGGGTCCCCCGCATACTGTCAAGGTGTAACCATGTATTGCTGCTCTCCGGAAGCGATGGTAGGACATGGTGCACCCCAATGCGAAATAAGTCAAGAGAGTCAGGGTCTGCAGTAAACCAGTGTGCTTCTTTACTGGAGGAACTCAAGTGCAAAACAATACATGAAAGGTACTGGGCTGGCTTCTCTAAATCTCCTCCCTGGCAGAAGAAGGGTTTGATGATGAGGAAAGGCCTAAGATAGCTATCCCTCTCTCAGAAGGCTGGTACCAGGGCCAAAGGTTGGAGACTGAGGGTCTGTTGCAGAGTATCCCTGTCTCAGCATCTTCTTCTGATCATTCAAGTAGCCTGGCAGAGTCTCTTCTTCTAAGCACTGTTCCCTAACTGCAGAAAACTAGGGGCTCTGACTGCTCTCCTTATATACAGTTTCTGGCTAAACTAGAACCTTCTATTGGGAGGGGTGGAGTGGAGAAACTCAACACAAACAAATACAATGTTACAATTCTGGTCTCTTATAGACTTGCATGAGACCTTCAATAATACTCAATGGCAATGGCATAGTAGCAGTTTTCTAGACTGTCTGGTTTTGGTGGTAAACAAGTCTGGCTTTTTCCTTCCAAAACATGCTCTTCTTTAAACCTTATGGTGGCTATGGAAAATTACCAGCTTCTCATTATTAGCTGTGTAAATAAGGTACAGTGCAAATGAACAGGATACAACAAACATATAAAATGCAGTTACACAGTATTAAACAGTATGTCAATGCATCTTAACTCTTTAAAGTGAAATAAAGTAAGGAGTTTGGGGCAAATGTCCAGAAATCTTTAGACTTCAAAGTACACCTGCTCTAGGGCACTACACTTATTTTTCCTGTACTGTGACATCACTGTGTTTATTATTCCTGTGCTGTGACATTATTGTGTTTATGATCCCTGTGCTGTGACATCACTGTTATTATTATCTCAGTACTGTGACATCACTGTGTTTGTTATCTGTGTGCTGTGATATCACTGTGTTTATGACCCCTGCATTGTGACATCACTGTGTTTATTTTCCCAGTATTGTGACATCACTGTGTTTATTTTCCCCATGCTGTGACATCACTGTGTTTATTATCCCTACATTGTAACATCACTGTGTTTATTATCCCCGTGCTATGACATCACTGTGTTTATTATCCCTACATTGTAACATCACTGTATTTATTATCCCCGTGCTGTGACATCACTATACATTATCCATTTACTGTGACATCACGTTGCGCATTATCCCTGCCAGAGTTCCTAACTGTCCAGAAATTCCTAGAAGTCTGTGAAAATAATCATTCTGCACTGAATGTCCCATAATGAGAAAGTGAAAACAGAATGTTCCAAATCTTTGCAAATTTATTGAAAAGGTAAAACTGAAATCTTGCATTGACCTAAGTATTCAGACCCTTAACTCAGAACTTAGTTGAAGCACCTTTGGCAGTGATTCCAGCCTTCAGTCTTCAGGTGCCACAAGGTTTGAACACCTGAATTTGGGAATTTTCTGCTATTCTTTTCTGTAGATCCTCTCAAGCTCTGTCAGGTTAAATAGGGACTGTGGGTAGACAGCCATTTTCAGGTCTCTCCAGAGATGTTTCATTGGGACACTTCTGTGTGGCTACTGGTGGCTTTCATGTGTCTTTTACTGAGGAGAGGCTTTTTTTCCTGCCACTCTGCCATAAAGCTAAAATTGGTAGACTGGTGCAGTGATGGTTGACCTCCTCTAAGTTTCTCCCACTTGCACATAGTATCTTTGGAGATCAGCCAGATAGGAACTTTCAGTGCTATAGAAATTTTTGTACCCTTCTCCAGATCTGTGCCTTCACACAATCCTGTCTCTGAGCTCTACAAGCTGGTCCTTCCTCCTCATGGCTTGGTTTTTGCTCTGATATGCATTGTCATCTGTAAAATCTTATCTAGACTAGGGTGCCTCTTTTCAAATCATGTCCAATCAACTGAATGGATTTAGCACAGGTGGACTCCAGTCAAGGTGTAGAAACATCTCAAAGATGATCAAGAGAAATGGGTGGACCCCAGAGGCAAAAGTCATAACAAAGGGTCTAAATACTTACGTTCATGCAAAATTTTAGTTTTTCTTTTTTAATAAATTTGAAAAAATGTCAAAAATTCTGTTTTCACTTTCTCTAATGAGTTACTGAGTGCAGATTGACAGGGGAAAACTTTTTAAAAAAAAATTATTCTAGCACAAGGTCGCAATATAACGTGAAAAAAGTGAAAGGGTCTGAAGACTTCTCGGAAGTATTATATAGACATGCATTACTCATAATCATTATCATTCATTATGGCTTTTCCAATTTTTACGTAAAAAAATGTTGGCTGTCAGTAATTTTTGGATAACAAGTCCAGAAAAAATTCTAGTTGGCAGCCCTGATTAGAGAGATCAAAATAATCGAAAGCCTTTCATGTTCTGAACTCATTTCTGTAGGTGGTCATGCTAGAGTGGATCCTAGGGCTCCATGGTTTCTTTTTATACCCCTGGTTACAGTTACATTTACTACAGCTTCCCCTTGTAATGGATTGTGCACCTTTGTAGTCACCCCATGACCAGGACAGATCCTCATATTTGAGATGTAAAAATTTCATGACAGAAACCAGAGATCTTGAAAACCAAGAGGAATTGCTGAACAAAGTATTTTAGAACATTGTATAACCTTCAAAAGTAGACTTTCCTTTTAAACTATAACATTCTGACTACCTGCAACAACCACTAGGGGCAGCACCACCCATAAAGATAAACAGTGCCATGACAGCAGTTATATGGATGTATAATGACATCAGCCGATGCTGCAACTTTATTTATGATATTGACAATTACAAAAAAAATGTAAGAGGAATGACACAACATATTATTTACCCTGAGATATTCACATTAAACTAAGTCTTATGGCTCCAGGCTGTTCTTATAAAACTGACAAGTTACGATTCACAAGTATAAAGTTTTATAGCGTAGAGCCTCTTTTTTTATTTGGATTGCTTAACACAATACCTGTCATTATAATTATCATTTTTAACCTGATGTGATCTGGGTTTTTTTTTTTTCAACAAATGTCCCAGATTTATTAGTCTTCATATTGGTTGTTAAGAGATTCAGGGGGAAATTGGCCATAGACCTTACAGGGAAATTTCCCTGTGGGCCGATGCCCAGTGGGCCATCTGGGCCTTGCTCACGGCTGGCCAGTGGAAGTGTTTGGGGCAGTATTTTGTGATGGACTGTGGTATTTGGCTCTGTTGGGGTGGTATAATGTGCCACAATATGGTATTGCTGGCTCTGTCTTCCATCAATTTGGACCCAACTACAAAATGGGGCCACTTTAAGTTCCTAATCCGCCCCTGAAGAGAACTTATCATCATGTTTGTCGGTTGGATTTCTGTCCAGTAGAAGCAGATGTCCGGTCACTTGACTAATTAATAGGATCCCCCTGTTACAAGAGTCAAAAAAAAAAAGAATATTCAACGGTCTTCTACTTCCCTGCAGCTTCTAGCATCAGAACTGAGTGGGCAAGGAGGCCGGCAATGGTGATGTCACCAGCCATGCTTGCCTGCTCCAGCCATATAGATTGTGCAGATGACTTATAGGCTTAAGCAAATGCTTAGGGCTCATGCACACAAGTGTGTATGTGCCCAGTACCTCATATTGCAGACCACAAATAGCTGGTCCGCGATCCGCAAGAGGCGGTTTGAACTGCAAAAAATAGGACACGTTCTATTTTTTCGTGATGAGGAGGCACAGACCGAAATCCCACGGAAGCCCTGGGCTTCAGATGCATGGCTCCGCTCTGCACGGCTCCATATCTTGAGGATTGCGGACCCATTCAAGTCAATACGGAGTGCACATGGCCATTTTGTTTTTTTGTTTTTTTTTATCACATTGTTCACTGTACGGAATAAATGAGGTTATATTTTAATGCAGTACTTCAGAATTTTTGGGACACAGCTTTGCAAATTGGCTTTATTTTTCTACTGTTTAACCAGGAAAGGGGATGGGGGGGACTGATTTGAATTTTTATTTATTTTTTTAACTTTATTTAATTTTTGTTAATTTTGTTAGGGGACCTGAACAAGCAATGATTACATTGTTTTTCCTATATGCTACGGTGCTTATACCTTAATGAATAGGAAGTTTGCTATATTCCTATATACGACTGCCACCTGCAGGCCTCCAAAGGAATATACCAGTAATAGGCCTGGCTCCGGCCTATGACAACCAATAAACAGCTTCTGGGATCTTAGCACACGAAAGCTGTTTGCAGCATTCCCGGGGAAAAAGCCATGGCAAAAGCCCACGGATTGACCATGACATCTGAGGGGTTAGATGTCTGGGATTGGCATTATTGTCTCTGTGCTCCTCCTAAGGTCGCTTTCACACAGTCAGTCCTTGAATAGTAATTTTCATCTGTGATTGTGTTATGCCCTTTCCGGGGCTGGTGGGCGCACCTCTCTGCAGGCAGCACCACCGGCATCCTGTTGTCAGGGTAACCAGGCTAAGCCTCCCTGTGCAGAATCGCCGGCCAAACATAGGCTGTGCTGGCATGTTTGACGTGCTGATGTCGCCAGTTATGTGACCAGTAGGTGCAGACTATTCAAACAGGCAATCTCTGAATTCTCTTGATTCTCTTGGATTCCTGACCTCAGTTCTGGACTTTGACTCTGACTCCAGCCTGACATTTTGGACCTTGGTATTGGTATTGGCTTGGTTGTTTTCTGATTCTACCCTGTCTGCTCTCCTGGTATGACTTTGGCATGGTATTGGATTCTGATTCATGCCTCTTGATCTTGTTTGTTTTTTTTTCTCCTAGGTTGCCCTGTTGGGGCTTATATACAGAAAGATTTTTTTGTCCGCATCTGATCAGTATTTTTTGCAGGTCGGATGTGGATCCATTCACTTCAATGGGACTGCAAAAGATGTGGACAGCACTCCGTGTGCTGTTACGCATTCTGCATGTCCATTCCATGCCATCCGCAAAATTATAGAACATGTCCTATTCTCGTCCGCATTATAGACATAGGACTGTTCTATTAAGGGCCAGCCGTTCTCTTCCGCAAAATGGTATCCATGTTTTGCGCATCGCAAAATAGCCAACGATTGTGTGCATGAACCCATAGTCTACTCCACCTAGTGTCTATTTAGCGTTTGCCAATCTGTCGCTTGTTTATTATTTTTTTCTCCTTTGTTTCCCTTCCCGTGTAACTATTGCACTTATTTAGGAAGGGACTGTCAACCAGTTGTGGGCCGTTACGGATTGTGCAAGTAGGAAGGGACAGTGTAAAGGGTAAGTTCAGGTTCATTGCTCCCTACTGTGACATATTGTGAGCCAAAATCAGGTGCGGGTCAAATACACAGAACAGGTGCAAATCTTCCCTTATACCTTATCTCTGGTTTTGGCTTAAAATCACTGATGGAAATTACTGATCATTACACTGTGTAAAGCGGTCTAACTTTGCAAATTTTCTACGTAGGAGGCAAAGAATACTAAGGGACAGCCCATGTAAGAGCTAAAATAGTCTCCATAATGATTGTCAAACATTTGCTATGTGTCCAAAGGAATCAAGAAGTAGAGACCCACGCGGACCTGGGAAGTGTCGGAATGGGACCGGCGAGTATTTGTTTTAAATGCTTTTATAATTTGAAAAAACTAAAAAATACTGATCGGACAACCCTTTAAAGGTATCGTTTTTAGAATGTGACCTTGGGAAGACCTCGAGAGAATCGTTACAGAAGTTGGCACAACTCTCAGCCCACACCAATTATCATTACAGGTATTAAGTAGCGTTTCCATTAGTCAGGGTGAGATGCGGCCCCCCGTGCCAGCGCTCTGATACCTTGAGTAAAGCATACACTGTAGCCTCCAGGCACTTACAGGCAGCAGCTTGATCGATGCTTAACGGACACTGGATAGAAACATGGCATTAAATGTTCACTCCATTGTTAGGAGAAAACTTCATCAGAGCTCCTACAAGATTAATCAGTCGCCTCAAGGAATTCACCGAGATTATTTAGAAGTGACATCGTCTTGCTTACTTTATATTTGCATTTAATGCAAAAAAAAATTCTAATTTTTCTTATACCTTTAATCTTCCAAATATCATGAAATCATGCTCACACACGGAGCGTAATTTCTGCACAGGACACGCCACATCTGATAGAGGTCTTTCAGATCCAGCTCCACCCATTCTTGCACAACCCCTTTGCAACTTTCCGCCGTATATGTACACCAGAAGTCGGCACTTTAAAGATGGTGACCGCCCACGCGTGCAGTAAGCGCCACAGCCGCCGGGTTTCTACTTTTTCAAGTGAATGAATACAAATGTGACCATGGCATCTGAGCAGCTGAGATTGGGGAAGCTGTAATGAGCTGGTGATGGCTCAGAGCCTCAAGCAGGCTCCAATACCCATCACTGGAATATTCTAATGCAAAACAGCAGGTGGCAGCACTGTATTGGAATACAGTGAATGCTGTGTTCTGTGATGGATATATACTAGTGTTAGAGTCTGTCACCTGTTTTTCACCTATATAACTAACAGCAGTTCCCCACAGAAGATTGCAGACACCTCCCAGACATACCTGTGTGCACTGTGTGTCTGTATTACATGTCACATCCCAGACATACCTGTGTGCACTGTGTGTGTGTATTACATGTCACATCCCAGACATACCTGTGTGCACTGTGTGTCTGTATTACATGTCACATCCCAGACATACCTGTGTGCACTGTGTGTATTACATGTCACATCCCAGACATACCTGTGTGCACTGTGTCTGTATTACATGTCATATCCCAGACCTACCTGTGTGCACTGTGTGTCTGTATTACATGTCACATCCCAGACATACCTGTGTGCACCATGTGTCTGTATTACATGTCACATCCCAGACATACCTGTGTGCACTGTGTGTCTGTATTACATGTCACATCCCAGACATACCTGTGTGCACTGTGTGTGTGTTACATGTCACATCCCAGACATACCTGTGTGCACTGTGTGTGCATTACATGTCACATCCCAGACATACCTGTGTGCACTGTGTGTCTGTATTACATGTCACATCCCAGACATACCTGTGTGCACTGTGTGTCTGTATTACATGTCACATCCCAGACATACCTGTGTGCACTGTGTGTCTGTATTATATGTTCAGGAAAAGCACTTTTATTCTGCAGGAAAGCAGCTCCCAAGTGCCCATGTATATGTCTGAGATGTGTATGCAATCTTCTGTGGGGCACTGTTGTTAGTAATATAGGTGAAAAACAGGTGAAAGACTCCCTTTAAGCGAATCGAGCCTCGGATCATAGATCCGAAAAACGGGAGCTTCGGACCCATTCAAGTCAACGAGTCCACACCGCAATATGAAGTGCACGTGGTTGTTGCCCATGCATTGCAGACCGCTATTTGTGGTATACAGCACAGGCACTGAACAAGTATGGCCCTTACTAAAATTTGGAACCAGAGAGCTGAACAGGGCAGTGAGTCAGGGGGTGGCAATGGTTAGATACTCCTTCATGAGCATGGTATACATCCATAGTGTTCTATGTATCCATACATTCAGGGGATGGATGAAAAGGAGTTTAACTGTATCAGACTACACAGAGTTTATTTGTAGTCTGTTACTATGGAGATGCATTGGTCTGCATAGGAGCTGTAGGCAAAGTTGTAGTACATTGTTAGTGCAGCCTATCTGAAATGTATATTCTTTACTGGCTGTGAAAAGCTTTACTGCTGGAAGGCGATACGTGATACGTGAGCCAAAATGATCCAAAAATAAAAATGAGTTCCCTTGAAATGGCATAATCCGGTATTTCAAGCACTGCGCATACTGTGCATGCCAAACTGCCCAGTAACGACAAGTAATGCCCGAGGAAAAAGACAGCCAGTCACTGATGACACGATCTGCGACAATCTTATGTAACCAGCAATCTACTGATCTGCAACATCCTGTCAAACTACAACTCCCAGCATGACCTGACTGCCATGGGAGTTGTAGTTTCACCACAGCCGGAGAGCCACAAGTAGCAGACTGAAAATAGCTTGCACAATCAAGTTGTTTTTTTTTTTTCTGAGCACTTCTTGTCTTGGTTATTCAATCCCATATGTCTTAAAGAGACATTTCCGTAAATTATAGCATATTCATTAAAAGGGATTACTGTACACAATCAGAGTGACGGTAACAGTCGCTTTCCTGGAGCCTTTCACACATTAATGAGCAGACGGCATTTGAAAAAGTCAGACGTCTTCATTTGTCTACTTTATTATCAAGATTAATATTAAGGCATTATAGGAGCTTTATTTATTCTCTGGGAGCAGGAAGCGGCTGCTAGTTAAATTCACATTACCAGGGCATTTAAATATTTGACTTGTCCCTGTTGCATATACAAATCTCAGTCTGATGCCTTTAGGCGTGCAAATCATTTCCTCCGTCCTCTGCACCAGCAAATACACAAATCGTAAAAATCTATGCTCTCCAAAGTCTGGACAGGCGGCGCAACAACATAAAAAATTAGACACATTTACCTTGTAAATGTGTATATAAAGTGTGTATAAATGATGTATCTGTAAAGCTGGTCAAGAATTGCTTTTACATATTTTATATTTTTAGGTGGTTGGTAAATTATTAGATTTTTTTCACCTTAAAGAGGACCTGTCACCACTCCTGACATGTCTGTTTTAAAAGCTTCATGCATTCCCCATGTAATAACAATTCTGGAACATCTATTCTTATGTCTGCATGTTGTACCATTCCTTTATTATTTCTACTAGAAGTTCTGAATGAATTGCTAGCAGTCTGCAGTAAGGGTACAGAGGGGAGGTGACCAGTTGGGGGTGTGTCCCTGCACAGACTCACTCTATCCAATCAGTACAGTCATTGTTAGACTGTGCAGGTACACACCCCCAATCTGTTACCTCCCCTCTGTACCAGATGGAAGTTATATTTTGTGGATCCGTGGTTTGTGGACCGCAATATGGACACGATCATGTACATGAGGCCTTAGAAATACATGGGTGCTTTCTTTCAGAAACAGCATCCATCTGTCTAAATATGTAACTACACTGCAATACCAGACTCAACCCATGGAGGGTCGCGACACTGTTTTTGCAAGAAAGAAGCCAAGTTTTTCTAATCCTGGACCATCCCTTTAAAACAAATCACTACATTTTTTTTAAATAAATTTATAAAGGGATAGAAAGAATGGCTTTAAAAATATAAAAGTACTACTACTCACCTCCTCCACCACTTCCCATTTTTCCCCCGCCCGTCTATTTCCTGGATCCTCTCAGCACAGAAATGTGACCACTCAGCCAATCACTGGGTAAGGTGGGTCACCGCTGCAGTGATTTGCTGAGGGATCACATTACCGGAGTATTTTGTATGTATTTAAAATGTTAAATAATACTTCGGAACAAAAACTTTTTGTCAATTTTTTTATTACAAATGTGAAAAACAATATCAAACAGATAAAGCACAAAGTATAAAAATATTTCTCTTGAAAATTCTAATAAAATGTAAAACTGTGAAATTATTTTTTTTTTTTTAATAAAACTCTATTAAAATAAGTTTATATACAAGGAAAAAGCTAAACAAAACGTTGATCAGAACAGTGTATATAAAATGGAGTACGCCCTCAGTGCTTTATAGGTTGTAATATGGTCGCTGTGTAAGGTCGTGTTCACATCTGCTGAAAGCTGATCCCAGCATGCCGTCTGCTGGCGGACCAAAAACAGTTGCATGAAATGGTTATTGTCTACCTGAGACCCAGCATTTATGTCAGAAAGCTGGCGGATCACCACCAGACCTCACAAAAGGGATCTAGCAGTGAAGTATAGAATCCGGCAATGCTGGATCCAGTGATATCCGGATCTCTGCCGGAACTGCTGCCCTAGATATGAACGCGGCCCATACCGTACCCTTTCCTGAGGTGAGGTGAGGGGGTAGTGTACTGCCAGATGCATCTCCCCATCCACATTTTTGGTAGCAGAGGGGGCCCTTTTTGCCTCACGCTATAAACCCCTTGAGTTCATGTGTTGAATCTGGGCACAATGGTTTTTTAGAAAAAAAAATAAAAATAAAAAAACACAACTACAAATCTACAGAAGAGACGTCCATGTAATATATGATACATATTGTGAAGCTTAAAGGGAATCTGTCATCACATTTGCCGTGTACTCCTAATAATCTGGTGCTGTAGGTGACACCACAGCAAAACCATCGCTGCGTCTTTTAAAGCGCTCAGCCTCGGCATTTCGATGTAAATCCACTTTGAAAACCTACCTTTCCACAGGTAAATGCAGGTCATGGAGTTATCGAGGTGTTTCCTTACACTGCCTGAGTCATGGAGTCACCACTGCTAGCCCGCCCATCTCTCTGTGATTGACATCCCGCTGCGCCTGAAATCTCAGGTATTTATGGCGCACTCACAAGATTTCAGATGCACCTGGAAGTCAAGGGGGATGTCAATCACATATAGATGGGCAAGTATCTAGTGGCTCCGTGACTCGCGGCAGTGTAAAGAGACACCCCGATGACTCCATCAGCAGCATTTACATATAAAAGGTGCTTATCCCATATTGATGAACAGTCATCAACAAGTAATCCCCGGACAATCCCTTTCAAAGGGTTATCCAGGAATAGATATGTATGACCTACCCTTAAGATAGGTCATCAGTATCAGATTTGACAGGGGAGGGGGGTGACATGCGGGGCACCTGCCAATCAGCTGTTAGAAGAGGCCTTGAGTGCCGCATTCTCGTCCTAGGCCAGTGATGTCACTGTACTTCGGTCACATGGCCTCGTTGCAGCTCTTCTCCAATAAGTGAATGGGGCTGAGCTGCAGTACCAAGCACTGCCACTATATGATGTACGGCGCTGTGTCTGGAAAGTTGCCAGGAGCCTGCATTGTTCACCCTAGCTCCGGTGAGCGCAGCGGCTCCCGGAAACAGCTGATCAGAATGGGTGCCAGGACTTGGACACCCGCTGATGTGATAATGATGACCTCTCTCTTCCAGGATAACCCCTTTAATTATTTAACCCCCTAACTGTTTTAGCAGAGTGGAGCTCCAGCAGTGGGAAAAGTAGCTAGCTAGAGGGGAGGAGGGCTGCTTTAGATGCTGCTACCTTCTGAATGGTAGCAGCTAGAAACATGCAACTGATCTTGTTTGAAAGCAGACATTCCAAGCTTTCAGATAATACCAGAATGATGCAATATGTTCAGGACAGAGGAAGATATCACTGATAGAAATCGGGATGCTGTGAATGCAGCTAAAAACGAAAATAAAAACTTGTTTTACTTGCCATTATTCCTGACTTGATTTCTAACAGTGATTTCTCCTCAGTTGCTCACGATAGCTGTCATTTTGGTCTTTGGTCAGCTTTCAGACAAGACCGGTTGCATGTTTCTAGCTGCTACCATTGAGGAGATATCACCATGTAAAGCATCCCACCCCCCTCCAGTTAGCTACTTTTCACACTGCCCGAGCTGTGAACCACCAAAACAGTTAGGTGGTTAAAGGGGTAGCTCACAGCTGGCACTACCACCAACACCTCAAGTGAAATTATTGGTTACATCTGGGAAAAGTTATGGGCGCATTTCTGTGGGAGAATAACCCCTACACATTCATATAGAAACGTAAATGTCTTCTTCAATAGCAACTGCTGCAATGTCTGAAACATCTGCATCCTCTCCATAACCAAAAAACGCTGCACGTCACCAACTATCAATGTACTGGACTCAAATACACTCGATCTGACACCCCTTAGGTGTCCCCTTCTCCCCCCCATATCTCCGTGCCATGCGAAGACTAACGCCACTGGAATAATCTCTGAATGTTCCTACAACTTTAAGGAACATCAAATTATATTAACGACTTTCTAAAACATTACCTTCTCTGACAGACAATAAATGTCACCCGAAATCCCAAAACTGACTTAATCCCCCTTGTAAAATGATATTTCTAAGGAATCTCTGCCGGCATTGTGGTTATGTATATACAGTTGTAGCTAATGGCTGCCAGTCTTGTAGACAGGCAGCGGATTCCCGTCTCCGGGCACGGTTTATCTAACTGCTCATCCTGATCTCCCAGGTGCATTTACAGAATCACAGAGAAGACTAACTGACGGAAGGGGGGATTGTAACAGCATAATGCCTCATTTGGACTGGTACCCCAGACTTGACACCAGGACCCGGCATGAGTCTCCTGGACCAATCTTACAGCCCACAGAACCCCATAGTGCTGTAAGTTCAGTTCATTAGGATGGGAGGGTCTGGGGTCACATACCGATAGGAAAAGGTTAAAGGCCAAGATTTAAAGAGGACCCCTCACCTCTCCTGACATGCCTGTTTTAATAGCTTCATGCATTCCCCCTGTAATAACAATTCTGGAGCCTCTATTCTTATGTCTCTATGTTGTGCCATTCCTTTATTATTTCTACTAGAAGTTATGAATGAATTGCTAGCAGTCTGCAGTAAGGGTACAGGGGGGCGGTAACCAGTTGGGGGTGTGTACCTGCACAGTCTGAACATGGCAGCACTGATTGGCTAGAGTCAGTCTGTGCAGGTACACCCCCAACTTGTTACCTCCCCTCTGTTCCTTTACTAAAGACAAATAGCAATTCATTCATAACTTCTAGTGCAAATAATAAAGGAATGGCACAACATAGAGACATAAGAATAGATGTTCCAGAATTGTTATTACATGGGGAAAGCATGGAGCGATTAAAACAGGCATGTCAGGAGTGGTGAAAGGTCCTCTTTAAACATATCCCCTATTCACAAGAAAGGAGATAAGTGTCTAATTGGTGGGGGTCCAATCACAGGGTTCCCACACTGATCACTACAGGGGTCCTTGTGTCCTTCCATATGAGCAGCGGTCAAGGATGTGGATGGGGGATACGTTTATATATTGGCACAACCCCTTTAAGGGGCTCATATAATTTTCACAAACTTCTGACACGTCATAGTGACATCTCAGAAGTCTTACTTGGTGTTGGTACGGGCGCCGTGCCGCTTCGCTTCCGTCAGTTCTCCTCTTTTCATGGAGAGACAAACAGATACAAAGGGTACATAGCTCAACTGAGGCCTTCTGGAATCCCCCCTTCCCTCAGTTTTAGTGACTGGTGAGGGTCTCAGCACCCGAGCCCCGCCCAGTCAGTATGACATCAAAGAGGTTTGTGAAACTGAAATACACCCTTTAAAACACAGGAACATGTGAATGAGGACAAACAATACAGATTTATACCCATTTAAAGGGTGACAATCCTACCGGAATCAATGGCTGCGTTTCAGGTTGTCACCAATCATCTGTACGGGTAGGTTCACAACTGTGTTTAGCAAACTGTTCTGGCCTGCCGAAGTCCACAGGTTCCGGCCTAGCCGTATACTGCCGTTCACTGCCAGACCACATTGACTACACAAGGATCCAGCTGGGATTCAGACACTTTCCAACAGACAAAAAAAATGCTGCCTGAAATAGTTTCTGTCCAACCAGAAAACAGGTCGCCTTCTGGAAAGAGGCCAGATCCCTGCCGAATCCCATTACAGTCAATGGGGTCTGGCCTAGAGCGGCAGTATCCAGCTAGGCCGGAACCAGTGAACTCCAGCAGGCTGTTCTGGCAGAGATACATTTAATGCAAGTGTGAACGGACTCTTACCCATGCAAGAAACCAAGATAAGTCAGAAAAGTCACGTAAGAGGAAGACTCAGAGGTGTTTCTTCTTATGTGGGTGATTGTTAGACGTACCAAGTAAATGTCAACTGGCCATTAAAGGGGTATTCCCATTATAGACAATGGGGGCATATCGCTAGATATGGCCCCATTGTCTGATAGGTGCTGGTCCCAGCTGGGACCCGCACCTATATCGAGAACGGAGCAGGGAGCACTGTGCCTGGAGGACCCTGGGTTTCCCGCTGCTCCCATAGAAATGACTGGGGGCGCACTGTGCATGCACGGCCACCGCTCCGATTCATTTCTATGGAGCCAATGGAAATAGCCGAGCCAGCGTTCGACTATTTCCGGCAGCCCCATAGAAATGAATGTAGGGTGGCTGCGCATGCGCAGTGCGCCCTCCGTTCATTTCCCCGCCCCGCTGGGACCCGCACCTATCAGACAATGGGGACATATCCTAGTGATATGCCCCCATTGTCTGAGATGGGATAACCCTTTAACTGCACTTGAAAAAAAAAAATAAAAGACTGGCCCAGATTTACAAAGTTTCCAAACTGCTGCTGCAAAAAAAAAGTCCCAGATCATGATGTAAAACAAACTTACGCAAAAATATTTGCATCGCCTTTCATTTATAAAGTAAAAGCGGCAAGAATTACGAGTCCCAGGGGAGAGAAGTTCACCTGCTCCCTGGACCGAAAAAGACTCCAGCACCTCGGCTGGCACTTCTGCGCGTTGTTTGGTGGTACATATGTGTCCACTTATTTGTGTAGAGACGGTATCTGCACGTTTAGAGGGGAATAAAACATTTTACCATGGAGATAAATCATGTAAAAAAATGGATTAATGAACCAAACTAGTTCTTTCATGATCGGCTCATCTATTTTCCTGTTCTCTCCTACACGGCACGTTATCTTCTAAACATCCCGCCACCAACTTGTAGATTGTCCTTCGGCTTATAGATAATGGCCGTGCTGGATCTGTAGAGCTGGTGTGAGACGGGTCTCCTTTTATTTTTTCCAGACGGGGTTTTTTTCACAGTCTCCTTCGGTGGTGGCGGCATGGGGATAGGTTTCCACGGAATGGGGTTATAAAACCCTGGAGCAGGATAGGAACTTCCATCATAATAACCTAAAACAAACATAAAAAGAAAAAAAAAATGATAACAGTGCTAAGATAGCGGCGACGTTCTGCCAAATGCTGAGTTTTCAGGTGGCAGGGAAACACGCCAACCCATTTGACCCTTATTTACACCAAAAGGGGGTTCTCCAGGCTACCTATGCACGCCCTAAACTGCTGAAGGATCCAGTCAGAATTGGCATCCAACCACAAGCATGTAATGTGTATGGCCTCTGAGGCCAGCGATCGGCGGCAGCGCTCATGTTCTGTTGACGTGATATCAGTGCTTCAATCCTGAAAACAAAGACCGGTTAGGCGGTCTGGAACAGCAGCCCTGGAGCTTCGGGTGGTTCAACAGCTCCATAGTAGTATGGTACCTGTACCGTAGTAGTACTGATTATTTTGCTATCCAAAGTTATGCCCTCTGCCTGTGCCACAGTTTTTGATAATCTCGGACAACACCTCTGATAGAGGGAAGTCTCCCAGTACAGGACCCTTCTCTACAAGCCCAAGTGTCTACAGAAAATTCTCCGGAGAACTCGACAAGAAGAACTGTAATACTCCTTTTCTCCTGTGGTGGTGCTGTAGGGAAATGAAGCACTTTCTTTGCCAACAGATCACTGCTGATCTCTGGGGATCTCAGCAGAGGAAAACCCCGTGACCAACTTATCTTATGACATTTTTAACATACAGGGATCATCCAAAGTGTGGGAAAATCTTTAAAGGCTATGGATACATTCAGGGGCTTTTTTTATTATTGCATTTACTCATGGGATTAAAATCTTTTTCCAATTGCTCTTTGTTAAAAAATGTTCAAACGTTTCTGAGCTACAAGGGTTACAAAATCGGTCTCTTCGCCAGCAGTTACTTTCCGTTTTCTTTGGCTGCCATCATCTGACAGCTCATGTGCAGCTCTTATTGCTGATCTTCTGGCCTTATAAACACTTATTTAAGCCATATTGTTATCAGTTTGATAAGAATTAAGCTATTATGAGTGTTTATGAGGTCAGCAGATCAGAGGGTAAGAGCTGCACATGAGCCGTCAGATGATGGGATTCAAAGGAAACGGAAAGAAATAGCTAGGAAAGAGACTAATTTTTAACTCTTATATCTCAGAGATGGCTGAACTTTTTTTTTTTAAAGACCAATTGAAAAAAAGATTTTTAGCCCAAAATGAGTACAATGAAATCGTAAAAAATGTCCCAGAAGATGTCCATAGCCTTTAATTGAGGAAACATTACCCTGGTTTCACACAATGGACAGCTCTCACCGATATTATGTATATGGCTAGATTTATCGAGAATTCATCTATGGCACTGATGACTAACCTCCGGCACTCTTGCTGTGGTGAAACTACGACTCTCAGCATGCTCTATTCATTTCTATGAAGTTCTCTGAACAGCCAAGCAAGGGACATCTTGGAGTCGCAGTTTTACCACAGCTGGAGTGCCAGAGGTTAGCCATCACAGCTCTATGGGATATAGTGGTGGTTTGGTAAACTGGTATCCTCTAAAAATGACCCGGAGAAGACTCTAATATCCATATTAGTTATTAACAAAGTGGGAAGTTTTCTGCTCTAGAACTAGGTGGAAGACGGGTGAAGGTTATCTATCTGCCAACCACGAGTACAAGTGTGACAGCTATACCGCCAACTTCAGACTGTGAGACACCATGAAGAGCGAGTAAATGACCTCTGATTGACTATCAGCAATCTCGAGTACTGATGCCTAGACAGTGGTTGACAGCAGGAATGTGTCAAGCTCACAATGTCAGTACATTTCACCCATGAGGACACGGCCCCAAACACTTCACAGCAGACCTGAATGTAAGCTCTGGCATATGTTATGCACAGCGGTTGGGGGGGTGTTAAGACGCCAATGGAAACTGTCAGCACTTTATGAGCTTCCAACAAAGGTATGAAAAGCATGCCTCGCCTGTCTCCACTCCAGAAAGGCAGTAAATGTATTTACCATGCATAAAACACTATGGCTTGTAAAACCTTAAGTGGAAAAATCACCGTACATTTGTTTTTATGCTTGTAAAAAATAAAAAAAAGGAAAAAGCAAAAAATGGAAACAAATTTTTAAACTAACTAAGCAGTTATTAAGCAGTACCAAAAAATAATGTATTATCAGATCTACGTTGTCCTCCTTCTTGGCACAGGTGTAGTAGCAAAGACAAAACCAAACACATGATGATGACAAGGGTCTCAATGTCCATGTAAAAGGCTTTAACCCCCCCTAAATGTTTTGCCACAGTTGAGCTCCGCAGTGGGAAAAGTAGTTAACTGGAGGGGGGAGGGCTGCTTTAGATGCTGCTACCTCCTGAATGGAGGAAACATGCAACTGATCTTGTTTGAAAGCAGACAGTCAAGTCCAAGCTTTCAGACAATACCACAATGACAGCAATATGTTTCAGGACAGAGAAAGATATCACTGATAGAAATCGGGATGCGGTGAATGCAGCTGAAAATGAAAGTAAAAACAGGTTTTACTCGAGATTATTGATTTCTACTTTGTTGCTTTGGACTTTAGCTGTCATTTTGGTCTTGTATGAAAGCCTGGACTGTCAACTTTCAGACAAGACCAGTTGCATGTTTCAAGCTGCTACCATTGAGAAGATATCACCATCTAAATCAGCCCTCAGCTACTTTTCACACTGCCCGAGGCTGGACTCGGGAAAAACAGCTAGGTGGTTAAAGGGTTTCCAAGACTTTTATACTGATGATCTATACTCTGGATAGGTCATCAGTATCTAATCGGTGGGGTCCAGGGTATCAGCTGTTTGAGAAGGCACTGGCACTCGCTGTAATGCCGCGGCCTCCTTGCTGCTTTCCCTAGGCCACGTAATGTCATGTTCATCAATGTTCATTCATTGAAGTGAATGGGGCTAGGCTGCGATACCAAGCTATCAAATGGACAGCGCTGTGCTTGGTGAGAACAGACAAGGCCATGGCACTACTGCTAGCGCCAGTGTCTTCTCAAACAGCTGACCTGTGGGGGTCCCGTGTGTCAGACCTGTACCGATCAGATACTGATGACCTATCTGAGGATAGGTCATCATTAAAAATATCTCAGAAAACGAGACCAGGCAATGACTGGGACTGTATGGGGATGAACGATCGTTACGATTGTTTGCCCCACACAGTTTCTTTGATTGTCGGCATCAAGTTCATATTTACATGGTGCCATGTGCTGCCAACCCACAAAGAATTTTATGTGCTGGCATAAACAACGCGATCTCCTGCTCATAGGACCTCTCATCCCCAATAATTATTCCAATCCTCGGCCTGTGCAAAAGAACCTTTAATGTGAAAAGTAGGCTTTTTGACACATTTGGCAATGCCTTTACTCCATGAACAATGGGGTCACACCTCCTCTGATCAAACACATAGCCCTCGCCTTGAGGATTAGGGATAAGTTGTCTTCATGGGACATCCCTTTTAAAAGGGTTTTCCAGGATTTTACTATTGATGACCTATCCTCAGTATAGTCATCAGTATCCTGATCGGTGATCAGCTGTTGAGAAGGTGCCAGCGCTCCTGTGAGTGCCGCTACCTTCTCCCCGCTCACCAAGCACAGTGCCGTATATTGTACAGCAGCTGTACTTGGTATCGTGCTCAGCCCTGTTCACTTGAATGGGGTTGAGCCGCTCCTAGGCCACGTGACCGGATGAACGTGACGTCACTGGCCTAGGAAAAGTTGAGAGAAGGCCTCGGAGTTCACGGAGCGCCGGTACCTTCTCAAACAGCTGATCGGCGGGAGTCCCGGGTGTCAGACCCCGACCGATCAGATACTGATGACCTATCCTGAGGATACGTCATCAGTACTAAAATCCCCTTAATGACCCAAATTGCATTATCATTTAGGGATCCTCCACTTGTGCTTTGCATCAGTTTTGATGACATCTGCCCACTGAGGATATCACGGGTGACTTAAGTCTTTACCACATATGTTCTCTCCTTGGGAATCCTCATCACATGAACGATCAGGGGTGATTGAAGCCCACTCTAGTACACACCTGTCAATTTCCCGTTGACATAGCCATAGCTGTTGAGCGTCGGACGTGGCTTGTTTTTGGCCTGTTCCACCCACTCCTTGAAGATCTGCTCTGCCTTCTCCTTCTTCTCTTTCTGCTCGCTAAACGTTTCTCCTCTTCTTCCTGCACAAGAACACATCAGAATACCTATGACCTCAGGACATCTGCCCCCCGGCCCCCTCCTCATTATTAACCTCTGTGAGGAACAACGGATGGTGTAAAGCAGGGATGCCCAACCTGCGGCCCTCCAGCTGTTGCAAAACTACAACTCCCAGAATGCCTGGGCAGCCTACAGCTATTAGGGCACGCTGGGAGTTGTAGTTTTGCAACAGCTGGAGGGCTGCAGGTTGAGCATCCCTGGTGTAAAATAAAGCAGCGGACATGTTGTAGACCTCTCCTCCAGCTAGTTGTACCGTGTCATGAGTGCAGCTGGTGGGATGTGTATTCTCCGACGCTCTGCAAGGTCAGGTCTGTTTCTGATCAGCGCACAGTTCATTAAGAAATATGTCAGCTGCTCTGTGACCTCCCTCAAGGCCCTAGACCTCAGTGCGGTTTCCTATTTGCCATTTTACAAATGCTCCATAAATGTATTCAATGGAACGTATTAATATCCTCTCCGTTTCCAGGAGGGACTGTAATTCACGGTTACTGGAATGCGCTGCACCCACAAAATAGTCAAAAAAATGAATGTGTCTCTCGGAAGGGCTAGTCCAGTCACCACAAAGAAAATTACATTTTAATTACAGCCCGAGGGCCTTCCCTTTTGGGGCAGCTCTACCTGCTCAGCAGCAGGAAACTATGTTATACTCACCCAGAAAGGGAAACGTACGGAAAGAAAATTCTACACAGGTCATTTCTACATGACACATGGCATTTCTTAAAGGGGGTTTCCTGAAAAATAGCACTGATGGCCTATCCTTAAAGAGGTGCTGCTTTTAGCGTTTTTGTGACAGGGACTGGATTATTTCAGCTCCCTGCCATCTCAAGAGGGTCAAGCTGGCACAGCACCCTTTAACCACCTAACTGTTTTGCCCCAGTCCAGCTCGGGCAGTGTGAAAAGTAGCTAACTGGAGGGGGGAGGGCTGCTTTAGATAGTGATATCTCATCAATGGTAGCAGCTAGAAACATGCAACTGGTCTTGTTTGAAAGCTGACAGTCCAGCCTTTCATACATGACCAACAGCTGAAGTCCAAGCAACAGCGGATAAATCACTGTTTGAAATCAATTCCAGAATATTCGTGAGTAAAACCTGTTTTTACTTTTGTTTTTCAGCTGCATTCTCAGCATCCCAATTTCTATCAGTGATATCTTCCTCTGTCCTGAACATATTGCTAGTATCCAAAAACAGAGGGATGGAAGCAGCACTGCTGTACCTGTAGTCCAGGTTATAGAGTCTATTGAAAAAATCCTAATGATGGATTGTGGGTGCTCGCGGTGCAGGTCCTGGCTTCAAGGTCCAGTATAGAAACAAATTGTAGAGATCCACAGCACTCCAAAGTATTTCCAAATGCAGGTGTTTTTTTATTGAGGCATCATCATACAGTGCACTGTATGATGATGCCTCAATAAAAAAAAAACACCTGCATTTGGAAATACTTTGGAGTGCTGTGGATCTCTACAATTTGTTGCTGAACATATTGCTGTCATTCTGGTATTGTCTGAAAGCTTGGAATGTCTGCTTTCAAACAAGATCAGTTTCTAGCATGTTGGCCATGATGCACGTTTCTAGCTGCTACCATTCAGGAGGTAGCAGCATCTAAAGCAGACCTCCCCCTTCCAGTTAGCTACTTTTCCCACTGCTGGAGCTCCACTCAGTTGGGGGTTAAAGGGGTTGTTGCAAAACAACAGTGTATCACTAATCACAGTAAAGGGGGTCCTGCGTCCCCTGTTTGAATGGAGCAGAGATTCGGCAAGTGCACATCCAGTCCATACAAACTCTATGGGACTGCCGGAGATAGTCTATTGATGTACTCCGCTACCATAAGCAGTCCGATAGACTTTGAATGGAGCGCCAGTGCACGATCAACAACTGCTTCATTCATACAGGGGACATGGGACCTCCATTCTCATGATAGATGAGGTTCTAGTGGTTGGACCCCTGCGATCAGATGCTTATCACCTGGTAAGTTGCCATTCTGGGTCAGAGTGCTATACAACACAATTTGCCATTAAAGGGGTTGTCCCATCAAAATTATCCCCTTCTCCTGCCGACCACTAGAAGGGGGTCCTGCATTCCCTGGTTGAATGGAGCGGCAGACACACAAGCATGTCCACAGCTACATTCAACTCTACAGAGCTTCTGGAGATAGTGGAGTACAAGGGTATAGCTATCTCCGGCATTCCCATGGAGTGGAGAACATGTCTGCCGATCCACTCAAATGTGGAACAAGGGGCCCCCTTCTAGTGATTAGCAGGGGCCCTAGCGCTGATCAGACACATCCTCTATCATGTGCGTAGGGGATGAATTGTCATGGATCTTCAGGAGAGAACTACAATCTGAAAATACAGGTGGGTAGGATTTTTCCAGGTGGAAAACTCTTCAATGCAATGTTTTTGGAGAACTTGCACCCCAATACTTGAAGTGTTCATATTAGTTTTGGACATCACATGACACGTACCTTTTGCCTCCTCTTCCTCTCCTGCTCCTCCTCTTTCTTCTTCTTCAGCCATTCTTGATAGCGCTCCTTACTCTTCTCTTCTATTAGACGTTTCTGCTGGTCTTCAGCCTCCTTTTCCTGCTTCTCTTTGAGAACTTTTTGTTCCTTCTCTCTTCTTTCCTGCGTGAGAAAGAATAACACGGTCACTTCCTCCAGAGCTGACAGCTTTCAGCACCAAATATAATGGCCGTCTCCGGTTTTTACAAAGGTTCACACTGTATATATCCTACAGCTAAGAACGTGCGGAAATGATAAGTTACATGAGCCGACACACAGAACCAACAATGTCATTATGTCAACATGAAACAAGACCTTCTCAGAACATGCAACCCCAGGTCCTTGGTGAAGATGTATTCTCCCATATTACATACTACATAACTTCATGAGAACGCACCATTCAGAATGTGGCCACCATTACCATCACCTGGTCCCCACCTGGCAATCGGCAAGGAGAAAGACTTTCCATGACAGGATGAATGAATGAATTCATTCATGTAAGGGACTTGAGTCCGCAAGAGCAGGAGCTACACTCATAGTGCAGCTTTCCGTTCTGGTTCGTAGAGAGGGTCCCAAGCAAGCACCCCGCCCCCCTTTTTGATGTCCATATGCCATAATAGGCTCATGAGACAACCCATTCAATGGCAATGTATTAGCTATATTTTTTTTACTAATTAAAAACAGATTTTGAGAAATATTGTTTTCTAATCTTAAAATGTATTACAGCTACGGAGTTACTCAATGAAATGTATCTGTATAGCGCCACCTGCTGTGTGCTCTTCTTCTAATTTCTTTGTCCTGCTCACTGAGGTGGACGCACATGCTCAGGTTCCATTCTTCAAATGTCACCAACTGCAGCAGAAAGGACATGCCCCCTACGCTGCCAGTTTAAAATAAATATGGCAGAACAATTGGAGCAATGAATGGGGAGATCTCTGGATCCCTGTGAGGTTATGGCTTTGTTAGAAAGAGGTTGTCATGTATGATTTTCATTTATTACATTAATCATGGGATAACCCCTTTAACAGCATTCAGAGATCTGCTTTACAGCAGCCACACAGGCCCATGGAAACCTATTCTAGAGATAACTCTGACTTCTGTAGTGCGAGCATTGTGGGCATGCTCTGTGACCTGGGCAGAGGTCATTGTGCAGGGAGATTTGACCATGATCTGTGTTACCCTTCAGTGTAATCCTGCCTGTGATGACAATAAAGATGACTGCTAAGAAGTGATCTCTACAGAACAGGAAGTGCCAGGCTATTACTT
>ONZH01002915.1:0-416653 GCA_900303285.1 Rhinella marina
TATTCTTGTACATAGGAGCAGTATTATAGTAGTTATATTTTGTACATAGGAGCAGTATTATAGTAGTTATATTCTTGTACATAGGAGCAGTATTATAGTAGTTATATTCTTGTACATAGGAGCAGTATTATAGTAGTTATATTCTTGTACATAGGAGCAGTATTATAGTAGTTATATTCTTGTACATAGGAGCAGTATTATAGTAGTTATATTCTTGTACATAGGAGCACCCCCCCCCCCCCCCCCCCCCCCCCCCCCCCCCCCCCCCTGTATTATAGTAGTTATATTCTTGTACATAGGAGCAGTATTATAGTAGTTATATTCTTGTACATAGGAGCAGTATTATAGTAGTTATATTCTTGTACATAGGAGCAGTATTATAGTAGTTTATTCTTGTACATACATAGGAGGCAGTATTATAGTAGTTATATTCTTGTACATAGGAGCAGTATTATAGTAGTTATATTCTTGTACATAGGAGGCAGTATTATAGTAGTTATATTCTTGTACATAGGAGCAGTATTATAGTAGTTATATTCTTGTACATAGGACAGTATTATAGTAGTTATATTCTTGTACATAGGAGCAGTATTATAGTAGTTATATTCCTTGTACATAGGAGCAGTATTATAGTAGTTATATCTTGTACATAGCAGCAGTATTTATAGTAGTTATATTCTTGTACATAGGAGCAGTATTATAGTAGTTATATTCTTGTACATAGGAGCAGTATTATAGTAAGTTATATCTGTACATAGGAGCAGTATTATAGTAGTTATATTCTTGTACATACAGCAGTATTATAGTAGTTATATTCTTGTACATAGGAGCAGTATTATAGTAGTTATATTCTTGTACATAGGAGCAGTATTATAGTAGTTATATTCTTGTACATAGGAGCAGTATTATAGGTAGTTATATTCTTGTACATAGGAGCAGTATTATAGTAGTTATATTCTTGTACATAGGAAGCAGTATTATAGTAGTTATATCTTGTACATTAGGAGCAGTATTATAGTAGTTATATTCCTGTACATAGGAGCAGTATTATAGTAGTTATATTCTTGTACATAGGAGACAGTATTATAGTAGTTATATTCTTGTACATAGGAGCAGTATTATAGTAGTTTATATTCTTGTACATAGGAGCAGTATTATAGTAGTTAATATTCTTGTACATAGGAGGCAGTTATTATAGTAGTTATATTCTTGTACATAGGAGCAGTATTATAGTAGTTATATTCTTGTACATAGGAGCAGTATTATAGTAGTTATATTCTTGTACATAGGAGCAGTATTATAGTAGTTATATTCTTGTACATAGGAGCAGTATTATAGTAGTTATATTCTTGTACATAGGAGCAGTATTATAGTAGTTATATTCTTGTACATAGGAGCAGTATTTATAGTAGTTATATATTATTCTTGTACATAGGAGCAGTATTATAGTAGTTATATTCTTGTACATAGGAGCAGTATTATAGTAGTTATATTCTTGTACATAGGAGCAGTATTATATAGTAGTATAATTCTTGTACATAGGAGCAGTATTATATAGTGTTATATCTTTGTACATAGGAGCAGTATTATAGTAGTTATATTCTTGTACATAGGAGCAGTATTATAGTAGTTATATTCTTGTACATAGGAGCAGTATTATAGTAGTTATATTCTTGTACATAGGAGCAGTATTATAGTAGTTATATTCTTGTACATAGGAGCAGTATTATAGTAGTTATATTCTTGTACATAGGAGCAGTATTATAGTAGTTATTATTCTTGTACATAGGAGCAGTATTATAGTAGTTATATTTCTTGTACATAGGAGCAGTATTATAGTAGTTATATTCTTGTACATAGGAGCAGTATTATAGTAGTTATATTCTTGTACATAGGAGCAGTATTATAGTAGTTATATTCTTGTACATAGGAGCAGTATTATAGTAGTTATATTTCTTGTACATAGGAGCAGTATTATAGTAGTTATATTCTTGTACATAGGAGCAGTATTATAGTAGTTATATTCTTGTACATAGGAGCAGTATTATAGTAGTTATATTCTTGTACATAGGAGCAGTATTATAGTAGTTATATTTCTTGTACATAGGAGCAGTATTATAGTAGTTATATTCTTGTACATAGGAGCAGTATTATAGTAGTTATATTCTTGTATTCTTGTACATAGGAGCAGTATTAATAGTAGTTTTTATATTCTTGTACCTAGGAGGCAGTATTAATAGTAGTTATATTCTTGTACATAGGAGGCAGTATTATAGTAGTTATATTCTTGTACATAGGAGCAGTATTATAGTAGGTATATTCTTGTACATAGGAGACAGTATTATAGTAGTTATATTCTTGTACATAGGAAGCAGTATTATAGTAGTTATATTCTTGTACATAGGAGCAGTATTATAGTAGTTATATTCTTGTACATAGAGGCAGTATTATAGTAGTTATATTCTTGTACATAGGAGCAGTATTATAGTAGTTATGTTCTTGTACATAGGAGCAGTATTATAGTAGTTATATTCTTGTAATATAGGACAGTTTTATGGTAGTTATATACAATATAGATGTCATATAAGACTTTACATAATTTATAAAAAGGTTTTTATACTTTTCAAAAAACATGTTAATTCTCTAGGATATGTGTGCTGTGGATTTCATTGTGACATTACTGATAGAAGAGAATACTTCATCATTCCTGAAAAATTACGGAATCCTATTAAGAGTGTAGCTTGTAAAACTTCATTTGCCACTTAGTCAATAAAGTATAAGCTGCAGATTACTCACATTTTGTCCGTAATTAGCCTGTTTGTGTATTAGTCAGCTGTCTTTCAGAGCTGTAATGTATCAGAGTTATGATCAGCTCTGTGATATCACATTAGTGGAGCAGTTATTAGTTCTGGGTCATTAAAGTTGCTTTGTTTGTTTCTAAATATTACAATATGCCATGTCATCAACACACGGGATAATGAATCGTGTGACTGTGCCGCCTTCAAATACAGATCATGTACATCAGAAAGCCATCATGTGTCCAGGACCGCTATGGTGGCCAAGTGCAGGTCTGCTACATCAGGTTATGGCTCGTTTTGATGTACTTTGCATATTGTATTGATTTGATTCCAATAATACCCATAGGGAAAAAAAACACATTTTAGAAATGTATTAACCCACACATTTATTTTAACTTTTTTTTAGGTCCAAAGCACTCCGCTGCCCATAGGACTTGGCTGGTCATACACTTTAGATAGCTTGTTCCTGCATGCTCCTACATGTAGTCTTCCTTTCCCCATACACCTGCATGCTCAGCTCAGCCAAGTATGCATGTATTTTCAATCTAGGATATGGAAGTAATCTTCTGCCAGGCACCTCCGACAGCCACTTATCTCCAGTCTTGTTGATATCTAGCCCTTCTTTTGTTTGACATCTGCCATTGAGGAAATATCAGAACATCAGCATACACTGTAGATGGTTGGCTGGCAGTGACGTACATAGAGAAGTAAGGGCCCCAATAGCAAGGATCAAACCAGGCCCCCCACACAGGACAGAAGGGTTTCTGCCTAAACACCTTTACAATGACTCTTGGGCCATTTTTTCCACTGCCTTATTTGCTAAAAGTTGTTCCTTTAGAGGGTAGAGTCCTGACCAAGTTTTCACCTCCAGTAGAAGAGGAGATAATCCCAACTAAGACTGGGCTTCCTCTTGCCCTGGGCCCCATAGCAGTCGCATGGTCTGCCGCTATGGTGGTTACACCCCTGTTGGCTGGTTCCACCAATGGCAGTGGGTTCGGCCACATTCATCCAATGTGTAAGGCCAACTATAGGTGCCTCTAGTAGTCTAGATTAATTCTCTATATCTGATTTGGACAGATGGCTTAGTCTTCTGCTTTGGAGTTCTTCAGCATTAGTCTGGATCACCAGAGGATCTACTGGTCTGCTAATTCACCTGGCAGAACCACTACATGGGCCACAAGGAGTAATGATGTTCTCATAGGGTATTATTTACCAGCTTTTACTCTAAAAGTACTTGGACCTTTAGCTTACCCAACTTGAGTCCTGTCAAAAAAGCCTGAAGACAACAGACACGGGTCAATGGTGGTCGCCTGCCAGGAGAGTATAATAGCAGTAGTCATGCTCACTTGATAAAGGTCAGACGTAATCTCCATCTCACGAGAAAATATACTTATAGGGTGGAAACATGGTGTAATCTGTCAGCAGTACAGGTGGACATACACTTTAGACTGCTTTCAGATGAACACTTGTTTGGTCAACGGCTATTCCTTCTGACTTCCCTGTAGACATGTGTGCTCAGCTCGGTTGAGCGTGAATGTGTTCTTTATTGTACAAGGGCAATATGCTACCTCTGGCCACTTTTCTCCCGCAACAACAAAAGGATTGGACGTGTTGAAATGGAGCTACCCAACCATCTTATAAAAACAAGGACTCCTCCATACACATGAAATGGTTGGCTGGCCCCAGGGGCGGACTGGGAACTTAAAGTGGCTTTTGTAAAAAATACTAAAAGTGGCCCCTGTTTTGTAGTCAGGTCCAAATTGATGGAAGGCAGGGCCAGCAATACCATATTGTGGCACATTATACCACAGTCCATCACAAAATACATCCCCCAAAACTTCCACTGGCCGTCCATGAGGAGGGCTCAGGCGGACCCCTGGGCATCGGGCCACCGGGAAATTTCACTGTAAGTTCTATGGCCAATCCGCCCCTGGCTGGCCCCATCAATATCTGTGAGGTTGTCCAACCTTTAATGTGTATGAGCATCTTAAATGTGCTATCACAATGGGTTAGAGATTTTAAATTTGTTTTAGCTTGCTTTGCCAAATTTTTGAAAAAGTTTGATTCTGCCCGAATCAAATATGTTTCAGTAGCCTGAGGCTAGTATTCTACTATGGGTTTCTGGGTAAAATATATGAGTAGTCTGGGGGGGGGTACTCTTTCTCATTATGGAGAGCACCTAGTATGCATAGTACATTTGTGGAGCTACCCAACCATTCATTTTTTGACATCTTCTTTATAAAAGTCAGGACTCCTCCATACACATGAAAAGGTCAGCTGGCCCCATCAACATCTGTGAGGTTGTCCAACTTTTAGTGTGCATGAGCATCTTATATGTTCCATCACACTGGAAGAATGGGTTAGAGATGAGCAAATTTTTTCAAATTTGTTTTAGGTCATGTTTGCTAAATTTTTGCCTGACTGAAATATGCTTAATTTGCTTTGAAGCTAGTATGCTACTCTGGATATCTGAGCAAAATATGTGCATTGTCTTTGGGGTATTTTTTCTCATTATGGAGAGCACCTAGTATGCATAGTACGTGTGCGGAGTATTATAGTCTAGGAAATGCTCCTCTGGGTTTCTGGGAAAAATATATGAAAATTAGCACATCTAACAACTGCTGGCATCAGATAGGCTTACAAAAGCTAATTTGAATGTCTTTCCCAGAAGCCCAGAGGAACGTTGCCTAACCTACAATACCCCACACACGTAATATATCCATAAATACTCCGTGTTGTCTGTTGTGTTCAACAAAAAATGTATCGAAAAATGGTCTTCTAAAGGGGTGGTCTTCTCAGAGAGACTGGGCATTCTCATGTCTGGTGATTCATCTTCACAACACCTTCTCATCCTCTTTTGAAGGAAATGATAGCCTTATCCTCTGAACCCCCTGTGGCCAGAGCTTGGCCCTTTCTTCTATAGGGCCCCATAGATTGCTTCTATATGCCCTTGAAAGGATGATATGGATGTCACGTCCCAGCTTAGTTTTGACTACATGGCTCTACTTTCCATGGCACCTGTTCTTCATTAATGAAAAGTCTTGGCCACTTAAAGAAGGTTCCATTTGTTGTGGCTAAATTCGGGAATTAATGATTCTCAGTTATTTCGGTTGTTTTGGATTCTTAATTAACAGAAGTCCAAATGAACGGACCATCAAGAAGAGTCAAGTCTCAAAATATTCATTTCTTCCAGGCTATTCATGACATAGAGGAATCCGGCAATGGTGACCTTTAACCCATTGCGGTCACCCCAAGCACTCAAGGGATTATCCCATTCCAGCTGTCCACGCTAACAAGGCATCTTCATCTCCACCTGACAAGTGGAATAGTCGTCTTTCACTCCTTCGTCAACACAGCCATTGCTGCTAAGGTGTCTCCATGACCTTGACTGTGGAGCAGATGAATCATACCTGCAGAAGGTTCTTCTCAGAAGTATCTGCCCGTATTGTCTGCTTTCTTCTCTGTTATGAGGTCATATAGAAGCTGAACAATGGTTGGAAAACATTGTATCATATAAGAAAGTGATGTATACAGTCACGGTCACGGAGGACGTCCTGGTGTTTCATCCAATCCAACCAACTATAATTGCATTTTTGTATATTCATACATTTTCTGTGTTTGTAGTAAGAAGCATTACGAGGTTGAGTCAAACATTAGCTGCTGTAGAAATGTATTTTTATCAACTTTCAGAAAAGACAAATACATCATTTTTCGACATAATCTCCCTG
This sequence comes from Rhinella marina, assembly GCA_900303285.1. NCBI lineage: Eukaryota > Metazoa > Chordata > Amphibia > Anura > Bufonidae > Rhinella > Rhinella marina. The sequence goes on from ONZH01002915.1 coordinate 6,527, forward strand.
CTTTTCAATATACTTTCTCCACCTGTCAATAAGCTTTTGAATTCCCTCATTAAAAAATTTTTAAGCTGAGCTGTGAGCCACCAATGCACCGCTGTCTTCTTCTCTTCATCAGACATGAATCTTCGATCTCGTAGGGTCACATAATCCACTGTCACTCATCCATCCAACAGAATCAGTTCACGTGCATGTTCAATGTGGTCATCAGTCATGGACATGGATGGGCATCCGGCTCCCTCTTCATGGTTGTGACCTTCCTTGATCTTCTCTATCTATGGAGTACTGTGTACAGTTCTGGGCGTCCTGTGAACAAGGCAGACATAGCAGAGCTGGAGAGGGTTCAGAGGAGGGCAACTAAAGTAATAACTGGAATGGGTGGACTACAGGACCCAGAAAGATTATCAAAATTAGGCTTATTCACTTTAGAAAAAAGACGACTGAGGGGAGATGTAATAACTATGTATAAATATATCAGGGGTCAGTACAGAGATCTCTCCCATCATCTATTTATCCCCAGGACTGTGACTGTGACGAGGGGACATCCTCTGCGTCTGGAGGAAAGAAGGTTTGTACATAAACATAGAAGAGGATTCTTTACGGTAAGAGCAGTGAGACTATGGAACTCTCTGCCTGAGGAGGTGGTGATGGTAAGTTCACTAAAAGAGATCAGGAGCGGCCTGGATGTATTTCTGGAGGTAATAATATTACAGGTTATAGTTACTAGAGAGGGGTCGTTGATCCAGGGAGTTATTCTGATGCCTGATTGGAGTCGGGAAGGAATTTTTTTTCCTAAAGTGAGGAAAATTGGCTTCTACCTCACAGGGGTTTTTTGCCTTCCTCTGGATCAACTTGTAGGAAAACAGGCCGAACTGGATGGACAGAGGGCTTTTTTCGGCCTTATAAACTATGTTACTATGTTACTTTGTTACTCTCCATCCATACACACTTCTTCCCGACAAAACACTTTCTCTATACTGTGCACAAAGTCTTCCATAAATATCTCCACCAGACACATCTTCAGACCACAGAAAACTAATCACTGCTCACTGTCCTTCTTTCCTACAAATCAGAACTGGGGGCGGCCATCGTTTCTCGCACCGCAGTCACAAATGAACTGACGTAACAGGTTCTCAGCAGTGTCTGGGGAGATTGTGTTGAAAAATGATACACTTGCCGTTTGTAAAAGTTCAGTAAAATAAAGTGCAGATCATTTTTGACTCACCCTCTAATAGGTGTTATTGAGAACCTACCTGAAGAAGAGACTAAAGCAGTCTCAAAACTCATTTTTTTTAGTAGACGGCCGATGGTCTCCTCATTGCTGCGCCATATGGCAGAGCCACCATAGATCCCATCCTCCGTGGGTCCATGTTCCAATGACGTAGGTGAACTTGGCTCTACAAGAGTCGGTGCTAGATTGTAGACATATTCTTACCTTAGGGGTGTGGGACTAATGATGGTGTCACAGGTGCCCCGGAACCTAAAACTTTTGACTAATGTAAAATATGAAAATCAAACATAACATACATGACAATCTCTTTCTAGAAAGCTAGAACCAGCCCTGTACCTCACATGGATCCAGAGATCTCACCAGTCATTGCTCCAATTGCTCTGCTAGATTTACTTCAAAGATGGAAGCTCAGGGGACGAGTCCTTTCTCAGGGGGTGTTTACTTTCTGCTGCACCTCAGGGGGCATGTCCTTTATGCTGCAGCTCTCTTCTTGTCTCTTCTGAGATGGACAGAGAAATATGAAAAAGAAGAAACAGCAGGTGGCGCCATGCAGATAGATTTTATTGAATTACTCAGTGTCTATGCTAAATGTTTTATTACACACACACTTGCAAAAGTTTTCAGACCCAGGTACTGCTTTGTAAAATATATTATTGGGACAACCCCTTTAAGGCAAAACTTTATAGAATTTGATCAGTTTATGGAAGTGATGCTTCTGCCCTCCGGCAGCTGTAAAACTACAACTCCCAGCATGCACACTTGCTCAGCTGTTCTTGTAACTCCCATAGAAGTGAAAGGAGGATTCTGGGAGTTGTAGTTTCAGAACAGCTGCCCATCCCTCATGTACTCCATATGGTGGAAGGGCATGCAGTAATGCTTAGCTACAGAGTTGAGCTTCTGACTACCTGCACTGGTTTCTTGATTTACTCCCAGTATTTCTGAATAGAGGTGCTGCCTGTATACTCCATCCTGAACAATGATGGGTGTGATAGTTCTGCCTCTGAGGTGGATTGCAAGAAGAAATGGGAAAGGCAGAAGTCCACAATGACAAAGGCTCAGTTTGAAAGGATCTATTCATCTGTCTTCCCCAACCTGTTGCAAAAACAGAACTCCCATCATACGCTAACATATCTGGAGTTGTAGTCCCGCTACAGCTCACCACTGGTGACCCCGCAATTGGGACAAAGGGACAGAATCAGCACGGGGTAAGCTGCACCCTGTCCTGACTTCAGTAGGGCAGTACGGAGCCGGCTGTTCCCCTGCCCCGGATCAGACAGTATTTCCCAACTTCCTTCTCTCCGGCCCAAATAATTAGGAGGCCTATGAGTTATCTGTGTGATGCAAGTGGATGGAAATAACTGGAAATGTATAAAGAGGTCAAAATGTAATCTAGGGACATTGGTTTGCCAAGTGTGTCATGTGAGAGACCAGACAGACCGCAGTAATGTTCTCCAGATGAATAATCCACTTACTATCCCGACTCGGGAAACCAAGAGAGGGTCAGTTTTTACCTTTAATTGACCAAAAAAAAAGGTCTTTTTTTCTTTTAGATTTTACCTTCCAGAAATAGCGCCACTATGGTTCACAGGCTGGGTCTGGTATTGCACCTTAATGTTTTTTTTTTTGCAGGGTTAGGTCATTGATATCTGATCAGTGGAGGTTCGACTCCCAGGAACCCCGGCAGTCAAATGATTAAAGTCTGGAGCTCTATTGAACGCTACATCCCTTTTATTTTTTTTATTATCAGGCACAGTACCGTATATATGGTCGGAGCCGTGACTGGTACCACCAACTAAGCGCAACAAAATATATGGAAATGTGCCTGGTATACAGTGGAAGGGACATAGGGGGCGCTGGGAGATAGACCCCCCCCCCATACACACACAGATAGTTCATCAATATTACAATCCCAGAAATCCCATTTTAACTCTATTCACTTGAACACCACATAGTCTATGGAGAATGTTGGTCTTTGTTTTTGTTTTTTTCCAAAAAATCTGACAATTTTTAGATAACAAAGTTTTATCTGAGACCATAAGCTGTCATATAGTTTTAATTCTTAAAGGGATGCTCCACTTTTAATAGATAGGAAAAATGTGAAAGTATAGCAGTCGTGCTGATCCAGTAATCAGTCCCCTGCGTGTGGGGAATGGACAAGTTTTTATATGAATCTGTATTGTGCCCTTTAATATATACACATAGAGTCATGTATACATTGTATCCTTGTAGCCAACTAGATATAAACCAACCTCATGACCTGTGATCATCCAGTAGGAGTGCCACTTTAAGGGTCATTTTCCTATTAAATATTTTTTTCATATTAAGTAAATATAAAAGTCTTTTTACTTGTGTTCTCCAATCATTTGCTAAAATAGATAGACAGACATATAGATAGATAGATAGATAGATAGATAGATAGATAGATAGATAGATAATCAAAAAGCGAGGCAGCACTCCAGTGTGATGAAAAATTAAAAAGACCTTTATTCCCAGAACATGCAATGTTTCGGCCTACTCCATGAGGCCTTTTTCAAGCAATGAACAACTAGTGCACAGTGTACAATAAATAGGCAAAAGGGGAGGGTTCACAAAAGCATGTGACCTAATTATGCAAATTTCTGATGACATCATATTATCTGTCAACCAATGTGTAAATCTATAGATAGATAGATAGATATATTTGGAAAGATAAATGTAGCTAGACAATCAGATAGATATGAGATAGATAGATAGATAGATAGATAGATAGATAGATAGATAGATATGAGATAGATAGATAGATAGATAGATAGATAGATAGATAGATGTAGCTAGACAATCAGATAGATATTAGATAGATGGATCGATAGATAGATAATAAATAGATAGATAATAGATAGATGATAGATAATAGATTGATTGATAATAAATAAATAGATAGATAGATATTAGATAGATAGATATATAGATATATGATAGATAAATAGATAGATAGATGGATAGATAGATAGATAGATAGATAGATAGATAGATAGATAGATAGATAGATAATAAATAGATATTAGATAGATAGATAATAAATAGATATTAGATAGATAGATAATAAATAGATAGATAGATAGATAGATAGATAGATAGATAGATACGAAAATTGAAAAATCAGAGCAGCACCATCAATAGTAAAAAAGTAAATGGAGTGCCAGCAGTCGGATACATACCAACATCAACACGAAGATAAAAAGAAAACCGCAGTACTTCATTTTTTGGAAATCTGAATCACGAGCAATATGGCCAACGCAACAGATTCCACAAAAGTTCTGCTTATCTATATGACCGATAAAGACATTTTTGACAATTTGATGGATGAGATTTTATCAGAAAAAAATGTGGTTACTCTACTAGTTAAATTCTGTTATTCAGCCTACACAGCGTCGGACTGTCCTCCCGGAGAACCTGAGGATCCTCTCCTGGGCTCAGGCTCCTCCCTAAAAGTCCAAGTGAAGAGCTCCCTCTTGGAGCTGTCTTTGGAGATACTTGTCACTGTGTCTATTTCTTTGATTAAGAACCAGAGAAGAGCGAACGTGCTCGAAACGAGCACTGTACCGCTCGGCTCCCCCGCGCTCGCATGGGCGCAGGCAGCCGCTTCCGTCCTCCTGAGGAGGAAGGAAGCGGCTGCCTGCACCCATGCGAGTGCAGGGGAGCCGAGCGGTACAGTGCTCGTTTCGAGCACGTTCGCTCATCTCCATTAAGAACCCATTAGACTTTATTGATGGAGTCGGGGTCAGGCCCTGGGAAAGTTTCCTCTTGTTGGGCTCAAGGACCTCCAGGCCGACACTGAGCCTCCAGTATTCATGATATCACAGCACATGATGGAGATGGGTCATGTGTTCATCAAATGTCAGGTCTCGCTGAATGGTCCCTATCTGTCATCCATCCGTCGCACCCTCTCATTGCCGCCACCAGCCACACACACGACTTCCAAATGGTCACCCGCAGTTTACAAGGTGGCCCCGGGCAAAGCAGGCCGATGTCTCCTCCATCCGCCCCCTCTTCCCGGCTCTGCCTTTGGCAACATTCTAGTTGAATTGCATCTTTTTTTTTTATCTGCGCAAGCATAAAACTACTTAATCAGGACGTCTTCTGACAGCTTCCGACGTTCCCCTCACATGGAGGTCACCAGACGTGACCCTCCTAGAATTCATTACGACATTACAATGTCAGGAGCAGGATCTGACATTTTCCAAGATGTAAAAAAAATCATAAAAAAAAAAAATTTATGAAAAATAATTGCTGTAATTTACTTTGACTTTTACGTTTTCATTGATAATATTGTAGCTTGTGTCATTTATAGAACATTTAGGGGGAAAGGGGGTTTCCTTAAAGGGGTTTTCAGAATGTTTAATACCGACGACCTATTCTCAGGATAGGTCATCGGAGCAGATGAGCAAATTTTAAAAAAAGCAATTTTTTTAAAAAAAAATCACTTTGTCAGAAAGCGCATTTCTTAGTAAGTAGTGGGTGCAATCACAGGTGGGCGTCGATTGTGCCGCTCCCCGTCATTGTACCCCGCAGATGCCCCGTTCATACATGATCGCGGTATCTGATATGAATAATAGAGTTTAAAATTTTTAAAAATTTTAAAAAAATTATACCTGATCCATTTGCTCGCAAGTCATGACGGGCCAGCCGCCACCATCTTGCTTGAAGGTCTGGCGCCCGAGGTGACAGCATCACGCACAAGATTTGGGGCAAGATCTTCAAGCAAGATGGTTGTGAGCAAATTGATCAGGTAAGTATGATTTTTTGTTGTTGTTGTTGTTCTTTTTTATGCTATTTCAGGTTAAATCGATTCGTTACCAGGAGGCATGAGGAAATTCGGGTTTGGGGCCAATCTAATTTATCCTGAAATTCGCTCGACACTAGGGGGGTGCTCCGCGGCCTCTTCTTATGCCAGTGACATCATGTCCATCAGTCCCAAGGCCTAGGTTCAGGCCTCCAAGGGAATGGCCTGAGCTGCAATACCAAGCATGGCCACTACACAATGTATGGCGCTGTGCTTGGTAAGCTGAGAAGAGGCCTCTTCAAACAGCTGAAGAGATCTCCGTTAACTGGATGAGTTGACATTTTTGGTCTGTATTTCGGAGACACTTGAGAAGTCTCCACCAGAAGTTGAGACCTAATGTTTTTTTTTCCATGTTCCTTATCTCTGTGGGGAACAGAAAGTCAGAATTATCTTGTATGACCTTGTCAAATGTTGCTTCATTCTTAGAAGAAAATATTACGTAATTAGTTATGTAACAAGTTTCTAAATATGGAGTTGATAGTAAAGCCCTTCGGTGGCTTTGATCTTGTCACCTGAAGAAAAAAGGGACAAGTTTGAGGCTTTGTTACAGTTTGTAGCTTAAAATTTAAAGTGCAATTGGTATGAAACTGGTTCAGGTGTGCAATCTGAGGCTTCTCCATGCTTCTCCTTACACCCCCTGGCAAGGAGGCCTGGACTTTCCTGGTCATCACTAGGAAACCTAACAAACGGAAGCACTGCCTGCCATTGAAAACAATGGGAGGAATACACCATGCAGCCACCAAAATTTCACTGGCAAATTCTGCCAGGTGAATGGCATCCTTAGAAGGTTCCCTTGACAATCAGGAGGTCACAATGTGTCCCTTTCTGCTGCAAAATCTAGCAAAAGCTGGAGGAACCTAATGGGAAGTGTTCTGTTTGCCTACAGCACCTCCACAGGGGGAATTAAGCATTACACAGTGTCCATACAAATGTTTCTAAAAAATATATATATTTAATATAGAGCAGTGCAGGTCAAACCCCAGAAGATAACAAAGCCAAAAATCCAGATTAAACTCTAGGAGATGCAGAGCCAATAGTCCTGATCAAACTCCAGGAGATACAGAGCCAAAAGTCCAGATCAAACTCCAGGAGATACAAAGCCAAAGGTCTAGATCAAACTCCAGGACATACAAAGCCAAAAGTCCAAATCAAACTCCAGGAGATACAGAGCCAAAAGTCCAGATCAAACTCCAGGAGATACAGAGCCAAAAGTCCAGATCAAACTCCAAGAGTTATGGAGCCAAGAGTCCAGATCAAACTCTAGGAGATACAGAGCCAAAAATCCAGATGAAACTCCAGGAGATACAGAGCCAAAAGTCCAGATCAAACTCTAGGAGATGCAGAGCCAATAGTCTGGATCAAACTCCAGTAGTTATGGAGCCAAACTCAAGGAGATGCAGAGCCAAAAGTCCAGATCAAACTCCAGGAGATACAGAGCCAAAAGTCCAGATCAAACTCCAGGAGATACAACTCCAAAGGTCTAGATTATGGAGTTATGGAGCCAAAAGTCCAGATCAAACTCAAGGAGATGCAGAGCCAAAAGTCCAGATCAAACTCCAGGAGATACAACTCCAAAGGTCTAGATTATGGAGTTATGGAGCCAAAAGTCCAGATCAAACTCAAGGAGATGCAGAGCCAAAAGTCCAGATCAAACTCTAGTAGTTATGGAGCCAAAAGTCCAGATCAAACTCCAGGAGATGCCGAGCCAAAAGTCAAGATCAAACTCCAGGAGATGCAGAGCCAAAAGTCCAGATCAAACTCCAGGAGATACAGAGCCAAAAGTGTAGATCAAACTCCAGGAGATACAAAGCCAAAAGTCCAGATCAAACTCCAGGAGATACAGAGCCAAAAGTGCAGATCAAACTCCAGGAGATACAGAGTCAAAATTCGAGATCAAACTCCAGGAGATGCGGAGCCAAAAGTGTAGATCAAACTCAAGAAGATGCAGAGTCAAAATTCGAGATCAAACTCCAGGAGATGCGGAGCCACAAATCCAGATCAGACTCCAGGAGATATGGAGCCAAAAGTCCTAGATACTTTCTACTAGGGATAAGCGAACTTTTGAAAAGTTCGGTTCGGCGAATTTTCTTGAAGTTCGGATTCGTACGAACCGAACCTAAAACGAACCTTGCTATAACGGCTGAATAATTGCTGCAACAATAATGGGAGTCTGGTAGGGTACAGTTTCGTTTACTTGCAGTTGCTATTACAATGAAAAAAGTAGAAAAAATCAAAGTGACTTCAACAACGGCGACGCAAAATATACGCATATTTGAGAATTTAAACTAATGCGTACGCTAATGCGAACATTCATAATAAAGTAACGAACATACAGTGTAATGTCAAAGGTGCGCTACTTAACTGAATATGTACGCATTAGCGTACAAATACACTGCGTCTGCGAACATTCCTACTCAAGTAACGAACATACAGTCTAGCGTTGTCAATTGTACGCTACTTAACTGAATTTGTACGCATTAGCGTACATTCTCAATAAATATGCGTATATTTTGTGTCGCCGTTATTTTAACCAGATTCGTTACGAACTTTCTCAAAATTCGGTTCGGTGACGAACCGAACTTTTGGGAAAGTTCGTAACGAATCTAGTTCGTTACGGTTCGGTTCGCTCATCCCTACTTTCTACCATTGCAACTTTTTTATTTATTTATTTATTTTTTGTTTGAAAGGTCTAGCTTTCTTCTGAAGTATATACGGTAGTTTCTTTGATTCAGTAGCACAAGAGGGCAAAAGAGTCCAGTTGGACTTTTTTGTGCCCCCTCTTGGTATGTGACTGGCTAAAAGGCAAGTCCTACATGTGAAGAAAGAAGAAATGTAAAGCGAGGCCACAACCCTTTGCTTGCTAAACGTTTATAGTCCGGTATGGTCACTTAGGGGTCATCCTCTGACTTCCTTCAGCTTCAGCCTCATCTTGAGCATCTATCTAAGCTGCATTTACCCTCAGTCTGACTGTGATCATATGCAAAAGCTTGAGACCTAGTGTTAAATATTATTTGCCCCCCTTCAAAACTCATCTGTTATGTCTCTCATCTTTTATGGCCTCCTTGATGTTAAGCCTGCGAAATCAGACCATGCAAGGAATGAAGGTGTCCAGCACCCATATCACCATGTAAACAGTAAGTGCCCCCTCTTAATTGCTGGCTGCAGGCCCTTTAGGAGCAGTAACAGCAACTATTAATAGCAACTACTTCCTTCCTATGACCTGACCCCTGACACATCCCTGACCCATTCTTAGACGTTCCTGCATGGACACCTCATGTCATGCCTGTCACCCTACGGGACTCACGGCGACCAATCCATACTCTGAGGATTGCTTGGTGGACAAGCAGATGAATGGTGTGATCCGTGTCCTTAAGCTTTACAGCGTAGCTAGTGGTTTCCATTCTGTCGGTCCCATTCATAAAACAGATTGTGAGAGTCTCAGCTGAGGACACCGCTCTGCATGTTCTTCCTCAGGAGACATTGCTCGTCCGCAGGCCAGTCACTGTGTCCACTTCTCCTTCACACCGGATGCGCTGACTTCTGCAATCTTGCTCTGCATGCAAAGGGCACGCTAGTTAATGGAGAACTGTGTGAAAAAATGGGAATAAGGCAAGAGAAGTAGAGCGGTTATTGATGATGTAGCAGAGCTGAATTTGTCAATTAACTCTTTGCTGCTGCACCATTAATTTGTCCAGAGTAGCAGGTCTTTTGAAGGAGACGCTGGTGCAGCAGGATGGAGGCAGATGTAGCAGAACCTGAGTGTAAACTTCAAGAGTAGAGGAGTCGAGGTTGTTGAGCAGCGAAGTGTAGCAGAGTTGATGGAGAGTTCTAGCAAACCAAACTGATGCATCAGAGCTGGATCAGTGAAGCTGAACTCAATGCAGCAGAGCCAATGTACTGGAGCTGATTGTGGGGTAGGAGTGTTGATGCAGTATAGCTAACTTGGTATAGCAGAGTTTATGTAGCGGTGGACCTTGGTATAGCAGAGCTGATGTAGTAAAGCAACTTGTTTTAGCTATGTTGATATGGTAGAGTACTTTGGAATAGCAGAATTGATGCAGTGCAGAAACTTGGGAAAGTAGGGTTGATGCAGTTGTACTGAGCATACACTTTTGGAGTAGTTGAGCAAAATAATATAGCAGAAAACAAGCATGCAGAATGGCAGGTAGGGTCGGGGTGCCATTGTAAACCATGTGCTAGAGGGGAGGTGGGGAATGGTGCAGCTGAGGGCATGGTGGGTCACACTAGTTCTCTTGGTGAGGAGCCGAGATTTGTTTAGAGGTCTTGTTTGAGAGGTATCTATCATCTCCTATCTATCTATCTATCTATCTATCTATCTATCTATCTATCTATCTATCTATCCATCTCCTATCTATCTATCTATCTATTTATCTATCTATCTATCCATCTCCTATCTATCTATCTATCTATCTATTTCATGTCTATCTATCTATCTAGATCAATACGATATAGTAGAAAAGCAGCACTTTCCAAAAGCGGGTGCAAATTCTCTCTCTCTTTCTCTCTCTCGTTGCCATCATATGCAGAGCTGTCCAAGGGGGTGAGGGGACTTGGCCTCACTACACACTGCAGTGCTCTACAATGGATGATAATGATACGATCCTGCATACCATATTCCATCATGGCTATCTATCTATCTATCTATCTATCTATCTATCTATCTATCTATCCCATATCTATCTATCTATCTATCTATCTAATATCAAACAAGCAACCACAGGTTGTGGGCCACACAGTCTGTAAAAAGTATATACACTTGGTGCCAGCAGCTGTGGACACGGTCCAAAATCCAAAATAATATAGAATAATTCCACGGCACTCCAAAGTAGTGAATTAAAGGTGTTTATTCACCTGATCTATCTATCTATCTATCTATCTATCTATCTATCTATCTATCTATCTATCAACCATCCTGACCTTTCATAGTTCCCCCGACCATATGACAGAGATTCATAGACATTGCACACGGAGCATGCACTGTATGTAGAAGTCACTATATACACACAGCTCGGGGTGATACGTGTGTTATTGTATCCATTGTTCTCCCACAATGCCGTGTGCTTGTATCCGTGCACACTAACGCTTTTTTGTGGTTTCACTCAAATCCACCCGTTTAACATCAATCAGTGTTGCTGTTGGCGATACATTCTTCTACCGTGCATTGTCCCCACAGGATTGATTGGACTTCATGCATGAGCTCCCCATGAAAGCGGCCGCCGGGAGGAGCTGCAACGGATGTTCTTCTCAGGCTGGAACGTTTCCATGACTTAGATTTACCTGGAGCAAAAACCAAATTCCAACTCCCACTTGATATGTAAGGAACAATGCACGGCTCTGCTAATCACTTATTTACAATGCAGACGAGTTACACATCCTGATGTAGCAGCGCTGGGTTTGTCATTTCTCAACTTGTGGTGATATCACAATCTGTGGTGTTCGGTGGAATTCTGAGGAGATCTCATTGCATTATCTCAAAGTGTACTTAGCATTTCAGTTGAGGTGTCAGACGTTGGGACTGGGAGTGAGGGGGTCCTGAGACCCTCACCGATCACTAGGGCTAGGACTATCACTAGGCCTACCATATGCCATCATGGCTGAGTAGCCTGACAGGAACATTCTCCAATATTTTGTATATACAAAGGCCAGAGCACAACGTGTTGCCTCAGAACCATTAGAAGGACCCTTCCCCTCACATTCCGGTGCCTGTCCATATTGGTTCCTTCTCTGTTAAAGTCCTGTCCGCCCTTGGTTCATTGGTTTTCACCCAGCTTGTCTTCTAACCTCTGCACCGATTTGCCCCATACCTGCCTACTGCTGTAAGCAACATCCACCTGCCCTGACGTCTCTCCGTCCGACTAGGGTTGTTTTCTCATGAATCTCATATCTATCTATCTATCTATCTATCTATCTATCTATCTATCTATCTCATATCTATCTATCTATCTATCTATCTAATATCTATATCTATATATCTATCATTTATCTATCTATCTCCTATCTATCTATCTATCTATCTATCTCATATTTATCTACAGTATCTATCTAGAGTATCTATCTACCTATCTATCTCCTACCTATCAATCAATTTCATATCTATCTATCTATCTACTATCTATTTACTATCTATTATCTATCTATTTAATATCTATCTATATTTCTATCTATCTATTTAATATCTATCTATATTTCTATCTATCTATCTATCTATCTGTCTCATATCTATCTATTATCTATCTATCTATCTATCTAATATCTACCTATCTATTTACTATCTATCTATCTAATATCTATCTCTCCATTTATCTATTTCTCTCCTATCTATCTATGTCTGTAGTCTATCTACATATCTCATATCTATCATCTATCTATCTATCTATCTATCTATCTATCCATCAGTCCATCTATCTCATATCTATCTACAGTATCTATCTACCCATCTATCTCCTACCTATCAATCAATCAATTTCATATCTATCTATCTATCTATCTATCTATCTATCCTTCTCTCTTTTGCAGGGTTTGGACGTCCTGGACGTGCTGAGATAAGTGCTGTGAGTAATTTCTAAGCAGATTACACGGGTCAGTAATTTCCTCACAACCAGATCCCCCTGTTACGTTTTTTCCACATATCTGCCGCGCCCTGACTGGGAATCAGAAAAAATTCTTCCTCTGGACATTTGATACGTGGGCATGAGTAATACATTCAAAGAGATGCACAGTTCGGGTTTAAAGACATACTAGACTCAAATATTAGCTTCTTTCCTTTCCCTGGATGTCAGGCAGGGAGAGGATGGCGGTCGTGTTCTTCTGAGGGGACCGCTGCAGACCCCCATGATCACTACTCTGTCTCACATATCTATAGGGCTCCACTGGTGTGACTTGTATTAGCAGCTCCTCCGCTTAGGTTGCACTTTTCATGGGTGCAGTCAGAGGCAGGTTTACTGTTGTACTGTATGGGACTCACTATACAGCACTATATATGGGCACTGTACGGCACTCACTATATGACACTATACAATACAGACCAAAAGTTTGGATAGAATAGAAGACATATTTTCAGTTGTTTCACACTTTATTGTTAAGTATATCATTCCACATGTGTTAATTCATAGTTTTGATGCCTTCAGTGTGAATCAACAATTTTCATAGTCATGAAAATACAGAAAACTCTTTGAATGAGAAGGTGTGTCCAAACTTTTGGTCTGTACTGTATATATAGGCACTGTATGGCACTCACTATATTACACTATTTATGAATATCTGATCTTTTCTTCTACTCATGGGATTTGCTGTTTATATGAGCCACTAATCACATAAATGATATAGCACTCTATAGCAGTAATTTTTTGTGCACTGTATGGCACTGTCCAGGCATTGCATGGCATTCTTTATGGGAGCTCTCTGTGGCTATTGTATTTACTAGATTTTTGCATACTGCACAATACTGTACATTACTGACACTTTCCAGACACTTAGTGACACTTGAGCACTGTGTGGCGCTATATAGATGTTACTATTTTCCTGGGCACGGTATTGCACTATTTATCTGGGCAATGGAGGGTGCTATCTGGGCACTTAAGTACTATTTCTATTAGGCCTCATAGACACGGTTGTTGTTGGCTGGCCGGGCCCGTATTGTGGCCTACAAATAGTGGGTCCACAATATACAGGACCCGCATCACGGATACGGACCCATTCACTTGAATGGATCCGCAATCCAGAAGGTCCAGTAGTGCATGCACGGATTCATCTGCAGAATCCACACGAATGTTGCCCATGCATTGGGGACCGCAAATAATGTAGTTTCAGACAAATGTATAGATGTAGCAGAGCTGAATGTGTATCACTCTGTTGAACGCTTGCATAATTAGGTGTTAATGAACGCCTATGGAAAACCACATTATCCTATTGTGACAGACTCGGCTCTGCTACATCCTTATTTGTTTTTGTAGTGCCACATTAGGAGAGTTTCTTAAACCTTATCTACACATGTATTTTCCTTCTCACTTAGCAGCACATGAGATGAACACGTAGCCTACATGCTACAGGTGACAGCTCCTCAGAAGAAGAAGTCATCTGGAACCTGTGAAGTCATGGGGATCGGTAAATGTGAACTTTCTGGTCTGCAACAAAGGAGCAGCAGAGTCTGGGAAAGATGTTCCCAGCAGTAATGGCCGAGAAAAGTGGAACATCCGGAGCGGTGACAGTCGGGTGTGAGGAGGACAGCGAATCGCCCAGGGCATCTCATCACGCTCCATTTCTAAAAAAAAAAAAAAAAAACACCAAAAACCCTTCCTGTTCGCCGGCATCTTAATTCTAAGTGCACCAACCGATCCCATTAACCCCTTACTGACCAGTAGGAATAGACATGGTGCTAAAAGTTTAAAGGGGTTGTCTCACTTCAGTAAGTGGCATTTATCATGTAGAGAAAGTTAATACAAGGCACTTACTAATGTATTGTGATTCTCCATATTGCTTCCTTTGCCGGCTGGATTCATTTTTCCATCCCATTATACACTGCTCGTTTCCATGGTTACGACCATCCTGCAATCCATCAGTGGTGGTCGTGCTTGCACAATATTGGAAGATGCACCAGCCTATGTGCGCTCCCATGATCCCGGCCACCAGAGAGGCAGGTGCTTTTTGCTATAGTGTTCCAGCACGGCCACCGCTAATGGATTGCAGGGTGGTCTGTAACCATGGAAACGAGCAGTGTATAATGTGATGGAAAAATGGATCCAGCCAGCAAAGGAAGCAATATGGACAATCACAATACATTAGTAAGTGCCTTGTATTAACTTTGTCTACATGATAAATGCTACTTACTGAAGTGAGACATCCCCTGTAATGAGGAATTGTCCATTTCCTAACGGACTATATATATATTTCTAGAAAACGTTGCTGCATTGTAGAAATGTAAGCAAACGTTGCTGACTGCATATATATTAGCGCCCCGGTAGTACAGCATATGCATAATAAATAGCTGTGAGCTACAGACGTGGAGAGATTTACAGCGCAGCGCCTCCTCTGTCATCTGTAGACAAAGTATTCTTCCCCTTGATTACCCGACCAGCTGCTGCTAATTGTCCTTATTATTCCTGAGGAAAAAAGCAGAGGGGTGCGGGGAGGGGCGCACCTAGAGGAACCAAAAGTGTATGGCGGACAGTGTGAAAATCAACCCGAAAAACCAGTGTAACACAGAGCAATTCCTTTAAAGGGGCCGTCCAGGATTTTACAAGTGCTTATACCTATCCACAGTATAAGGCCTCTCACACACGACCGCATTTCACGGCCCGACACGGGCCGTGAAAGCCCGGCCTGTGCTCCCCCAGAGGACGGGAGTGCACGGCGTCAATGGTTGCTATGATGCCATGCGCTTCCTGAGGCCGCCGCTGTACAGTGAAACACTGTACACGCTCGTATACAGTGTTTCACTGTACGGCGGCTGCCTCAGGAAGCGCACGGTGTCATAGCAACCAATGACGCCGTGCGCTCCCGTCCTCTGGGGGAGCACAGGCCGGGCTTTCACAGCCCGTATCGGGCCGTGAAACGCGGTCGTGTGTGAGAGGCCTAAGGGCTCATGCACACAAACGTATTTTTATTCCATATCTTTACAGGTCCGTATGCGGAACCATTCATTTCAATGGGTCCACAAAAAAAAAACCTGAAATGAGTCCATGAGCATTCCATTTCCGTATGTCCGTATGTCTGTTTGGGCACGTCTTATTCTTGTCCGTTTTGCGGCTAAGGACAGGCATTGTTACAATGGATCCGCAAAAAAACGGATTCAACAGAGATGTCACACAGATGTCATCCATTCTTTTTGCGGATCTGTATTTTGGGGACTGCGAAATACATGCGATCGTGTGCATGAGCCCTAAACTATCAATACTGCCCCCTCATACACATGCACACTTGGCTGAATGAGCATGCATGTGATGTGAATAGGAGACAGAAGTAAGACACAGACTGATCCTCATCTCCCCTAACGTCTGCCCACGGACACTGTATGGCGCAGAACGTCCCCCTATCACCTTCATTAGTGTTAAGCGAATCGAAGAGTCTGATGTGGAATTCGATTTGAAGTTTAGGAGAAATTTGATTCGCCGCGAAGCTGAATTTTCTTGCGCTTCGTGGTAACAAATCAATTTTTCCTAAAATGATGGCTGAAAATAAAAAAATTATACTCCATCATTGAACCCCTCAGATACCGCTTTCAACGAACATTCAGGTGCTCAGGGGTTTAATACGGGGATAAAAAAAAAATATTATACTCACCTCATCCATTTGATCGCGGAGAGGCCATCCGCTCCCGCCTTAATTGAAGAAAACCCGCCAAAGGACCAGTGGCGAGCGCTAAGTCGTGATCACATTCGCTGCACACGGTGACATCATCATACCCGCCGCTGGTCCTTTAGCAGATTTTCTTCAATCAAGACGGGAGCCTCTCCACGATGAAGTGGATGAGGTGAGTATAATATTTTTTTTCATCCCGGATTAACCCCCTGAGCACCTGAATGTGAGTCTCACAGGCAGCGTTGAAAGCGGCATCTGAAGGGATCAATGAAGGGTCGCAGCGCGATGACCGTTAACAGAGGGGGTAAGCACACTGAGCGCTGTCCGCATGTTTTGCGGCCCCGTTGAAGTGAATGGGTCCGTATCCAGGCCGCAAAAAATTCGGCTTGGGTGTGGACCCAAGCAACGGTCGTGTGCATGAGCCCTAATCCAAACATTTCTGCAAATTTCCTCCCACACTCCAAAGAGATACTGATGGGGAACTTAGATTATGAGCCCCATTGGGGACAGTCAGTGGCGATAATGTCTGTAAAGTGCTATGGAATATATCAACGCTATAAAAGTGTGTAAAATAAATTTAAAAAAAATACTATACTAATGACTGTAGATTAGCTCTCCTCCAGAAGGAAGAAAACTGTGTCAAAACAGACTAATCTGAGACTCATTTTCTCCCTTCTGGCTGAGATCTGCATTTTTTCCTATGGATCATTACTTGCAGGCAAGTTTCCATATATAAGGCTACTTTCAGACTAGCGTTAATATTTTCCGCTATCGAGATCCGTCATAGGGGCTCAATACCGGAAAAAAACGCTTCCGTTTTGTCCCCATTCATTGTCAATGGGGACAAAACGTAACTCAACAGAACGGAGTGCTCCAAAATGTATTCTGTTCCGTTCCCATACCAGAGAGCAGCATGCTGCGGTTTTCTTTCCGTCCTGGGATGCGGAGCAAGACGGATCCGTCATGACCCACAATGCAAGTCAATGGGACGGATTCCGTTTTCTCTGACACAATCTGAAACAATAGAAAATGGATCCGTCCCATTGACTTGCATTGACTTTCAATGGAGTTCATGACGGATCCGTCTTGGCTATGTTAAAGATAATACAACCGGATCCGTTCATAAAGGATGCAGACGGTTGTATTATCAGTAACGGAAGCGTTTTTGCTGAACCCTGCCTGATCCAGTAAAAACGCTGGTGTGAAAGTAGCCTTAGTCTCTTCAATAAAAACCAGCACGCCGATGACTGAAATAATAAACGGCATAAACAGGGAGGGCCCGGTCAGATATGAGCTAGTTTCAATATAATGTCCTTTTTAGGGTTTTTTCACACTATGCAAAAAAGTAATCTCCTTCATCCAGTGCACAAGCATGACAACACGCACACATGTGCACAGGACACACATGTAAAGTGTTTGTATTTTTCTAAGAATTGGAGCACATTGTGCTTCCTGGGTGGGTGTCAGCGAGATTTCCTGGAAGATAGTGGTAAACAGCCTGAACAGAGAAAATAGCACTACTTATCTCAATAAAGGAGGCCAAGGTTCACAAACTTTCATTTTTTTCACATTTACTGTATTGTAATGTGCTTCTATATTGCTACAATATACAAGGTATGAAAGTCATATAAAATTTGCAGAAAAAAAAAAGAAGTGTGTATAATTTTTTCCTTAGTACGACATTGTACAGATACCCACCCCATTGATCAGCTGGTGACTGAATCTGGAACTTCCAACGGCCAAACCTATGTCCTAGAGAGCAGGAAATATTACATGCCGATGAATACTACAGGTATGTATTACATGGACAGACCTCACCAATAACATAAGCTACTCTTACTTAGCAGGTCCTCGCTTTTGTTTGAGGAGTCAGTTCCTCTCATTGACGGTCATATACCCCAATAAGACATATGAATACAGTTTAATTTGTCCTACCAGTCACTTTATATGTCCTACCTGATCCTCCAAAAGCTGGTTGACAAGTCATATGGCGGCCAGAAGGGGTTGTCGCTCAGCCTTCCCAAAACCTTAAAAAATAAATCTACCTAGTTGGCATATTAAAGAAATCTGATATACAGTATAATGGAAGCTTTATACTAACATAAAGATCCAGATTCAGCCGTAAACAACAGGATGTACCTGTGAAGAGCACCATGATCACCAAAATACTATAATAATGCTCCTATGTACATGCTATAACTACTATATTACTGCCTGTTATGTACAAGAATATAATTACTATAATACTGCCTCCTATGTACAAGAATATAACTACTATAATACTGCTCCTATGTACAAGAATATAACTACTATAATACTGCTCCTATGTACAAGAATATAACTACTATAATACTGCTCCTATGTACAAGAATATAACTACTATAATACTGCTCCTATGTATAAGAATATAACTACTATAATACTGCTCCTATGTATAAGAATATAACTACTATAATACTGCCTCCTATGTACAAGAATATAACTACTATAATACTGCTCCTATGTACAAGAATATAACTACTATAATACTGCCTCCTATATACAAGAATATAACTACTATAATACTGCTCCTATGTACAAGAATATAACTACTATAATACTGCCTCCTATTTACAAGAATATAACTACTATAATACTGCTCATATGTACAAGAATATAACTACTATAATACTACTCCTATGTATAAGAATATAACTACTATAATACTGCTCCTATGTATAAGAATATAACTACTATAATACTGCCTCCTATGTACAAGAATATAACTACTATATTACTGCTCCTATGAACAAGAATATAACTACTATAATACTGTTCCTATGTACAAGAATAACTCTATAATACTGCTCCTATGTACAAGAATAACTACTATAATACTGCTCCTATGTACAAGAATATAACTACTATAATACTGCCTCTATGTACAAGATTATAATTACTATAATACTGCTCCTATGTACAAGAATATAACTACTATAATACTGCTCCTATGTACAAGAATATAACTACTATAATACTGCTCCTATGTATAAGAATATAACTACTATAATACTGCTCCTATGTACAAGAATATAACTACTATAATACTGCCTCCTATGTACAAGAATATATAACTACTATATTACTGCTCCTATGTACAAGAATATAACTACTATAATACTGCTCCTATGTACAAGAATATAACTACTATAATACTGCTCCTATGTACAAGAATATAACTACTATAATACTGCTCCTATGTACAAGAATATAAACTACTATAATACTGCTCCTATGTACAAGAATATAACTACTATAATACTGCTCCTATGTACAAGAATATAACTACTATAATACTGCTCCTATGTACAAGAATATAACTACTATAATACTGCTCCTATGTACAAGAATATAACTACTATAATACTGCCTGCTATGTACAAGATTATAATTACTATAATACTGCTCCTATGTACAAGAATATAACTACTATAATACTGCTCCTATATACAAAATATAACTACTATAATACTGCTCCTATGTACAAGAATATAACTACTATAATACTGCTCCTATGTACAAGAATATAACTACTATAATACTGCTCCTATATACAAAAATATAACTACTATAATACTGCTCCTATATACAAGAATATAACTACTATAATACTGCCTCCTATGTACAAGAATATAACTACTATATTACTGCTCCTATGAACAAGAATATAACTACTATAATACTGCTCCTATGTACAAGAATATAACTACTATAATACTGCTCCTATGTACAAGAATATAACTACTATAATACTGCTCCTATGTACAAGAATATAACTACTATAATACTGCCTCCTATGTACAAGAATATAACTACTATAATACTGCTCCTATATACAAAAATATAACTACTATAATACTGCTCCTATGTACAAGAATATAACTACTATAATACTGCTCCTATGTACAAGAATATAACTACTATAATACTGCTCCTATGTACAAGAACATAACTACTATAATACTGCTCCTATGTACAAGAATTATAACTACTATAATACTGCTCCTATGTACAAGAATATAACTACTATAATACTGCTCCTATATACAAGAATATAACTACTATAATACTGCTCCTATGTACAAGAATATAACTACTATAATACTGCTCCTATGTACAAGAATATAACTACTATAATACTGCTCCTATGTACAAGAATATAACTACTATAATACTGCTCCTATGAACAAGAATATAACTACTATAATACTGCTCCTATGTACAAGAATATAACTACTAATACTGCTCCTATGTACAAGAATATAACTACTATAATACTGCTCCTATGTACAAGAATATAACTACTATAATACTGCTCCTATGTACAAGAATATAACTACTATAATACTGCTCCTATATACAAAAATATAACTACTATAATACTGCCTCCTATGTACAAGAATATAACTACTATAATACTGCTCCTATGTACAAGAATATAACTACTATAATACTGCTCCTATGTACAAGAATATAACTACTATAATACTGCTCCTATGTACAAGAACATAACTACTATAATACTGCTCCTATGTACAAGAATATAACTACTATAATACTGCTCCTATGTACAAGAATATAACTACTATAATACTGCTCCTATGTACAAGAATATAACTACTATAATACTGCTCCTATGTACAAGAATATAACTACTATAATACTGCTCCTATGTACAAGAACATAACTACTATAATACTGCTCCTATGTACAAGAATATAACTACTATAATACTGCCTCCTATGTACAAGAATATAACTACTATAATACTGCTCCTATATACAAGAATATAACTACTATAATACTGCTCCTATGTACAAGAATATACTATAATACTGCTCCTATATACAAGAATATAACTACTATAATACTGAACTTTCAAAAGTGACTCTTTACTTAAATCTGAGGGTGAAGGAGCAGAGCCCATCAGAGTTATCGCAGGGAGGTAGAACAGACCTGTAGGGCCGAATCACCTCTTACTGGGGTTTGCCTTTGAATTGCTAATGATTTCCTAAACATAATGAACTTTTCCGCATAGTTAATCCCCTCGGCTCGTGTTAATCTGCGCTCTATGAATTTATCTAGTGCGGTATCATTTTTACCCGTCCTGACCGTGGAGTTCTTTCTAGTGGAACTCTCCAAAATATAGGCTAATTACAGATGCAAATGCGTTTGTCTCCCAGGGATTGACCCAGTTACAATGAACTACCTGTTTAATGATTCTCTGTCTACAAATTGACTGACAGGAAGGAATCTGCATTAGTAATTCCCTTAAATTGGTCTCCAGCCATTTGTGCGAAGTTTGCAATTTGGTGTGAGAATGTAATCATTGTTTCGCCGATCGTCCTATAGAAGCCAATTGTTAACTTTTTTCCATGTACATTAGTCTTTGAGGTTTCGTAAAAGCCTCTGAGAGAGAATGAGGTCTACAATGAGGTGCTTTATAATGGGAAATAAGACTTCCCTCCAGTCTGGGTCTCAGGAGGACCTCCAGTCATGACAGCAAAGACCTAGTAGGTAGTTAGTACTGTAACAGCCATCTAATGTTCCTTGGGCCTTGATGGGTTGATGAGTTAGTCATGCAGGGGTTCCACATTTTGGGGCCTCCTGCAGTTGTTCCTGGAAAATAGCACTACGCGTCCTGAATTACAAAATGGGAAAGGGGTGAGAGTATGTAGACCCTATTAAAATGGTTGTCACAGTATCAGGACATATGGACATTAGTGTTCATCGAGCACCAAAGTGCTCGGGTGTTCGGGTCGAACACTTGGTGATGCTCGAGGGCTCTACAGAGCACCTGAGCACAATGGAAGTCAATGGGAGAACCAGAGCACTAAACCAGGTACCCCCTGCTCTGAAGAGGGGAGGGTGTCTGGTTCATAGGGAAAGGTGAGAAAATGGTGGAAACACCACTGAAAACGGTTTGGGAACAGCATGGGGAGGATGGCTGGATGCATCTTGGACTCCCAAGTCGCTGCTGGGAACGATGTTGTCCGAGTATTACGCCACTTTTACAGAATGACAAGAATACGCCCAAAACCGAAGATAAAATCGATTTTAGGAAAATTGTTAGGAAATTACACTGAATGGCACAGGTATTTAGGATGTTCAAACGTTATACAGCAGACGTAGCGCAGGTGGTGTTAAGGTCAGGCAAATTTGCGCAATTTTTGCCCCCCATAAAAAAATATATTGCAGCCAGATGAAACAATAGCCCTTAAAAGGACTTTTGGGTCTTGTGAACAGAAAAAACTAACCCTGTCTAACAAATTCCTATCCCTGCACTATCTGTCCCTCTTTACAGCAGCTCTCCCTGACTAGGACTGAGCCAGGTCACATGTTACCGGGTGCTATATAGCACCCGATGATGCGTTCCCGGCCAGCCAGTATGGAATGCCAGTACCTCGCCGAAAGCTGATTGGCTGCGTAGCAGCCAAGAAACGTGCGGGGAGGGGAGACGAGCATGGCGCTCGAGCACATGTGGTGTTTGGCCGAACACCGCGATGTGCCAAGCATAGCCATACTCGAGCGAATATAGTGTTCGGGCTCGCCCAACACTAATGGACAGCACTTATGGGGTCCCACGCTAGGGACCCTCCTTGTCAGCCAGCATGGAAAGCTGTTGAACGGTAACCATGTAACCATGAGAACCAATTCATATCCAGAAGTTAGACAAGCTGGACCTGCAGTGACCAGCTCATTGTGTTTCTGGCTTCATCTTCTCGGACTTTGACTCATAAGGAGTCACGCCATGAAGGTGGAGCATGAGAGATGGTCCTCTTTCCCTAGGACTTACATCATTGCATATTTTTTTCCCATGGAGCACTGCTAAAAAGTCTCTTTTAGGAGAGCCAGCACCCTGCCTAAGTTGGCCAACTCTTCAAAAGGGGGTTATCTTAATGAGACTCTTCTTTAAGAAATGCTAAAGTCATAGAGGAGTGTCCTTCACCTGAAAAGAGCATATGTCATTTCAATGGGTACAATGTAATGCCTTATCTCCCCTGTGGTGGTGCTGCAGGGGAATGAAAAACTTGTAAATTAGTTTCTCTATTGATTGCTGCTGATTGGTGGGGTCAAAGCAATAGGACCTACCCAGGGGTGTAGCTAAACGTTCATGGGCCCTGGTGCAAGAGTGCAGCTTGGACCCCCCTCTGTGCTTTGTGGCCAGGGGCAGGGAAGCATATTGCCTTCATGCTGCCTGAGGCAGAAAGTAATACGACAACGCCCAGAGGACCAGGAAGCGGTGAAAAATCTGTACTCACCGCTTCCTGGTCCTCCGCTCGGCTGTGCAGGGCTACGCACAGCGCGCGCGCGCTCTGTGACCTCACGCTGTGCGCGCCAGTTCACAGTGCAGGAGGAAGGCAGAGAGCGTTCAGCAGCGTCCAGGACCTGGAGAGGTAAGTGATTATTTATTTTATAAAACAGGAGGCAAAGGGGGCTGATATAAAGTGGCTGGGGGCTATTTTAAGGCTGCTTGGGGGCTAATGAGAGGCAATGGGGTCTAATGAGAGACAATGGGGGCTAATGAGTGGTGCTGGGGCTATTGAGAGGCAATTGGGGCTGATAAGAGGCAATTGGGAGCTGATGAGAGGCAATGGGGGCTAATGAGAGGCAATGGGGGCTAATGAGAGACAATGGGGGCTAATGAGAGGCAAAGGGGGCTGATTAGAGGCATATGGGGGCTGATATGAGGCATGGGGCTCTTATTCGAGGTCTGATTGGGGGTCATTCACATTGGGGTCTGATTGGGGGTCATTCACATTGGAGTCTGATCTGAGGTCTTATTGGGGTCTTATTAACATTGGTGGTCTGATTGGTGGTCTGACCAGAGGTTTAATGAAAAATATTTTTTTCTTATTGTTCTCCTCTAAAACCTAGGTGCGGTGCATCTTATAGGGCGAAAAATACGGTACACAGATAAACCAGGCCCACCACAGATAGAGCTACTCTTTGAACCAACTGTGAATTTTTGTCCAAACCAATTACTGGTTTACCAGGCTTTTTTCACCATCTTTGGGTTCTGAGGGACATTTTACTGTTCTAATGTTGGCCTTTCAGACACTTGTCTCCTTAAAAAATGTGCATCTGTCTGGTTGAGCTAAATGGGGATATTAATAGAGAAGGGGAGGTCTGAGGAGATAGCTGCCACCAGAATGTGTCCTATCACGGGTCCAATGGTTGTCCTATA
The DNA here is from genome assembly GCA_900303285.1 of Rhinella marina. Taxonomy (NCBI): domain Eukaryota; kingdom Metazoa; phylum Chordata; class Amphibia; order Anura; family Bufonidae; genus Rhinella; species Rhinella marina. The sequence continues at coordinate 31,118 of ONZH01002915.1, forward strand.
CATGTGGTCAATTGTGGCAATTATGCCTAAACCCTAGCCATCACCCATTATTGGATTTCGCTTGACATTTTACTCTGTAACTTTTTCCCTTTTACCTTCCAATTTTAATTGACTTCTTAGTCTGTAAGTTTTTGATTTGATTCTACGGTTTCTTTTGACCACCTTCACGTTTTGGAACATAGGTTTCCTTCAAGAGCCTTAGACCTTTGAATGAGCACCAATTCTCATCAGTCCGATAATATGTGTACATTTGTAAAACAATTTATTACCTGACTTGAAAGATTACTGACACCTCAGCCCAGGGGTGTAGCTATAGGGGAAGCAAGGGAAGCTGCTTTGGGGCCCAGACTCACAAAGGGCCCCCTCAGGAGAAAGACCCCCTCAACAGTATTATACAATGACATAATATACTGTATATACGTGTAGGAAACAGATGGAGCGGCTGCTGGGCCTCGTCTGAGAGAGCAGTTTTCACCAGCCACAGGAGTGGAGGCTGCACGTGAGTTGGGGGTTGCGAAGAAGTTGCTGAGGGGGGGCTCCGTTCAAAAATTTGCTGTGGGGCCCGGTCAGTTGTAGTTACGCCACTGCCTCAGCCATCTCCTTAAGATGTTTAGACATCTCATCAGACACCTCATGAACATGGTCTAATTTACATCTTCTCAAGTGTGATATACACCCACTCACCCACCCACGCAGTGAAATGGTCTATTCTTGTCCTCCCAAATGCTGCCCATATAGATAATCCTACCTGATCTGATTTCTATTGTAATTTCTCCACAGAATGTGGCAGTGTTTGATGTGTTCGTTGGATGGCGGTATTTTGTGGGCACCATGTGACAATATTACAAGAAGGGCCTCCCCAAATCTGGAATAAGTGTGAAGAAGGCAACTCAACACAGGAGAACTTGTCAGCTATGGTAAAAGGAAGATCTTCATACAATGGGTAGCTGAAAATCTGGAAATTGGGTAATTATAATGAACCAAATGGAAGATTAAAAAAAAGGTTATGAGGTATTTTTGAAGAGCTGAAGTAGGTGGAGTACAATCTATAGGGGAGGAACACATCAAAGTACATATCAGAAAATAAGACATGGTCTGTTATAGCATCTGAATACATATATGATGGGGTTTTCAACCATGAGAATTGAGCAAATCCATCCATGTCCTTGACCATAGAAAATGATATTTGCCCCAATTGGGTGAATTTTTGGATGTTTATCAATTAATGGGCCAGACATGCAAATTTTAATCTTGGAAGTTTATTCTCTAGGTCAATAGTTGATGGAACAATACAGCTGTGACCTGGAGGTTACCTGATAATTGGTCAGGCTGAAGGAACATATTTTCTTGGGTCAGTATTGATTATCTTAGCACCACAGCTATAATGAAGGCCACCATAATCATTTGGTTCATCTTCAGTCTTATGTCTACGGCCCCTTTAAAAATACAGTATAGGACCTCTATATGGATAACCAATCTACAAGAGATCCATCTTCTGCTGTTGAACCTTCAAGGCCAGTTCACTGTATGGGGCATTGAGTGTGTACGTGAATGGCTTATAATTAAGTTTCAGACAAATGTCTAAGACCTCTTGACCTGTAATTTTCTTTAATTTTGTATTGATTCTTACTGCACAACATTTTGACTGTATGAAAAGCAATATTGGTTTTGCTAAAGTCGGGGCTGACCTAAACCTCAAAGTGACGTAACCCAATTTCCTATGTCCCTGAGTGAAGACAAAGGGCTGAATTCTAATGGCCTAAGTTAAAGAAAAGACTTTTAAAAGACTTTTAAAGAAAAAACTTACAACTGTCAATGCGTACAATCAGAACAACAGCCTTATATAACCCAACCCTCAGAGAGTCCTACAACTGTCCACAACAAAAACACCACTAACACGGCCACAAAACAAAAGGATCTTGGAGCTACAGAATTCTGGCACCAGTTTACCCATTGGTTGTAGCCAATTGGTCTCACTTTGAGACTTACACTATCTCCTGGACACTATCGCCTATCCCATTGTATGGTCAACAATTAGTTGCCCTATTAGATGACAAAGAGTTTTGTCCTTACCCTCCGTTTTTTGCCTTTTCTTCACTCACCTACGTGAGTCTAGTCCTTTTTCCCTGGTCCTACGCTGTCCAGGGTTTAATTTTTGGACATGGGTGTAGGTCCCTTTGTGGGTCGCTAAATTTGGGCAGGGTTTTAATTAGGGGAACTTCCACTTGTTGAGGTTGACATGACACATCTGTTTATGGCCCTTGGTCTTACATCTGGAGGTCACTATCCTGCCCCATAGCGTAAACAAAAATCACGCCCTTATTCTATAGGGGTATTATAATACACAAATCCCCCCCTCCCCTCTTCCTTTTATCCAATTTATGTGGTTTTAGAGCATACCAATAAAATTGTGATGTTAACGCCTCTTTTTGCCGTGACACAGTACCCACAAAACTGAGCCTCAGCCCTGAACCCAACAGTGACCAAACATTACTTGTAAATGCCATATGGTAACATCCAGACTCCACATATTGGCACCACTCTGCCACAGACACACCAAGGTCCAACCGGACGGAAACTTCCGGCATTATGGTGATGCTACCGTTTTTTCATACGTCCATTAAAACTTACCTAGGCTTTACCTGGATACACTTTAGGTTGATAAATAAAAATATGGAATGAAATTCCAAAATCTTGATGAGTGCCATGGAATTTTGTATGGATTCACGTGTCTGTAACCTAATGTGCATGTTTATAGGGGAGCCAATGAAAGTGAGGTTCAGCCAACAGCTATCCTATGTATATGAGCAGCTTGACGTTGTACAATGTGTAATTGGGCTTCATTTATGAAAGAACATGTCTGATATTAATCCATTACTGAGGTTGTGCACGGAAATTGGGGGGGGGGGGATATTGGCAACCCCTCTCTTGCCCCCACTTGGCCGGACCTATAAAGAGAAGCTTACTTTCCTGCTTCCCGGTGCTGGTTCTCCGCTCCTTCATCTCCTTCCAGCTTGCGATGCTCCTCTGTGCTCACATCCTGTTTGACGCTGTCTGCAGCCAATCACTGGCCATTACAAATGGTCACATGATGCAAGGGGATCTGGGCACCGCTGCAGCCAGTGTTTGGCTGTAGGCAGCATCAAACCCCATGTTTACAGCGAGGAAGACCAGCGGAGCACCAGCGGGAAGCCAGAGCCCGGAAGCAGGTATGTAAGCATATTTTGCTCAGTTCTAAATTGCTGATTATAGTAATGCTATATAAGTGCATTAAATAGATAAATATTCCACAGCGCTTTACAGACATTACTATGACACTGTTCCCAGTGGGGCTCACAATCTAAGTCTCTTATCGACATGTCTTTGGAGTGTGGGAGGAAACTGGAGAAAACCCAGGCAAACACAGGGAGGACTTACAACCTCCATGCAGATGTTGTCCTTGGTCATATTCGAAACCAGGACCCCAGCGCTGCAAGACACCAGTACTAACCACTGAGCCTATCCCTCCCCCATTTTTACACAACACCTTTAGGCCTCTGTGATGCTTATATTAAGCCTCCTTTAAGTACAGGTATGTCAGAGCGATTGGGCTTTTGCCCAGCAGATCAACGGGGACGCCGAGCACTGACTCTCAGGCTGCAGATAACTCCAATCTCAGCCATTTGACCTCCCCTCCAGATGCTTCAGTCAATAGTGATTGCAGCAGTTAGACAAAAGCAGGGGTCTCCCTCTCTCCTCATCAGCCCCCTGTAAACACAATGGATAACATGGTTGTACATCTATTAGACTGTGCCAAAGGTTATAAAGCTTGGGTATACTGAGCGTACCACACCATTATAAGAGCGATCACCTGACCTCATTTAGTTCCTAGTGGGACTAATAAAGTCCGGCCCTGACTCTGCATTATATTAACAATGGTCACGACTGCGAGGCTCGCATCTCATGTTGAAATGATTCCCTTTTCGGAAATCACCACAAGAAGTTCTCCAGGATAAAGCCCTGATGAAGTCCTAGTAAACAAAGGTAATGTGTGTTATATCCTCTGCCCATTGTGTGAGCCTTCAGTCCAGTAAATGAGCTGTTCAGGCCCCGGGGGTCAGGTCTGGGGCCATTTCAGTCCCCTGCTGACATGTAGTAGTTTACCTTACATTACTGATTTATAATCCTCCCTGGAGGTATCTTCACACTATCTAGTCTATGAATGATTGACAGATGGCCTACAGCTGCCCATACACATTCAATAGCTATCGGCCTAAACAGCGGTCTCTCCCGATTCCCTCTTGGCTTGGCTGAACGTGTCCGTGTCTGAGAGCGAAGTGGCTTATTTCCAGGGAGAACCAAAGAATCCATCGAAAATATTCATTTCACTCGATCCTTGTCTGCCCTGACATCATCTTTTGGGGAAGAGTCAGTCGAACCCAAAGTTCTTGGTGGGCTTGACTGACAAAAGGTTGATGACCAGCTTTAGGTGAGAGAAGGGGGTCCACCCTTTGACTAGACAGAGAACCTACCATGACATACCCTAATTACTAGAGATGAGCGAGTAGTGAAATATTCGAAAGTTCGAAATTCGATTCGAATAGACCGTGAAATTCGACTATTCGACCGGATATCGAATCCCATTAAAGTCTATGGGAAAAAAATGCTCGCCACTTGGAAATCTCAATTCGACCACTTGGAGGTCACCAAGTCCACCCTGGAACCTCAGAAAAGGATGCCAACACTGCTGGAATGCAACTGGGACAGCAGGGGAAGCATGTCTGGGTGCATATAACGCGCCCAAGTCGCACTATTACGCCACTACCACAGCCTCTCAACAATACACTCCAAACACAATCTAACCTCTCTGTAAAGTGAGACCATACAAGGAAACCTTCTTTCCTCTACATTGCCATGGACCCCAAGCCAAACTAGACAAAAAAGAAGATAAAATTCTGCACCCCTTAAAATCACGTTGCCTATGACAACCACAGATGGCATAGGCAAGGGGGAAAGCAAATAGACCCCACCCCTAATTGTCATTGTGTGTGTGTGTGAGATGTGGTCAGACATGTCTTCTTTAAAATGTAAAAACAACTCAAACACATGCAGAAGCCTTAAAATGCCCAAATTGTTGGCGCTTGAGATGTCAGTGACCCGACCTGGCCCAGTGTCATGTCTAGCAGGTAAAGCAGTGGGGATGTTGAGGGATGCGTAGGACCGCAAAAGGCAGGAAGAGGCCGTGGGCTGGCCAGAGGCTCATGGAAAATTTTGTGGAGGCCCAAGAGGTGAGACGTCTTAAAAATTGTGTGGAGGCTAAAGAGGTGAGACGTGTTAAAAATTATGTGGAGGCCCAAGAGGTGACACCTCTTAAAAATTATGTGGAGGCCCGAGAGGTGAGACCTCTTAAAAATTATGTGGAGGCCCGAGAGGTGACACCTCTTAAAAATTATGTGGAGGCCCGAGAGGTGAGACCTCGAAAACGTTTTGTGGAGGCCCAAGAGGTGACACCTCTTAAAAATTATGTGGAGGCCCAAGAGGTGACACCTCTTAAAAATTATGTGGAGGCCCAAGAGGTGACACCTCTTAAAAATTATGTGGAGGCCCAAGAGGTGACACCTCTTAAAAATTATGTGGAGGCCCAAGAGGTGACACCTTTTAAAGGCTGCAGTTATCCACAGATTTGCATGCAATGTAAAATGGTTACACTCATTTTATAAAGGCAACTATCATGAAAAATCAGTTTAAATGTATTGAGGGCAGCACAGAGTATTTCTACAGAGGAAGGAGTATTCTTTTTATTTTTTTTCCTTTTTTTTATATGTATATGCTGTTGCCTTCAGTATATGAGAGTTGATTTCATGATGCTACTGCAGCCACTTAAAACGTTTTAAGTCTTGTTTTGTTTTTTTGAATACTGAGAATGCTATTTTGTACCAGATTTTGTATGTAAAGACTGAACACATTAAAATGAGAATGTTACCAAAATTATAATTTATAATTTATTTACCTTTTGTGGAGGCCCAAGAGGTGAGACCTCTTAAAAATTATGTGGTGGCCCAAGAGGTGAGACCTCTTAAAAATTATGTGGTGGCCCAAGAGGGGAGACCCGTTAAAAATTATGTGGAGGCCCAAGAGGTGAGACCTGTTAAACATTTTGTGGAGGCCCAAGAGGTGAGACGTGTTAAACATTTTGTGGAGGCCCAAGAGGTGAGACCTCTTAAAAATTATGTGGAGGCCCAAGAGGGGAGACCCGTTAAAAATTATGTGGAGGCCCAAGAGGTGAGACCTGTTAAACATTTAGCGCAGGCCCAAGAGGTGAGCCATAAATATATAAATTGTTCTTATTTACGGAGCAATTCTACGGCGGTTAAGGAGGAGGAGGAGGAGGAAATGGCACTTCATACATATGGCACTTTACTTTTGGCTGCTTTCCACGGTTGGAGAAGCAAAGTCCGGGTCAATCCACTTGCTGTTCATTTTGATTAGCGTCAGCCTGTCGGCACTGTCGGTTGACAGGCGGCTGCGCTTATCGGTGATAATGCCCCCGGCAGCGCTGAACACCCTTTCTGATAGCACGCTGGCGGCAGGGCAGGCAAGCACCTCCAAGGCGTACAGGGACAGTTCCAGCCACGTGTCCAACTTGGAGACCCAGTAAGTGTAGGACGCCGAGGGATCGGGGAGGACAGGGTTACGGTCTGCCAGGTACTCCCGCAACATCCGCCGATACTTGTCCCTCCTGCTGATAGCGGGCCCCGCAGTGATGGAAGTTGCACGAGGGGGTGCCATGAACGTGTCCCACACCTTGGAGAGTGTTCCCCTGGTGGCTGTGGGCCTGATCGATGTTGAGGGACTCTGGGAGACCCTCTCCTCTCTGCCGCCAGCGATGCTGGGTGGGAAAATCTCCATCATGTTCTGCACGAGTTCCCTCTGGTATTCCAGCAATCGATTCGTCCTCTCCTCTACCGGAATAAAAGAGGAGACGTTATCTTTATACCGGGGGTCCAGGATTGCGAAGACCCAGTACAGTTTGTTCTCCACTATCCGGACAACACGTGTGTCCCGGGAAAAGCAGCCCAGCATGAAGTCAGCCATGTGTGCCAGACTCTGAATAGGAATGACGTCACTGCCCCCACCAGAAGGATCACTTGCCATTTCCTCCTCTTCCTCTTCCGCCTCCTCTCCGCCCCATCCGCGCTGAACCAATGGGACGCGCACAGCCTGACTGCTACCCTCGCCGCCAGCATCCTCCTCCTCTTCCACAGCCACCTCCACGTCGTCCTCCTCCTCCTCATCCTCCTCCTCCTGCAACTGCCACCGTGAAGCAGACAAAAGTGTGGTCTGACTGTGTAGCTCCGTTGCGTCTCCTCCTACCCCCGTCTCCTCTGCGTGCAATGCGTTCTCCCTTATTGCGATGAGGGATTCTTTAAGGACGCATAGGAGCGGGATGGTTACGCTCACTATAGCGTCCTCGCTGCTGACCTTCTTGGTGGACTCCTCAAAGATACGCAGTACATCGCATACGTCTGCCATCCATGGCCACTCGTGGTTGGCAAACTGAGGGAGCTGAGTTGGAGGCACGCGTGGATTATTAATCTGGTACTCCATCAATGCTCTCTGCTGCTCACACACCCTGGCCAACATGGAATAGGTGGAATTCCAGCGAGTCGGCAGGTCGCACAACAGCCGATGTTCAGGCAAATGGAGGCGTTGCTGGAGTTTTTTTAAGCTAGCAGCAGCTACAGTTGACTTCCGAAAGTGTGCGCACAAGCGCCGCACTTTCACCAGTAGCTCTGCCAGGTTGGGGTAAGTCTTTAGAAATTTTTGGACTACCAGATTAAAAACGTGGGCCAGGCATGGTACGTGATTGAGTTCGGCAAGCTCCAGAGCCGCCACCAGGTTACGGCCGTTATCGCACACGACCATGCCTGGTCCTAGCTGCAGCGGCGACAGCCACATCTCCGTCTGCTGCAGTATGGCGTCCCTCACCTCTGGGGCGCTGTGCTTCCTGTCGCCCAAGCTGATGAGCTTAAGCACCGCCTGCTGACGTCTCCCCGCGCCAGTGCTGCAACGCTTCCAGCTAGCGGCTGAGGGCGATGTTAAGGCACAGGAGGAGGAGGAGGAGGAGGGGGGTTTATCAGAACCCATGCTGGCAATCTTGGGCGGGGGTGGTAGGTAGGCCGTCTCTGTTTGCGACCCCGTCCCCGCCTCCACTACATTCACCCAGTGTGCCGTCAAAGAAATGTATCGTCCCTGGCCACAAGCGCTTGTCCACGCGTCGGTGGTCAAGTGGACCTTTGCGCTGACTGCGTACCTCAGGGCCCGCCTGATGTTACGCGACACGTGCTGGTGCAGGGCGGGGACGGCACTCCGGGAAAAGTAGTGGCGGCTGGGGACGGAATAGCGAGGTGCGGCAGCCGCCATCAGGTCGCGGAAGGCCTGCGTCTCCACAAGCCTAAACGGCAACATCTCCAGGGCCAGCAGTTTGGAGATGTGGCAGTTTAAGGCTTGGGCTTGGGGGTGACTCGAGGCGTACTTCCGCCTGCGGTCGAACGCCTGCGAGATGGACAGTTGTTGGGACGAGGAGTGTGAAGGTGCAGGCGAAGAGGCGGGGGAAGGGGCGGGGGAAGGGGCGGGGGAAGGGGAGGCTGAAGGAGAAGGCCCCAAAGTAGCAGAGGCAGAGGCAGATGTGGAGGTGTCCTGGCTGGAGGTCTGGACCGCAGTGGCAGCACACAACAAAGGGGAAGAGGCAGTGGCAGCAAGACCGGGCGCAGTTTGTATTGCGTTTGCTCTCTCCCACTCAGCCCAGTGCTTGAATTCCAAGTGACGCCGCATGCCTGAGGTGGTCAGATTGCTCTTCTCAGAGCCCCTACTCAGTTTTGAGTGGCAGAGTGTGCAAACCGCGCTCAGTTTGTCATCCGCACAAACATTAAAATATCTCCACACCACAGAAGTACGAGGCCTCGATGGGGGAGCTTCGCGCGACTGGCCGCTGCCGGGAACAGCTTCGGCCCTGCTGGCTGTGGCCTCACTTCTCTGTCTGAACTGTCCTCTGCCTGTGGCCATCCCTCTGCCTGTGGACATCCCTCTGCCTGTGGACATGCCTCTGCCTGTGGACATGCCTCTGCCTGTGGACATCCCTCTGCCTGTGGACATCCCTCTGCCTGTGGACATCCCTCTGCCTGTGGACATCCCTCTGCCTCTTGCTGCCTTTTTCGGTGCTGCGCAGACCACCACCTCTCCACTGCTTTCCTCGCTGGACATCACCCCTGGCCAAGTGGGGTCGGTCATTTCGTCATCCACCAGCTCCTCTTCCGCTTCCTCACTCTGCTCCTCCTCCTGCCCACTGGACATTCCAACAGCCTCCCTTGATGGCAACTGCGTCTCATCATCATCATCGCTCATGATAACAGATGCTGGCTCAGGGTCCACATCAGCAGGAGATGGCGAAAACTCCAGTGTTTGGGCATCACTACAAACAAATTCCTCTGCTAGCTCCTGGGATTCTTCCGGCACATCTGAAAAAGGACCCGAAAAGAGCTCCTGGGAGGGGTCAATGGTGGGATGACTCTGTTGGCCAGGTGTGGAGGAAGGAGGGTCAGAGTGAGACTGTGTGGATGACTGGCTGGTGGACAACTGTGTGGAAGCGCTATCGGCTATCCATTGCACCACCTGTTCAACCTGCTCAGGCCTCAACAGCGGTGTAACCCGCCCCCTGCTTAACTGTCCCATAAAAGCAGGGATTCTGGATGAGCGGGATCCTGGCTGACCCTCACCAGCACGCATTGTATCCCCACTGGCTTCAACAAGGCCCCCAACAGCATTTCCGCGCCCCCGTCCTCGTCCACGTCCTATTCCGCTAGCCCCCCGCCGTATTTTGTTTTTTTTTACAATATTTTGCCTTCACAGCCGTGAAATTAGTTTGCAAGAGAACGCACAGTACAGTTGCCAGTTAAGGCCTATATATTGTATTTTTCAAGGTACACAGCAGTGTACTAAGTGATCAGACGGTGTGTATGAACACCAGTTATGAGAAATTACTTTGCAAGAGAACGCACAGTACAGTTGCCAGTTATAAGGCCTATATATTGTATTTTTCAAGGTACACAGGCCTTTTATTAAGTGATCAGACGGTGTGTATGAACACCAGTTATGAGAAATTACTTTGCAAGAGAACGCACAGTACAGTTGCCAGTTATAAGGCCTATATATTGTATTTTTCAAGGTACACAGCAGTGTACTAAGTGATCAGACGGTGTGTATGAACAACAGTTATGAGAAATTACTTTGCAAGAGAACGCACAGTACAGTTGCCAGTTATAAGGCCTATATATTGTATTTTTCAAGGTACACAGGCCTTTTATTAAGTGATCAGACGGTGTGTATGAACACCAGTTATGAGAAATTACTTTGCAAGAGAACGCACAGTACAGTTGCCAGTTATAAGGCCTATATATTGTATTTTTCAAGGTACACAGCAGTGTACTAAGTGATCAGACGGTGTGTATGAACAACAGTTATAAGAAATTACTTTGCAAGAGAACGCACAGTACAGTTGCCAGTTATAAGGCCTATATATTGTATTTTTCAAGGTACACAGGCCTTTTATTAAGTGATCAGACGGTGTGTATGAACACCAGTTATGAGAAATTACTTTGCAAGAGAACGCACAGTACAGTTGCCAGTTATAAGGCCTATATATTGTATTTTTCAAGGTACACAGCAGTGTACTAAGTGATCAGACGGTGTGTATGAACACCAGTTATGAGAAATTACTTTGCAAGAGAACGCACAGTACAGTTGCCAGTTATAAGGCCTATATATTGTATTTTTCAAGGTACACAGCAGTGTACTAAGTGATCAGACGGTGTGTATGAACAACAGTTATGAGAAATTACTTTGCAAGAGAACGCACAGTACAGTTGCCAGTTATAAGGCCTATATATTGTATTTTTCAAGGTACACAGGCCTTTTATTAAGTGATCAGACGGTGTGTATGAACACCAGTTATGAGAAATTACTTTGCAAGAGAACGCACAGTACAGTTGCCAGTTATAAGGCCTATATATTGTATTTTTCAAGGTACACAGCAGTAGTGCCAAATATAGTTTGGTATGTAGCAGAGCACCTAATACACCACTAATGCCTCTCTCTGTCCCTACTCCAGCAGCTATCCCTGAATACAGCAGCCGTTCTCTGTAAAGTCTATATTGTAGTAAGCTATCACTGAAGTCCACTGTAGTAGCCCTGATAAGGGCTTTTAATCACGCTCCTGCCTGTCCAACAGCTAAAATCTGTCTCTCCCTTCTCCAGCCTCTGTCCCTGACTAAGTTCACGCAGCATATGCGTACGAGCAGGAAGAGCTGAGTTTTTAATATTCGAGGTCACATGGTTTTTCCAGCCAATGCATGTAGACGCTGTTTTCGCGCTGCCAGCGTGCTCAGCGTGCCTGTCATACCCCCCCTGCATGGTGATTGGTGGAAAAAGAGCGCCAGGGAAGGTGGGAGGGGAAACGAATTCTAAGTGCGCCATCGCCGTTATACTCGAAAGAAATCGAGCACGCCGAATATCGTAGTATTCGATCGAATACCAGCTCGATCGAACACTACTCGCTCATCTCTACTAATTACATAATGAGGCTGCTGGGTTTCTTTAGGTCTTGTTTTTGTCTGTGTTGAGAATGCTGTAAGATAGCAGGGCTGAGTATGTCATGGCGATATTACAGTCACCTGTGTCTCTAGTGGACTTCTAGACCACTCTTGAATTAAGTAGACCACCAACCTTCAGCTAGAACTAAGAATACATGAACATTTGAAGCTAAAACTATACAAATCTAGCAGAGTTCACTGAAGTAGGCCGTGCATATTAGATGTATATTGGCCGAGCTCATCGTCGGACTGGGCCACCAGAGGATCCTCTGGTGGGCCCAGGCTCTGATACCAAAGTGGGCTCCAAAGGTCTGAGAGGAGAAACAAAAGCATTTTGAGCCAATAACCTGTCAGTGGGATCTACTTCTATGAATCAAAAGCTTTTAGTCTTCATTGATGATATGGGGTTTGGGCCCTGAGAACAGTTTCCATTGGTGGGCCCAAGAAACCCCAGTCTAACCTTGGACGAGCCCAGGGGCAGATTGGCCGTAGACCTTACAGGGAAATTTCCCAGTAGGCCGATGCCCAGGGGGCCACCTGAGCCCTCCTCATGGCCAGCCAGTGGAAGTTTTTGGGGATTTATTTTGTGCTGCTGGCAGTATTTTGGGATGGACTGTGGTATTTGGCTCTGTTGATGGGGTATAATGTGCCACAATATGGTATTACTGGCCCAGCCTTCCATCAATTTTGACCTGACTACAAAATGGGGCCACTTTTAGATTTTTTTTTCCAGGGCCACTTTATGTTCCCAGTCCGCCCCTGGCCGAGCCTGCCAATTTCAGAGGGACTGGTCAAGCATAGAGCATCCAAACTTTCTCCTGACCGCAAATGAATTTCAGGATGCCCAAGTCTTTTGTTCTCTGGGGTATAAGCCTCTGCCGGAGGACCTTTCCGCTATGCAGAGTGTGTAATCTACTTTAAATCTGCAGCCTTTAGGCACCAATATCCACAGCCAAAATCCAAATCTGTGGATTTTAGCCAGATGCCCAGCAGCTTTTGTCGGAGGCCATACCCTGAGACAAGTACTAACTGATCATACCCCAAGCTCCGCTCTCAAGGCCCTTAGCGAGCGGCTGGATTTGGAATTGCTTTCTCAGCATGCCTTCATATAAATCTAGAGGCGTATGGAGGCTGAGTAGGAACTCATAGATCTCTTAAGGTGATGTATTTTGACTCCATACAACATAGAGCTAATCTGGAGCCTTATTACGACTGCGGGCTGAGTCTGAAGCTCTGTTTCCTCAGAGACAACCATAAGTGTGACAACCTTTGCTCAAAGTCCACCCTAGGGTTGTCGCTTACTAGTGACTAGACCTGGTTTTTATTGGTTACATTGTAATTAGTGTTGAGCGAATCAAAGCTAAACGAATTGACTTCGATCTGAATTTCAGGTAAAATTCTATTCGCCACGAAGCCGAATTTCCTGGCGCTTCGTGGTAATAAATAAAATTTTCCTGAAATGGCGGTAAAAAGAACAAAAAATTACATTCTCACCTTATCCATTTAATCACGGAGAGGTTGTCGCGGCCATCTTGATTGAAGAAAACACGTCAAATTTCATGCGTGCTGAGGTGTGACGTCACCACGTCATCCCACTGGCCGAGCGTGATCCTGTCGTTGGTGTTGACGTCACCATGTCCGCCCAGCGTGATGACGAGATTTGGCTTGTTTTCTTCAATCAAAATGGCTGCGACGGCCTCTCTGCGAGCAAATGGATGAGGTTAGAATGTATTGTTTAGTTTTTAACCCCTGAAAGGCCTGAATGTAGCTGTGAGATGCCTCGATCAGCGTTGAACGCGGCATTTGAGAGATTCAATGACAAGAGGCGATTTGTGACGAAGTAATTTGTAGCAAATCGAATTTCTTTTTGAACTTTGGCAAAGCAGCCGAATCATATTTTTGCTAACTCCGCTCATCCTAAGGGCCCGTTTTGCAGAATAGATGCGGCCCAATTCATTACAATGAGCAGCATTAGATCGCGGACAGCCGCGGCTCGGCGAAAAAAGATGGAACATGTCAGATTCTTGTCCGCAATGGTGGACAAGAATAGGCATTTTGTATGGGGTGCCAGCCATGTGTGTTCCGCAAATTGCGGGGCACACACTGGCCGGCATCCGTGTTTTTGTGGATCCGCAAAAACGCGGCCGTCTGAACGGCCCCTAATTGTAACATGTGCATTAAAAAATATCAATATTTAATGTATTTTGTAACCAAAGCTTGGCAACGTCTTTGTATAGGGGCATTTAAAGGGACAGTACACCTAAATGTTAATTCCAGTGAATGCACTCTATTGTACTCCGGGTAGCAGTGCCCTGTGGGATGACTAATGGTAGATCCAGGAGGTGTGAACTGTATCTTATTACACTGCTGCCCTTGTATAAGTTGCTGACATTAGCTTCAGACGTCCAGGGCGCAGCCTGAGAACAACAACAACTTCTAAGTACAGAACTAATTAGTTCCTAAGTCTTGGAGGAAGTCATAAGTCTTCTTCTAACAGTTGAGGTCTCCACCAACAGATGGTTCACATTTACTAGGGGACACTTGAAGGTCTAATTATCATCTACAAGACAATAATGTAATGTAATGTAATGACCAGACCGGTAGACACTAGAGAGGAAGGTCCACTGCTGCATCCAAGACCCCACTGATGCCCCATTGTTCCACTTGTCCCTCACAGCAGCCATGACATTGCCACGTCTATGTGACTTTTAGTGTGACAGCTCAAAACACTCGCACCGGCCGGGGTCTAATGCCCCCATAAAATGGCAGTGTTTGTAAATTGCACTTCAGATAGGACCTATGATCCCAATCGTGAAATTTTAAAAGGCCTGGAGGGAGCAATTGGGAGGTGAAAACACAACAGATGAGTCTGTGACTGGCATCTGCTGGGTACTAATGCATTGAGAAGATGGCGAACAGTTTCCCTACAGAGATTATGGTGTCTGGGGATCGGTACATGGTCAATACATAGAACATACATATGGTTAGTATATAGAATATTCATATGGTCAGTACATAGAACATACATTGACCCTATATAAAGTACAGACCAAAAGTTTGGACACACCTTCTCATTCAAAGAGTTTTCTGTATTTTCAGGACTATGAAAATTGTAGATTCACACTGAAGGCATCAAAACTATGAATTAACACATGTGGAATTATATACTTAACAAAAAAGTGTGAACCATCTGAAAATATGTCTTATATTCTTGGTTCTTCAAAGTAACCACCTTTTGCTTTGATTACTGCTTTGCACACTCTTGGCATTCTCTTGATGAGCTTCAAGAGGTAGTCACCTGAAATGGTATTCCAACAGTCTTGAAGGAGTTCCCAGAGATGCTTAGCACTTGTTGGTCCTTTTGCCTTCACTCTGCGGTCCAGCTCACCACAAACCATCTTGATTGGGTTCAGGTCTGGTGACTGTGGAGGCCAGGTCATCTGGGGTAGCACCCCATCACTCTCCTTCTTGGTCAAATAGCCCTTACACAGCCTGGAGGTGTGTTTGGGGTCATTGTCCTGTTGATAAATAAATGATGGTCCAACTAAACGCAAACCAGATGGAATAGCATGCCGCTGCAAGATGCTGTGGTAGCCATGCTGGTTCAGTAAGTCTTCAATTTTGAATAAATCCCCAAAATTGTCACCAGCAAAGCACCCCCACACCATCACACCTCCTCCCCCATGCTTCACGGTGGGAACCAGGCATGTAGAGTCCATCCGTTCACCTGACAAGGTGGTTGGAACCAAAGATCTCAAATTTGGACTCATCAGACCAAAGCACAGATTTCCACTGGTCTAATGTCCATTCCTTGTGTTCTTTAGCCCAAACAAGTCTCTTCTGCTTGTCTCCTGTCCTTAGCAGTGGTTTCCACCATGAAGGCCTGCTGCACACAGTCTCCTCTTAACAGTTGTTGTAGAGATGTGTCTGCTGCTAGAACTCTGTGTGGCATTGACCTGGTCTCTAATCTGAGCTGCTGTTAACCTGCGATTTCTGAGGCTGGTGACTCGGATGAACTTATCCTCCGCAGCAGAGGTGACTCTTGGTCTTCCTTTCCTGGGGCGGTCCTCATGTGAGCCAGTTTCTTTGTAGAACTTGATGGTTTTTGCGACTGCACTTGGGGACACTTTCAAAGTTTTCCCAATTTTTTGGACTGACTGACCTTCATTTCTTAAAGTTATGATGGCCACTCTTTTTTCATTACTTAGCTGCTTTTTTCTTGCCATAATACAAATTCTAACAGTCTATTCAGTAGGACTATCTGCTGTGTATCCACCTGACTTCTGCCCAACACAACTCATGGTCCCAACCCCATTTATAAGGCAAGAAATCCCACTTATTAAACCTGACAGGGCACACCTGTGAAGTGAAAGCCATTTCAGGTGACTACCTCTTGAAGCTCATCAAGAGAATGCCAAGAGTTGTAAAGCAATAATCAAGGCAAAAGGTGGGTACTTTGAAGAACCTAGAATATAAGACATATTTTCAGTTGTTTCACACTTTTTTGTTAAGTATATAATTCCACATGTGTTAATTCATAGTTTTGATGCCTTCAGTGTGAATCTACAATTTTCCTAGTCATGAAAATACAGAAAACTCTTTGAATGAGAAGGTGTGTCCAAACCTTTGGTCTGTACTGTATGTTTATGTATTTTCTATATGTACAGTATGTGGTATGTATTGACCTGATCAGCCAGTCAGGGGGCAGGATTCTGGCTGTTCATTATGTGCGCAGTTTGCAATCTTAAGGCATGTGTATTGGCGTTATATGCCAAAAGTCACTCGGTGACACAAGCCAGTAATCTAGGTGTGACAGGGAGAGTATAGCAATATAATCAGGTAGATTTAGGGTTTTATCAGGGAACATAGTAACATAGTTTATAAGGCCAAAAAAAGCCCTCTGTCCATCCAGTTCTCCTGTTATCCTACAAGTTGATCCAGAGGAAGGCAAAAAAAACCCTGTGAGGTAGAAGCCAATTTTCCTCACTTTAAGGGAAAAAATTCCTTCCCGACTCCAATCAGGCATCAGAATAACTCCCTGGATCAACGACCCCTCTCTAGTAACTATAACCTGTAATATTATTACCTCCAGAAATACATCCAGGCCCCTCCTGATCTCTTATAGTGAACTTACCATCACCACCTCCTCAAGCAGAGAGTTCCATAGTCTCACTGCTCTTACCGTAAAGAATCCTCTTCTATGTTTGTGTACAAACCTTCTTTCCTCCAGACGCAGAGGATGTCCCCTCGTCACAGTCACAGTCCTGGGGATAAATAGATGATGGGAGAGATCTCTGTACTGACCCCTGATATATTTATACATAGTTATTAGATCTCCCCTCAGTCGTCTTTTTCCTAAATAGAATAACCCTAATTTTGATAATCTTTCTGGGTCCTGTAGTCCACCCATTCCAGTTATGACTTTAGTTGCCCTCCTCTGAACCCTCTCCAGCTCTGCTATGTCTGCCTTGTTCACAGGAGCCCAGAACTGTACACAGTCCTCCATGTGTGGTCTGACTAGTGATGTGTAAAGTGGCAGGACTATGTTCTCATCACCGGCATCTATGTCCCTTTTGATGCAACCCATTATCTTATTGGCCTTGGCAGCAGCTGTCTGACACTGGTTTCTGCAGCTTAGTTTGCTGTTCACTAAAATTCCTAGGTCCTTTTCCATGTCAGAGTTACCCAGTGTTTTACCATTTAGTATGTACTGGTGACTTGCATTATTCCTTCCTATGTGCATAACCTTACATTTGTCAGTGTTAAACCTCATCTGCCACTTCTCTGCCCAAGCCTCCAGTCTATCCAGATCCATCTGTAGCAGTGTACTGTCCTCCTCTGTGTTAATTACTTTACACAGTTTAGTGTCATATGCAAAAATTGATATTTTACTGTGCAAGCCTTCTACAAGATCATTAATAAATATATTGAAGAGAATAGGACCCAATACTGACCCCAGGGAAGGCACAGAGAGTGAGGGACTAGTCACTCAGAGTTGTGTATTTCTTACAGATACTGGCAAGTTCTGCATTCAAAAATCCTGCCACCCCCTCCAGCATCAATAACATATATTATGCTGTAAACGCTCCCACCCTTTTTTTCTACAAACTATTTTCTTCAATTTTATCTACCACTGGTAATTGGGCATTTCAGTAATGCATTGTATTACTGCAGTAACTTCATTAATATACCTGTTATTGAATGCATTTTACTGCAATAATTGCATTAGTACATCATCGTTTTAGTTGAGGGAACATGTCACCTCAAAAACAGACATAAAACAGCCAGTATTACCTTATAGTAGCCTCCAGTGTGTTAGAGATGAGCGAATCCTAAAAGATTCGGGGATTCGGCCCGAATCCCACTGCGGGATTCGTGGATTCGGGCCAAATCACGAATCCCATTAAAGTCTATGGGAGACCCGAATCTTTTTGCAGGGGCCAAAGGTTCTGCACAGTCAAGTTTGCCCCAACATGTGAAAACCTCAGAAAATGATGGAATTTTTGCGGACATGTGAATGAGGCCTGAGGCTGATGCTGCAGGTCCCTACCTGATGTAAATTTAGGTTACATGTCACTGCCAGCCAATCACTGCTGGGGAGGTATAGGGGCTGTTACATCACAGCAGGCGTTCCCACAGGCTTCCCTTTGATGCTGATTGGCTGAAAAAAAACATGCATTTCAAATTGGCAGTGACTCACGTATATTCACGAATCCGCGCTGCCTCGGGATGCCCAGCCGAGCCGAAGCGGGCAAGATTCGTGCGAATCCCGAATCCTGCCGCTCCAGCTCGCTCATCACTATTAATGATGCATTTGATCAGGTAATTTGATCCTCCATACTTGATAAAAATGATGTTTTAAACGCCATCAGCGCTAGCCTTCCAGTTAGCATGAAGTCAAGGAGGCAGCGGTCTCCTTGCTTCAAGTCAAGCTAAGCACGCCTATTACCCGCCCCTCTTGCCTGTGATTGACATAATGCAGTGTGGCCTCCTTGCGCTTCTTGCTACTGCGCGATCCCATCACCGCCTCCTGCAGTTAGCCGGGTTTCATCTGCTCACTGCACAGGCCCCGGCATTTCCAGGAAGCCAAAGGAATCGCGTGCTGGAGGGCGCACGCCCACACGCTGGCTGAAATTACCTGATCAAACGCATGATTAATAACGCACTGGGGACTACTATAAGGTAATACTGGCTGTTTTATGTCTGTTTTTGAGGTGACAGGTTCCCTTTAATGTGTTATATTACTTCAGGGTAATGTGCAGTTACAGCAAATACATTTTACAGCAATAACTGTATTATTACCATTGTAAACTGTCAATACCAGTGTGCAGTGTGTTTGTAAATGGGGAGAGACATTTCATTGCACATCTGTCTGTAAATTCCAGAAAAAAACAATTGGCAATTTGTTACCCTTAGAGTTTACACTTCTATAGGCCTGTGGGTAGTACTACAAACAGTAGTAGCAGCACCAGCCATCCGGCCAGTAGTGGTAGAAGTGAAAGTTCTCCCTGGCTTCTGAGAGGTGCCACGTTATTTTAGGGCAATTGGATTCATGTGGAATTGATTTGGAAATGAAACAATTTTTTCCAAAAATTTGACAAATTGGACATGAATTTTAAGAAATTCGCTCATCTCTAATCTACCCCCAGCTTTCCCAGACCGCTGATGAGCAAATCTGAACAGGTATGCAGCGATACATTCCCCAATCTTGTAACTTGAAAATATGAAATAGCAAGATTTGACACTTTGACCAGGGAAATTTGGGCGACAACCCATATGTCCACCTTTATAGCTCCCATCACGTGGTCACCCAGCTTTACCAGAAACCTGAGCAGAACATATGCAGGAATTAGGAAAAGCTGAGTAGCAAGCCTTATGGAAGCTGGCAGGAATATCGGTTGGCACCCAGCTATCCTAGACAAGAAGTTTCAACAATAAACAACTGAATTTTTTAGATCAGTGTTGTCAGTGTGAGACGTCTGAGCCGAACACGTGGGAAAAAGAAGCCAGCCATTCCTCAGCAGGAACTGATGGGCAGAAAGAAGACGATCAGGATCAGGTAGAGCGCACTGATGTGAGAAGATCACTGAGACGCGGATATATTGGCCTTGGAGACAACAGCTACTGTTAGGCCTGGTCATAATTTCCGCTTGTTGAACCTGCTAGCGTTTACTTAGCGATCTGTAAATATTCACTGGGATAGATAAAGATAGATAGATAGATAAATAGAGTGATAGATAGATAGAGTGATAGATTGATAGATAGATAGATAGATAGATAGATAGATAGATAGATAATATATAGATCGATAGATAAATCAAAATGATAGCTAGATAGTAGAGATGAGCGAATCTTCCAAGATTCGCTTCGGCGAATATTTGCCGAAAAAATTGTGTTCTGCGAACATTCCCGCGAATACGCACGCATGAGTGTGCATACGAAGCTTTAGTTTATTATTGTCTAGGCCCACAAAAATAACGACCATACAGTAAAAGTACCAACATAAGTGAATACCTATGCATTAGTATACAAATTATATTATGCGTACGTTACAAAGATTTAAGAAGAATCTTCTGAAGCAAATCTGAAAAGATTCGGATGCGCTTCGGTGTAGAAAAAAACGAGGATTCGTATTGAATCTATGAAGCGGCGAATAGATTCGCTCATCTCTAATAGATAGATATTAGAAAGATAGATAGACAGATATGGAGTAGATAGATAGATAGATAGATAGATAGATAGATAGATAGATAGATATGGAGTAGATAGATAGAAGATAGATAGATAGATAGATAGATAGATAGATAGATAGATAGATAGATATGGAGTAGATAGATAGAAGATAGATAGAAGAATTGCCGCTTCATAGATTTGATGTGAGTTTTTTCTACACCGAAGCGAATCCGAATTTTTTCAGATTCGCTTCAGAAGATTCTTCTTAAATCTTTGTACACTAACGCTACATACGCATAATATAATTTGTACGCTAATGCATTTGTATTCACTTAAGTAGAGTACTTTTACTGTTTGTTCCTTATTTTTGTGGGCCTAGACAATAATAAACTAAAGCTTCGTACGCACTTTGTACGCTCATGCGTATGTTTACACGGGAATGTTCGCAGAACACAAATTTTTTTGCGCAACTTGAACCAAATCAAATCGAATCTGAGGCAAATCTTTTTAAAAATTCAGCATCTTGAAAGATCTACTCATCTCTAATAGATAGATAATTTGTGTGATTTCTGCAGGCTGATCCTCATGCTCAGGTTGTGTCAGGAGACTTTGCTCTGTGTTAAGCCCCAGTTCAGACCAGAGCCCCTGGCTGCGAGCAAACATTTACTTTCCCCTGTTGGAAGCCGCAGGAAAGCCTCCTGTAAGTGCTCACATGCGCTCCGCTGAGTGATGCTTTTCCAGGAACATGTTACAACAACCCCGACTGGAAGAGACAGATGTTCCCGGGTAAGGAGAGGAGACTTAGGAGATTTACTCAAGATCCTTCTGTTCTTCTTTGCAGCAACAGGGCCTGACAGGGGCCCAGAGGGATAAGTGGCCTTATATATCAGCGGGGCGGCCGACCATCTCATGTGTATGGGGGTGTCCTGACTTTCCCCCAATATCTGATGTTGGCGGAATGACCAGGCAGTTGGATTTCGATGTCTGATCCTCTTGTCGTGAAGAAAAGTCTGCAATTCACTTAGCGCTGACATATTGTGTGCAGTGTATTGTATCTAGAAGAACTGAGGCTCTTCTGAGGCAAAGGGCGGCCACACCAAATACTGATTGGGTTTAGATTTTTCTTCTTCATTCCCTTTGCATTTTGTTAATTGATAAGAATAAACTATTACAACATCTATCTATCTATCTATCTATCTATCTATCTATCTATCCATTTATCCACCTATTCACCGTTTATTGGAGTGCTGCCTCATTTTCTGTGAATTTATCTAAAGTGGATTAAACTACCTGTTGTCCTTGAGGATTCTATCTATCTATCTATCTATCTATCTATCTATCTATCTATCTATCTATCTATCTAATATCTATCTGTCTATCTTTCTAATATCTATCCATTTATCCAGCTATCTATCTTATATCTATCTATCTCATATCTATCTATCTATCTATCTATCTATCTATCTATCTATCTATCTATCTATCTTATATCTATCTATCTCATATCTATCTATCTAAAAATGCAAAAACAGGTCAGCACTGCAAGTCCAATTGTAGATGGAGTGCCAGCAACCATTGATATAAAAGACAAAAATGACTGCAGCACATCCAAATAGATGAAATTGATGTGCTGCGGTCATTTTTTTCTTATCTATCTATCTCCTATCTATCTATCTATCTATCTATCTATCTATCTATCTAACTATCTATCTATCTATCTCCTATCTATCTATCTATCTATCTATCTATCTATCTATCTATCTAATCCCTTATGTATCTATCTTTTTATCACATTTCAGTAGAGGTGAATATTACATAGTCCGGTACATGTCCCCATTATAGGAACAGTTGGTCTACAAATTCTGCTGCTCCACCATCCAGAAAGAAATATTTTAATTGGCTTTTTCCATTGGCTTAATTGGGGAGGGGGGGGTACTATTATTATTATGTAATATCTGCCAAAACCCCATCATATCCTGATGATTCTGGATTATGAGAATCTGACATTTTCTTATACATTTTCTCTGCAGAAGTGATAAATTCCGTCCCATCCCGAGAGGTGAGGAAATATAAGGAAGAGATAGGATTGTCCCAGTGCACCTTCCCTGTCCGACAACGTCTCACCTGCACGGTCTGATTACCTTGGCGGCTTCTGCCGCTTTCCCATCGGGAGTACTAAGATCTAGGGAGAGATGAGGTGTGATGAAGGATTAGATATCAGACAAGGGAGGGGTTGTAGATGATGGGTGGTGGAGTATCCTTACATAGAGAACAATACTTAAACCTTAAATTATGTGCCCTGGTGAAATCCAGCGCAGAGCAGTGGCATGTATATATATATATACACATGATCAAGGGTTTTGTATCTCACGTACCTCAACCAATAGTTGAATTCATATTGTTGTATTTAAAGGTCTAATTCCAATTTTTGACCCCCTCCCCTCTTCCTGAATAGAAGGAGTATCACATTCACGGCCCTCATCTGTTAGCGAGAGCAGAGAGCATCTGGAGAAAGCTTCTCTCATTCTGGAGGACCTGAGTGTGTAATACTGCATCTCCCCTGTGGTGGCGCTGCAGGAAAATGAACACTTGCTGCTTCCCCTTTAAATTCTCTTTTGCTGGCGTAATGTTATTGTCGCCATTGTTTGCATACACAAGGCCGGTACATTTCATCCCCTCCATAACAGCAGCCTTTCATATAATCAGAGTATAACGCTACATAAACCAGATGGGACAATAGAACTGATAGATGCAATCTGTGTCTGCAAGGCTTTTATGGCGGCTGCGTCACAGCTGATGTTTGGATCCTTTGTATCGGTCTTGCAGGTACTTGTCTGCGGAGCGCGGCCAAGAATTAAAATCCGAATCCTGTATTACTCATCATGTTGTTTTGTTCCCTCCTTTATGTGTATAGAAAGCCTCACCGTGACTCAGCTCCCCTGCTGTTATGTTGTTATGTGGCGGGTATCCGATCTGGCAACCTTTTATTTAAAGGGGCACTCCACGTTATAAGAGACGTGGACAATGTATCTGCTGAATGGGTCTAATAAATGGATTTATTTATTTTTCAGATTTAAAGGGTATTGACAAATAAGCTTATTCTTTGTACACAATTTTCCCAATATAAATTCTGTATCGATTTCTCAAGATCTCTGCTTGCTGTAATCCAGTTGCTGCCTTCACTGTGTACTTTCAGCTGTTATATGTCTTTCCTGGTCAGGCGATGGGCACAAGAGCATGATTTCTTACACAGCTTTTAATTGTCATGAGCCATGCACCCGTGTAATCATCGCATGACCAGGATAACCCGTTAGTGACCACCAATGAGCCTTTTTACGGGGGTCACTAACATGCCTTTGGCTAGGCCGCCGCCCTTTCACAGCAGCGTAGTCTAAGGCTTCATTCACACGTCCGTATGTGTTTTCCGTTCCGTTCCATTTTTGCGGATCTGCAATATACGGATGACGTTCCGTATGTCATCCGTGTTTCCATTTTTTTTGCAGATCCATTGTAACAATGCCTATCCTTGTCAGCAAAACGGACAAGAATAGGACATGTTCTTTTCATGTTCATCTTTTTTGCGGAACGGAAATATGGACATACGGAAACGGAATGCATACGGAGTACCTTCCGTTTTTTTTGCGGACCCACTGAAATGAATGGTTCCGCATATGGTCCGCAAAAAAAAAAAAACGGAACGGACAAGGAAACAAAATACGGATGTGTGAATGAAGCCTAAGCGCGAGAGAGTGAGGGCTCAGCTCTCACATAAGGGCCAGGTTCCCGCTGTAATGGTCTCAATCAGCAGAAGCACCAATCTGGGCCGTTTAGCCCATTAGATGCCCTGGTCAATACCGACCATGGCATCTAATTGGTTTAGAGGGAGTGGGCTCTCTCTGTCTCCCATCAGCATCCCACAAATGAGATTGCGGGGTGCCAACGCATTTGTTTGGGAGCCTTGGGCCTAATAAAGGCACAAGGCCTGCCTCTAGTTTATGCTCATTAGGCTCCATTCACACATCCGTATTTGTGCACATCCTGGAAAACCGTTGTTCCGCAAAAAACTCAGTTTTTCAAGCACATTTGTTCCGTTTTTCCTCAAAAAATGGAAAGGATGTATCCGTATGTCAAGGAGGAATCATATCCTTTTTTTTTTTCTACCCTCCTGGAACGGAATCCGCAAATGCGGATGACATGCGGATGCCTTTCCATGCCTTCCGCATTTTTGGAGGTTCCATAGACTTGTATTGAGCTACGGACCGCAAAATCCGGATAGAAGTAGGACAGGAGGATTACTTTATGCGGTACACGGTGTACTGTCAGCATTTTTTCGGGACCCACTGAAATGAATGGATCCACATTCTATCCGCATAATTGTCCGAAATTGTGGAAACGGATGCGGATACAAAATACGGACGTGTGAATGAAGCCTTAGGCTGAACCTCTCTGGCGCACCCTTAAGGTGACTATCAGTATAGCAGTGACAGGTATAATACACTATACTGCATAAGCAGTACAGTGTATTGTAGAAGCGATCAGAAGATTGCTCAAAGTCCTCTTGTGATTAAAAAAAAGTAAAAGTGTTATTAATCAAAAAAACTCCAACCCTTTTCTTTTAAAAAAAAATGCTTTTAAGTGGAAAAAATTGCAAAAATAAAATTCCTTCTACATATTTGTGATCACCATATCTGTAATGACCCGCACTCCACAATTATCATGTAATGTATCCAGTACGATGGCAGGATTGCTATTGTTAGAAATAAAAAGTAATCAAAAAGTGTCCTGCAAAAATCAGGCCCTCAAACAGCTCCATAGAACAAAAATTAAAAAAGTTATGGGTCTGGGAATGCAGCAATGTAAAACATTTTATTTTTTATTTTTTAAGAAAAGGGTTTTTATTGTGAAAAATTGTTAAAAAAAAACTATAAGTATTTGATATTGCTGTAATTAAACTGACCCAGAGAATAAAGTTCTAATATGATTGTATCAAAAAATGAACACCGAAAAATGTATGATGGAAAAACTCTGTGGCAGTATTGCTGTTTTTTCCCAACCTCCCCCAAAACCTCCCCCAAAATAAAAGTTAATCAGTAAGTTATGTGTAACCCAAAATGGTGGCATTAAAAACTATAAGTTGGCCTGCAAAAAACAAGCCCTCATACGGCGGCTTCAACGAAAAAAATAAAAAAAAATATAGCTCTTGGAATGAGACAATGAAAAAAATAATAAAAAAATTGCTTGCCCGCTAACGCCCAAAGTAGGCTGGTCACTAAGGGGTTAAAGGGGCATTTCTGTTTTTCTACAAGTTATCCCCTATCCACAGGATAACTATTAGATCGTGCGAGAGGTCCTACCACTGGGACCACCACTGATCAAGAGAATGGGGACCCCATAGCCCTTAGGGCCCACAAAAATTTGCTCATGTGCACTGCCGCTCCATTCCTCTCTGTCTGTCTCCAGAATTCCTATAGAGCTTAACGGAGTGACAGTGCACATGCTCAACCTACCACTCTATTCATTTGGGGGGCCCCGTTCTCATGATCAGTTTCCCAGTAGTAGGACCCCGACCGATCAAAGTGATTTCTATTAATATTGAGTCCACGTAAGCAATCAAAGTTCCCATTCCGTGACTGCAAGCAGAGATTTGCTAAACCGTAAGAAATTTATACAAAAAGAGTAATGAAGGGAACGCCCCTTTCAGTAGTCGGGCATCCAGCCTTGAGCATTGACTGGTTTGTGCCCGGGAGTAGCCGTCGGTCGCTGACCACTCCATCAAACCAGGAGTTCTCTTCAATCCTAGTCTATGTCAAAATATGACTGGCAGTATTAATGTGGACACTTTGACTGTATCATGTGACTGTGTGGGCGTGGCCTGTATTCAGGGGTGGGATTTATGAATAAAAATTATCCCTGAAAGCATTACCTAAAGGCAAATACACCCTAAGTGACAGGTCATTAAAAATATACTCCTATTGCCATTGCTATCAAGTCCCGATTTCGGAGGGACGTCCATAAGCATGGGTGTTTCTAGCAATTCGGGGGCGTTCCTGGGGAAATCAGGGGTGGGGCTTAAAATGTCTTGCTGCTTGCGATGCAGTTGTTGATAGATAAGTGCCTCGTACGTGGATCCCTGGATATTTTAGGTGAACTTGGTATGAAATATATGGCTGCCCACTGCTGGCGGGCACTGATCACCAGCTGGCACCGGGATGTGCTGCACCTGTTCTACCCTAGAAAGTTCAATGACTTTTTTGAAGGCCTTGATGCCGTTCTGCATACTCCCCGGCGCATTTGAAGACGATAAGGTAGAAATGTTCTCGGTTTTTTCCTTACATTCCAGATACTTGCAACACAAAATAACAACTGGCAGGTGGCATAGGAAGGGTGAGCGGTGGAGAGCGGAGCTGGCGTAGGAGAGAGAGAAGATCAGCAGCTGCCAGAAGTGAAAGATCACACAGCAGAACGTTGTAGCCTGGAGGGGAACAGAAAGAAGAGGTTACACAGTGCAAGGAGCTCCTTAGATTTGCATGTTCTGGCCGAGAACCCACAGAAGTATGTGCCGAGGATATTAAACTTCTCAAGTGAACGATCTGCAGTAACGTCTTCTAGACTTTAAAGGGGAACCTGCTGCCCACGTCTATAGATTACCCTAGTCAAGATGAGTTGCAACCTTTGGCACTCCAGCTGTGGTGAAACCGCAATCTCCAGCATGCTCCATTCATTTCTATGAGAGAGTAGAATAAGTATGCATGCTGGGAGTTGTAGTTTCACAACAGCTGGAGGTTGCCTACCCCTGATCTAGATAATGCTTACCTGCTGTTCACCTTCCTATTAGAGACTCAAGCTGCAACTCTTCCTTTTCTGAATGGCTGCTATGTATAAGCACAAGCTCACCACAGACTCAGCAGGAAGTATGGTGGTAAGGCATTGGGTGCAGACTCCGAGAGCCCACCCAAAGTGGTGATGTGTCTGTTACAATGGTGGCTGCGAACTACCTCTCCCGGCAACCCAGATCTACCTCCCGTTGCCTTCTTCCTGGCCCAACTGCATGGTCTGCTCTGGCATGCCATGCAGGTTGTTGCCTGCTTGCTGGCAAAGCTTTTCCACTGCTGCCCATAGGGGATGCATGCTCCCTCTGGCTCTTACAGTGCCAGTGAATGCACACCCTAATTTTTACCAGCCACTGGGTGCCTGAGCAATTAGGGTCCTTATCTTGCTAAGTTCCTGCTGGGTGTGCTGTGACCTGTTGTTTGCCCTTGTACCAATCTGGCGAAGTGCTTGCACACCCTAATTTTCACCAGCCACTGGGTGCCTGAGCAATTAGGGTCCTTAGCTTGCTAAGTTCCTGCTGGATGTTCTGTGACCTGTTGTCTGCCCTTGTACCAATCTGGGCCAGTGCATGTGCACCTTAATTTTCACCAGCCATTGGGTGCCTGAGCAATTAGGGTCCTTAGCTTGCTAAGTTCCTGCTGGGTGTACTGTGACCTGTTGTCTGCCCTTGTACCAATCTGGGCCAGTTCATGTGCACCTTAATTTTCACCAGTCACTGGGTGCCTGAGCAATTAGGGTCCTAAGCTTGCTAATTTCCTGCTGGATGTGCTGTGTCCTGTTTTCTGCCCTTGTACTAACCTCTGCCCGTTTACTGTACTCCGCTGCCTGATCTGACCTCTGTTTTGATCTAACGCTGTCTGCCCCGACCTCGGACCAAGTCCTGTATTGCCTGTATAGCCCCGACCTCGACCTTTTCCGACCACAAGAGCATTGGTGCCTCTAATTCCAGTGGATCATCTGCCTACCACACAGCCAGCCCCTTTTGAAATTGGGGATTACTTTAGATAAGTTGGTCATCTTGGGGAAGCCCTCTATGTCAGAGGCTATTGCTGGAGAACCCTCAAGATTTACGCAATAATGAAGCAGCACCTGACTGATCTCAATGGCATCACGTTCAATGAAGTTCTCAGTTTTTTGGAGAAGACCTGTCACCTCCTCCAGTATTGGCTTCAAGAGGTAGCAGCCTGGTAGTTCCCCTGCAGTGAAGTCCAGATCCATGTATAGGAAGGGGTTAAAGGGTGAAAACCAGGGGACTACCATGATAACACACTTAGGATTAGCCCTAAACCAAATCTGTTGGTTGACTAAGTAATTCCACACCCACTGCAGTAACAGAGTCCTTACATTTTACTAACCAGCCAGTGCTTTAGACTGTGAGGGCTCACTAGGGCAGGGGGTACCTCATTTTGACCTAATAAGCAGTACCCCAGGATGATCCCTGTAGATGATGAAAGGATATTGTCATCCTGTCTGTCCCTCTGTGGCTAGAGCTTTCTCAGCGCATGCGACATGCATGCTGCTGCAGAGGGCACAGTCTCTAGCCTCTCCTGTGCATTTTCCCGAACACAGAACTGGATCTGTGTCTCTCCTGCATTTTGATCAAAATTTGAATTGATACATAAGATCTGGCCACTGGCATTGTGGGACACGTAGATACCAGAGTTTCAGGTTGCAGATCTTGACCTCTTGTCACCCACACATCGACCGTCCCGAACGTCACTCGTGACAAGTGTTACTCTACGATGACAACTTATGAAATCTCACTCAACAGCTCCTGGAAATCCCCCCTGATGGAACAGACTCTGAAAAACCTGACAACTGGGGAAACCCCTCCAATATCTCTGATCCTTCTGCCAAAAATTAAGCTTTATTTTTTTTTCATTTTTTCTGTAACTCATGAACTAGACTGAACTTTACACAACGCTGACCCGAGATGGAATGTGACAGCCAAACAGCAGGACGCAGATGTCCCCTGCAGAACCAAGCTCAGGGACGGACGCTCCGGAGCGGGTGACAGTGTAGCTGGCTCAATGGACGCCAGAGAGCCTGGTGTATCCCTGCACCTGCTGCATGCGGGCGCCAGCTGAATGATGGACGAGCAGATGCAACCGCCGTGGATGATGATAATGACTCATGTGGTCTTAAATTAACCCTTTAAAACGAGAATTATTTTGGGGGTTTTTCCAATATGAGATTAAAAGTGTACAAAGATTTACATACAGATGCAGCAGAGCTGAACGTGTCGAGGTGGAAGATAATGCAGTAGGTTTTTCTACAGTCCTATGAAAAAACCTCAGATAAGGTTCCTATTGGCCTTTTGTTTTTAAATTAAAGGAGTTGTCCAAGATTAGAAGAAAAATTGACTGCTTTTTTCCAGAAACAGCTCCACTCTTCCCTATAGGCTGTGTCTGGTATTGCAACTTCTCTCCATTTTAGAGAATGAGGCAAACTGCAGTACCAAGTAGAGTCCATGGACAAGAGTGAGCCCTATAGTGCTCTGTGGTCGCTCTAGAAGAACCACGGGAGGTCTGAGCATTGAGTCCATAATACAGATTAAAAGGGGTTGTCCAAGTCCACCAGCCCGTTTTGAAATTGGGGATTACCTAGACAAGTCGGTCATCTTGGGGAAGCCATCTATGTCAGACGCTATTGATGGAGAATCCTCAAGATGTACGCAATAATGAAGCAGCACCTGACTGATCTCGATGGCATCACGTTCAATGAAGTTCTCAGTTTTTGGAGAAGACCTGTCACCTCCTCCAGTATCGTTAGCCACCTTCACCTGTCTTCAACCAGGTAGGACCCTGAGTCCCAAGCCAATGGCCAACTGGCCATGCCCAGTTCCCAAGCTGGAAATGAACCAGACGATTCTGACACAGGAGCCCAGGAAAAATACTGTGGTGGAACCGTGGAATCTGTGCAGATGCAGCTACAGCCAGCTACTGTTGTTGGAGGACATCATGGGCCCTCATTAAAGGGGTTCTCCGTGAATTAAGAAAATGAAAATACCTAAATATTACTTCATTATAAATATATTCCCCAATACCTTACATTAGTTATAATGGCTCATTTTGTCTGTGGAGGACTCAACACCACCACGTTTCTCATTTATTCTAATGGGAGTTATGTAGTACTTCATTTGTCCTGTAGAGGTCACTGCTGTGAGTGGCCTTCCACAGCTTCTTCTAGCGAGCACCACTGACTGTGGAAGGTGTCTGCTGCCAGGGGTGCACCTAGCCTTTCTGCTGCTAGAGCTGAAAACTGAAATGGCTCCCCCACCCCAGCCAATTTCTTAACCTAACCTCTTCCCTCCAGCCCTACTGTTAAAGACATACCTGGAAAACATTACATACAGAGCTACAAAACATACAGGGTAATACAACACTACATACCCCTTACACCCAGTGATGTCTCCTCTGATGTACAGTCATGGCCAAAAGTTTTGAGAATGACACAAATCTTCTATTTTCACATGATCTGCTGCCCTCTGGTTTTTATGTGTGTTTGTCAGATGTTTTTATCACATACAGAAATATAATTGCAATCATATTATGAGTAACAAAAGCTTATATTGACAGTTAGAATGAGTTAATGCAGCAAGTCAATATTTGCAGTGTTGACCCTTCTTCTTCAGGACCTCTGCAATTCTCCCTGGCATGCTCTCAATCAACTTCTGGACCAAATCCTGACTGATAGCAGTCCATTCTTGCACAATCAATGCTTGCATTTTGTCAGAATTTGTAGGTTTTTGTTTGTCCACCCGTCTCTTGATGATTGACCACAAGTTCTCAATGGGATTAAGATCTGGGGAGTTTCCAGGCCATGGACCCAAAATCTCTATGTTTTGTTCCCTGAGCCATTTAGTTATCCCCTTTGCTTTATGGCAAGGTGCTCCATCATGCTGGAAAAGGCATTGTTGATCGCCAAACTGCTCTTGGACGGTTGGGAGAAGTTGCTCTCGGAGGACATTCTGGTACCATTCTTTATTCATGGCTGTGTTTTTAGGCAAGACTGTGAGAGAGCCGATTCCCTTGGCTGAGAAGCAACCCCACACATGAATGGTTTCAGGATGCTTTACAGTTGGCATGAGACAAGACTGGTGGTAGCGCTCACCTCGTCTTCTCCGAATAAGCTGTTTTCCAAATGTCCCAAACAATCGAAAAGGGGATTCATCAGAGAAAATGACTTTACCCCAGTCCTCAGCAGTCCACTCCCTGTACCTTTTGCAGAATATCAGTCTGTCCCTGATGTTTTTTCTGGAGAGAAGTGGCTTCTTTGCTGCCCTCCTTGAGACCAGGCCTTGCTCCAAGAGTCTCCACCTCACAGTGCGTGCAGATGCACTCACACCTGCCTGCTGCCATTCCTGAGCAAGCTCTGCACTGCTGGTAGCCCGATCCCGCAGCTGAAACACTTTTAAGAGATGGTCTTGGCGCTTGCTGGTCTTTCTTGGGCGCCCTGGAGCCTTTTTGGCAACAATGGAACCTCTCTCCTTGAAGTTCTTGATGATGCGATAGATTGTTGACTGAGGTGCAATCTTTCTAGCTGCGATACTCTTCCCTGTTAGGCTATTTTTGTGCAGTGCAATGATGACTGCACGTGTTTCTTTAGAGATAACCATGGTTAACAGAAGAGAAACAATGATGCCAAGCACCAGCCTCCTTTTAAAGTGTCCAGTGGTGTCATTCTTACTTAATCATGACAGATTGATCTCCAGCCCTGTCCTCATCAACACCCACACCTGTGTTAATGGAGCAATCACTGAAACGATGTTAGCTGGTCCTTTTAAGGCAGGGCTGCAATGATGTTGAAATGTGTTTTGGGTGATAAAGTTCATTTTCTAGGCAAATATTGACTTTGCAAGTAATTGCTGTTAAGCTGATCACTCTTTATAACATTCTGGAGTATATGCAAATTGCCATTATAAAAACTGAAGCAGTAGACTTTGTAAAAATTAATATTTGTATCATTCTCAAAACTTTTGGCCATGACTGTAGATGTTCTCTTTCTTTATCTTCTCCTTTCAGACCAGACCACCATGATGATTTCTTTCAGCTATTTCTTGTCTCTGCAAAATTTGATAGACAGACAACTTAGTTTCCTACTTTTCCATCCTCCTCCCCACCTTCTGAACGCCCCATCCTGCCACCCCCAATACTGTGTCCACTGTGCACCCCAATACTTTACTGCAGAAACAGTCCTCCTAAAAATACTAGCACCACACAGATAATGCCCCTCCAATAATTACTGGCACACGGTGCCCTAAAAAATAGCTGCGCCCAGCAAATAGTGTTCCTGAAATTTATAGTGCCGTAAGCATAGTGTCCTCCAAAAATAACTCTACTAAGCTGATACTGTGCCAGGGTGCCTCCCAATGTAACAGTCCCTCCCAAAAGTCCTACCAATAGTAATGATTCTCTGCTAGAGTGCACTATGTGGTAACAATGCACCCAATAATGTCCCTCATTTTGCCCCCAGAAGTTATAAAGGCCCCATAGTGCCCCAGGGGTAATAGTTCCCCCTATAATGTGTGCCAGTAGAAAAAATGACCCCTTATAATGTTTGCCAGTAAAATAATCCCCCCCCCTTGTAATATGTGCCAGTACAAAAATGTTCCCTTATAATGTGTGGCAGTATAAAAATACCCTCTTATGTGTGCCAATACAAAAAATGCTCTCTTATAATGTGTGCCAGTACAAAAACAAATCCTTTTAGTGTCCCCTGTACAACAAATGTCCCCATAGTGGCCACTTTAGAATGTGTGCCAGTACAAAAGTGCTCCCTTATAATATGCTCTAAGGACAAAAAATTTCCCGTATAACGTGACAGTACAAAAAACTACCAAAAAAATCCATAAGCTCTATGGAGCCCGGCTCAGGCAGCGCGATAACGATGACACCGGCCTCTGATAGGCTACAGGAACTAGGACTAAAGGCTATTAGAGGAAACGGTGGGCCAACCGTCAACTGTATTGCTGTCCTGCAGTTGAATATGTAGAGATGAGCATTTCCACAATGAAAGCGCTCATTGCCCATGGCCCTTCCGCTGCCACTCTCTTGCTCCTACCTGGTGCTGCCTGAGGCGTTCGCCTCACCTCGCCTCATTGATGGTGCGCCCCTGTCTGCTGCAATGATTGGCTGATCTGACGGGACAACATTTTTGTAATGTCACCCTAGTATGGAACAGTTATAGTATACGTTCTTGAGATTCTGCCTGCAGGTAGTTCATTATTATAGCAGACATCCAGAAGATGTAATCTGTCATAAGGCAACTGTTACAACTCATAGTCCAGGGAGATCAATATCAGCAGGAATCAAAGCCTCTGAGGAATAAATAACTTTTTATGTGAGATAACATCTATGACCGGTAACAGTAGATATGATTTATGAAGTATGCCAGAGGTGTGGATGAAAGAACGACTTCCTGCCTGTTGAAGTGAAAGCAAGTAGAATCACAACCTTATTTGCATATTGCTTCCCAAAACCCGGCCTACTGACATATACTGTACAATCATGGGCCGAGCGGACCATACGATCTGCGGTGGATTCTGATGATGGTGAATTTCTCCCCAGAGAGTCTAATAATGGTTGGAAGCGGCCTGTGTGCAGGTGTCTGGTACTAGGTCGCAGAATGTAGCAGAGCTTCTCAGCTTCTTAGAGTGTCAGGCCACGCCTTCAGCTCTCCTAAGTATCAGGTCACTCCATCTTCAGGTCTACTAGGTGTCAGAGCACTCCTCCTTCATCTCTTCTAGGTGTCAGACCACTCCTTCTTCAACTCTTCAAGGTATTTGACCATTCATTCTTCAGCTCTCCAAGATGTCAAAGCATGCACATGGGAAGGAATAATGCAAGTCACTTGTACGTACTAAATGGTAAAACACTGGGTAACGCTGACATGAAAAAGGACTTTTTAGGAATTTTAGTCAACAGCAAACTAAGCTGTAGAAACCAGTGTCAGACAGCTGCTGCCAAGGCCAATAAGATAATGGGTTGCATCAAAAGAGGCATAGATGCCGTGATGAGAACATAGTCCTGCCACTTTACAAATCACTAGTCAGACCACACATGGAGGACTGTGTACAGTTCTGGGCCCCTGTGAACAAGGCAGACATAGCAGAGCTGGAGAGGGTTCAGAGGAGGGCAACTAAAGTCATAACTGGAATGGGTGGACTACAGTACCCAGAAAGATTATCAAAATTAGGGTTATTCACTTTAGAAAACAGACGACTGAGGGGAGATGTAATAACTATGTATAAATATATCAGAGGTCAGTACAGAGATCTCTCCCATCATCTATTTATCCCCAGGACTGTGACTGACGAGGGGACATCCTCTGCGTCTGGAGGAAAGAAGGTTTGTACATAAACATAGAAGAGGATTCTTTACGGTAAGAGCAGTGAGACTATGGAACTGTCTCCCTGAGGAGGTGGTGATGGTAAGTTCACTAAAAGAGATCAGGAGGGGCCTGGATGTATTTCTGGAGGTAATAATATTACAGGTTATAGTTACTAGAGAGGGGTCGTTGATCCAGGGAGTAATTCTGATGCCTGATTGGAGTCGGGAAGGAATTTATTTCCCCTAAAGTGAGGAAAATTGGCTTCTACCTCAAAGGTTTTTTTTGCCTTCTTCTGGATCAACTTACAGGAAAACAGGGAGAACTGGATGGACAGATGTCTTTTTTCAGCCTTATAAACTATGTTACTATGTTACTCCATCTTCAGCTCTACTAGGTGCCTGACCATTCTTTCTTTAGCTTTCTAGGTGTCAGACCACTCTTTCAGCTCTGTTAGGTGTCAGGTCACTTCTTTAGCTTTCCAAGATGTCTCCCCACTCCTTCATCATCTCTACTAGGTACTAGACCTCTCCTTCTTTAGCTTTACGAGGTGCATGACCAACCCTTCTTCAGCTCTTCTAGATGTTAGACTACTCTTCATTTAACTATCCAAGGTATTGAACCATTACTTCTTCAGCTCTCCAAGATGTCAAACCACTCCATATTCAACTCTCCTTGGCGTCAGACAACTTCTTCTTTAGTCTTCCACATCAGACCACTCCCTCTTCAGCTTTACTAGGTGCCAGACCACTCTTATATTAGCTTTCTTGATGTTAGACCACTCCTTCTTCAGCTCTCCTGGGTGTCAGGCTAGTCCTTCATCTCTCTCATTAGACCACTTCTTCAGTTCTCCTACCTTGCTGACATCCCAACCTACCTTGTTGGGATTAGTGATAGAGTTCAGGAGCATTTGGAGGGTAGGCCTGGATTTGGGAGTCAATTGCACCCAGTTCAGGTAGTTGTAGTTTTCAGGATTTGGGACCATACATTTTAGATTTTTCAGATAGATGACTGCTCTCTTTCCCAAACGCTATACACATGCAGTCCCAGTATGACAACCTTACCTCCATGGGTCTCAGCTTAAAGACTCTGGGTAGTTACCCTGTTCTACCACCGAAGTACAGAAGAGAAGTCTCTGATGAGTGTGAGCGACAATCTCTTGTATAAGCAATGGAAGATAGTGAACTCGCTATAATTATTCCCCTAGTGACACCAGTTGCATGTAGAATTCCAGTGAGGGGGATACAGTGGATATGCCTTTAGATAATCTACCACAGACATGATAGAGGTCATGTCTGTGGTGCATGTCTGACAAACAGGAAAAGACTACAGGACACAGGATGTGATATCACAGAAGAGGAGGAGTTACATAATGGATGGCATAATGAATTACAACCATAGATAACTTACATAAAACCAATTGCCTCAAGATGGCAAATAACCATTCCGTAGTGTTCATGCTATAGTGCCACCTAGTGTGATGAAGCTTTATATATTTTATATATTTCCATTGTGTGTTAAACACCGCAAAGCTTGCCGTACCAGTTCTGAGAAGTGATTAAGTAAATGATTTACTATTCTCTACATCTGCTTGTGTTTTTATTGTCAATTAAAGGGCAACTATCTATCTATTTCAAATTTATCTATCTCATAGCTATCTATCTATCTATCTATCTATCTATCTATCTATCTATCTATCTATTTCATATCTATTTCATAGCTATCTGTCTGTCTATCTATCTATCTATCTATCTATATATCTATCTATTTATCTTTCTATCTATTTCATATCTATCTATCTATCTATCTATTTATCTAACTATCTATCTATCTCATAGCTATCTATCTATCTATCTATCTATTTATCTAACTATCTATCTATCTCATAGCTATCTATCTATCTATCTATCTATCTATCTATCTATCTATCTATCCAGGGGAGTGGCTATAGTGGAAGCAGAGGAAGCAGCTGCTACAGGGCCCTAACTCAGAAGGGGCCCACCCAGGAAGAGGACTAAAAGATTTTATTGTCAACAGTATTATACAAAAGTATTATACAATGTATTATACAATGATATTATACAGTATTATACAATGTATTATACAATGATATTATACAGTATTATACAATGTGTTATACAATGTACTATACAGTATTATACAATGGCAATATATACAGTGACATGACATACAGTATTTACCTGTTGGAAACAGATGGAGCGGCTGCCTGAGAGATCTTGAATAGCCAAAGGCGTGAGTGTTGTTTGGGAGGAGGAGGGGGGGCCTGTTCAAAAATTTGCTATGTGTTCTAGTTACTCAACTCTATCATGTCATATTTTTCTATTAATCACTTATCTCATATCTATCTATTCTATCACCTAGTATCTATCTATCTTTCTATTAATCTATCTATCTATCTATCTATCTATCTATCTCATATTTATTTATCTATCTATCTATTAATCTATCTATCTCATCTTTATCTATCTTTCTATCTATCTACAGTCATGGCCAAAAGTTTTGAGAATGACACAAATATTATATTTTCACATGATCTGCTGCCCTCTGGTTTTTATGTGTGTTTGTCAGATGTTTTTATCACATACAGAAATATAATTGCAATCATATTATGAGTAACAAAAGCTTATATTGACAGTTATAATGAGTTAATGCAGCAAGTCAATATTTGCAGTCTTGACCCTTCTTCTTCAGGACCTCTGCAATTCTCCCTGGCATGCTCTCAATCAACTTCTGGACCAAATCCTGACTGATAGCAGTCCATTCTTGCACAATCAATGCTTGCATTTTGTCAGAATTTGTAGGTTTTTGTTTGTCCACCCGTCTCTTGATGATTGACCACAAGTTCTCAATGGGATTAAGATCTGGGGAGTTTCCAGGCCATGGACCCAAAATCTCTATGTTTTGTTCCCTGAGCCATTTAGTTATCACCTTTGCTTTATGGCAAGGTGCTCCATCATGCTGGAAAAGGCATTGTTGATCGCCAAACTGCTCTTGGACGGTTGGGAGAAGTTGCTCTCGGAGGACATTCTGGTGCCATTCTTTATTCATGGCTGTGTTTTTAGGCAAGACTGTGAGAGAGCCGATTCCCTTGGCTGAGAAGCAACCCCACACATGAATGCAAGCTCTGCACTGCTGGTAGCCCGATCCCGCAGCTGAAACACTTTTAAGAGACGGTCCTGGCGCTTGCTGGTCTTTCTTGGGCGCCCTGGAGCCTTTTTGGCAACAATGGAACCTCTCTCCTTGAAGTCCTTGATGATGCGATAGATTGTTGACTGAGGTGCAATCTTTCTAGCTACGATACTCTTCCCTGTTAGGCCATTTTTGTGCAGTGCAATGATGACTGCACGTGTTTCTTTAGAGATAACCATGGTTAACAGAAGAGAAACAATGATGCCAAGCACCAGCCTCCTTTTAAAGTGTCCAGTGGTGTCATTCTTACTTAATCATGACAGATTGATCTCCAGCCCTGTCCTCATCAACACCCACACCTGTGTTAATGGAGCAATCAATGAAACGATGTTAGCTGGTCCTTTTAAGGCAGGGCTGCAATGATGTTGAAATGTGTTTTGGGGGATAAAGTTCATTTTCTAGGCAAATATTGACTTTGCAAGTAATTGCTGTTAAGCTGATCACTCTTTATAACATTCTGGACGATATGCAAATTGTCATTATAAAAACTGAAGCAGTAGAATTTGTAAAAATTAATATTTGCATCATTCTCAAAACTTTTGGCCATGACTGTATCTATCTATCTATCTATCTATCTATCTATCTATCTATCTATCTATCCATCCATCTATCTATACATCTATCTTCTATCTACATTCAAAAAAGCTTTATTGGCACACCCTAGTAACACATTTAGCATTGCCAAAGCCAAAGAAAATAATAGGTATTGCGGAGGGGGCTTTGATGTGGGAATTAGGGGTGGATGTTGAGTTAAAGGGGCAGTATAGGGGTATAATAGTCCATGGTATCTCATCTTACTCTCAGTTGGTGGCAGGTGGAGACAATATGGGCAGTGATCTCCACAGTGGCCAAGCATTGTGTCATGCCCAGGGTCTTAGCTATAGAGGATGCAGAGGTAGCAGTCGCTACCGGGCCCAGGAGCCTGAGGGGGCCCAAAGACCCTTGTGCTGCATAAGAAGACACACAAAGTACTGAGGGAAGAGGGCCCAAGCTGAACTCTTGCACCAGGGCCCATGAGCCTTTAGCTACTCTCCTGGCCATGCCTTGTGCAGAGCCTGAGTGGGCGGAGCTTGTTTCACACTGCAGCTCTGCTTTTTGTGATTAGCTGCTGTGTATCAGCCTGAGCCCACCGCATATTCAGCAAAGAGAGAATGACTACGAGCCACAACCAATGAAACTACAAATCTTCTTAATGTATCGATGGTCCGTTAAAGGGTTAAACTTTTAATAAAACGTACCCCACTGCAATGATATGACAGTCTGAGAAGTGCTGAGCTGCCCGTCCATTGCTCACAGTCATCTGCCTGCTGCGGTCATGCTTAGTCACCGTGATTATAAAAGTGACATATAAACAGTACAAGCTTGCTGGCAGCGAGCGAGCAGACAGCTCCGGACAGGTTCTCCTGCAGCTAGAGAGCGATTAGGAGGGTCCGCCAAAGATATCAACGATACTCATATCATCTATCTACAGATGTAGCAGAGCTGAGTTTGTCATCTAAAGAGAATGAGAGTTTAGAGGGCTCTTCATACATGCAATAAACTGTTAGGTCTTAGTGACAGATTCACCTAATGACGTAGAGCAGGGGTCAGTGACCTCCAGCCCTCCAACTGTTGTGAAACTACAACTCCCAATATGTTGCAGTCACCGCTATGACCAGCCGAGCAAGTAAGCATGCTGGGAGTTGCAGTGTCATCACAGCTGAAGCACCAGAGGTTACTGATCCCTGATGTGGTGCTAGGTGGAAGCTGATCACCTCCTCATCTGCCCTTCTTTTTCCCTTTTCTTCTGTTTGCTTCTGTTTTCTTACTTAAATTTGCCCCCGTCCCCATCCTTGCTTTCAAACTAAATGTGGTATTTATCCCTCCTTCCAGACATCTTTCTATATTTCTTTCCTCTATTCCATTCTTTCTTTCATCATTCCTTCCTTCCATCCATCTTTTCTCCCTCAACCCTTACTTCCTGACCTTGTTATGTTCATTCCTCTGTTGCTTCCCTTCTTCTTCTTCCCTATTTTTCTCTGTTATTTATACTTTTTTCTTTCATTTCCATGACTTTTATTTCCTTCCTCACTCCCCTTTCAGTAAAACTCTTTTCTTTCATCCTTTCTTCATCTTCATCCTTTTGTTTCCCTCCTTATTTCCTTTCTTCTTCTTCTTCTTTTCTATCCCCTTACTTCCTTTTCCTCCCTGCAGTATATGAGACATTTGCTGATATTCCGGACATATCTGTCGTGTAATCCTGTCCTCATATAAAGCGGGATTTAGCAGAGCTGGATTGTGCTCTGTAATTACAGAGTGCGGAGCGTCTTAACCTCCCCATTGTTTCTCTAAGTGCTTCCCATAGAAATCTCGCCCCTGGTTCCAGGAATGATTGAGGAACACACACAGAAGAACGCACCGAGGTGACTCATGTCCATCACATTCAATATCCGATACATCCTTACATCTTCACAAATGGTGGATCTGTTACCAGTGTCTCATCTTCAATCAATCTCCTATCTATCTATCTATCTATCTATCTATCTATCTATCTATCTATCTATCTATCTATCTATTATCTATCTCATATCTATCTATCATCTATCTATCTCCTATCTATCTATCTATCTATCTATCTATCTATCTATCTATCTATCTATCTCATTATCTATCTATCTATATATCTATATATCATTTATCTATCTCATATCTTTCTATCTATCTATCTATCTAATATCTATCTATCTATCTATCTATCTATCTATCTATCTATCTATTATCTATCTCATATCTATCATCTATCTATCTATCTATCTATCTATCTATCTATCTATCTATCTCATTATCTATCTATCTATATATCATTTATCTATCTCATATCTTTCTATCTATCTATCTATCTATCTATCTATCTATCTATTATCTATCTATCTATCTAATATCTATCTATCTATCTATCTATCTATCTATCTATCTATCTTTATCTATCTTAGGTCTATCTACCTCATATCTTTCTATCTATCTATCTATCTATCTATCTATCTATCTATCTATCTATCTATCATCTATCTATCTATCTCATATCTATGTATCTATCTATCTATCTATCTATCTATCTATCTATCTATCTATCTCTCTCATATATATCTATCTCTCTCATATCTTTCTATCTATCTATCTATCTATCTATCTATCTATCTATCTATCTATTATCTATCTATCTAATATCTATCTATCTATCTATCTATCTATCTATCTATCTATCTATCTATCTATCTATCTTTTATCTATCTTAGGTCTATCTATCTCATATCTGTCTGTCTATCTGTCTGTCTATCATGTACAGGAGACATGACACTAGTCATACTGACACAGCGCTCTCCCCTCCCCCTCGGCGGTGTGTCTGGATCTTGCTGTATCACTGCCCCCTGTCCATGGTCCAATGTCTCATTCCTATCCAGTGACTTCAGGCCATAAAGCCAGGATTGCGCCATTACCTGTGACTCTGGGTTGCACTGATTTTCTTGCTGTTTATGACATAATTGTACTTGTTTGCTCTGCGGTCACACGTGGGAGACTTTTCGGAACTTTCATGTGAATGACTCTTCAGATTCCACAGATGTAGCAGAGCCGAACTTGTCTTTTGACAGTGTCATCAGTGGTTTTCCTTACTTACAGATGACACTGAGCTCTGCTACATCTCTCTCACTGCTGGGTTTATCATTTAGCCTTATGAAAAGATTTACCTATGTAAAAGCCTTATTACCGCGAGTGACAAACCCAGCTCTGCCGCATTGCACAGAACGCTGTGAACGCTGTCATTACAGAAGGTCGCTCAGATCAAACGCACGGAAGCTCCCCAAGTTGTCCACTATTCAGCTTATAAATTTAACCATTACAACCCCGTAGGGTTAGTGGCCAGCACGAACACACTCCAAATGGTATAATACTACTGCCACTACCCCCCACTGTGTGTCAGTCTTCACTGTTCTGACATTATCTTTATAATCCAGGAGGTGCAGTATGTACTCTTCAAAAGCTGTGCTCTATGGGTCATCAATATCACATCATAATCCTGGTGTAAAAAAACAAAAAAAACACATCTCTATCTACTACTCTAGTCACATCCAAAGCTGCATTCAAAGCTTGACTAAAGGAGCAAGAGAATTTTGTTGACGGACACTGATGATTTCGAGGACGTGTGCTCTTCACATCACGTCTGTGGTGGATCCGTATAATGAGATTCTATTGTTTCCTTCAAGATAAGCGGCGCTACAAGTGTTTGGCCGCCGCTTATCCCCCGCCATCCAGAAAATTGAGTAGGCTGAACATGTTTATGGATGATAACTGTGACTCAATGATTGTCCTAGCAATAGAAGGGGGCTGTAGGCTGCACCAGTTTGAATGGAGCTTTGGAGGTGACTGGAGTAGAAGACACAATGTAACTCAGAACCTCTAGGAGATACATTAGCCGACGTTTTGAAACCTCTTCTGATGATTTCGAGGACACGTGCTCTTAACCTCATGTCTACAGTGATTTTCCATGCGTGGAGATGGATGAGATACTATTGTTTCCTTCGAGATAAGCGGCACTAGAGGATTTTGACAGCCGCTTATCTCTCTTTCTGCAGAAAATTGAGTAATATAGAGTTAACATGCACATGGATGATAACTGTGACCAAATGATTGTCCTAGCGACAGAAGGGGGCCGCAGGCTGCACAATTTTGAGTGCAGCTTTGGATGTGACTGGAGTAGAAGACACAATGTAACTCAGAACCTCTAGGAGATACATTAGATGACATTTTGGAACCTCTGCTGATGATTTCGAGGACACGTGTTCTTAACCTCATGTCCACGGTGACTTCCCATTTATGGAGATGGATGAGATACTATTGATTCCTTCGAGATAAGCGGTGCTACAGGTATTTGTCAGCCACTTATCCTTCTCTCCAGGAATTGAGTAGGGTGAACATGTTTATGAAAGATAACTGCGAACGAATGATTGTCCTAGTGATAGACGGGGGCTGTAGGCTGCACCATTTTGAGTCCAGCTTTGGATGTGACTGGAGTAGAAGTCATGATGTAACTCAGAACCCGTAGGAGATACATTACCTGACATTTTGGAACCTCTGCTGATGATTTTGAGGACACGTGTTCTTAACCTCATGTCTACGGTGACTTCCCATTTATGGAGATGGATGAGATTCTATTGTTTCCTCTAAGATAAGCGGTGCTACAGGTATTTGGCAGCCGCTTATCCCCCTCTCCGGGAAATTGAGTAGGTTGAACATGTTTATGGATGATAACTGTGACTCAATGATTGTCCTAGCGATAGAAGGGGGCTGTAGGCTGCACCAGTTTGAATGGAGCTTTGGATGTGACTGGAGTAGAAGTCATAATGTAACTCAGAACCCGTAGGAGATACATTAGCCGACGTTTTGAAACCTCTTCTGATGATTTCGAGGACACGTGCTCTTAACCTCATGTCTACAGTGATTTTCCATGCGTGGAGATGGATGAGATACTATTGTTTCCTTCGAGATAAGCGGCACTAGAGGTATTTGACAGCCGCTTATCTCTCTTTCTGCAGAAAATTGAGTAATATAGAGTTAACATGCATATGGATGATAACTGTGACCAAATGATTGTCCTAGCAACAGAATGGGGCCACAGGCTGCACAATTTTGAGTGCAGCTTTGGATGTGACTGGAGTAGAAGACACAATGTAACTCAGAACCTCTAGGAGATACATTAGATGACATTTTGGAACCTCTGCTGATGATTTCGAGGACACGTGCTCTTAACCTCATGTCTACGGTGACTTCCCATTTATGGAGATGGATGAGATACTATTGTTTCCTTCGAGATAAGCGGTGCTACAGGTATTTGTCAGCCGCTTATCCTTCCCTCCAGGAAATTGAG
The DNA here is from genome assembly GCA_900303285.1 of Rhinella marina. Taxonomy (NCBI): domain Eukaryota; kingdom Metazoa; phylum Chordata; class Amphibia; order Anura; family Bufonidae; genus Rhinella; species Rhinella marina. The sequence continues at coordinate 74,690 of ONZH01002915.1, forward strand.
TAGGGTGAACATGTTTATGGATAGTAACTGTGACCAAATGATTGTCCTAGTGATAGAAGGGGGCTGAAGGTTGCATGTGTTTTAATGCAGCTTTGGATGTGACTGGAGTAGAAGTCATGATGTAACTCAGAACCCGTAGGAGATACATTACCTGACATTTTGGAACCTCTGCTGATGATTTTGAGGACACGTGTTCTTAACCTCATGTCTACGGTGATTTCCCATTTATGGAGATGGATGATGAGATTCTATTGTTTCCTCTAAGATAAGCGGTGCTACAGGTATTTGGCAGCCGCTTATCCCCCTCTCCGGGAAACTGAGTAGGTTGAACATGTTTATGGATAGTAACTGTGACCAAATGATTGTCCTAGCGATAGAAGGGGGCTGAAGGCTGCACAGGTTTCAATGCAGCTTTGGATGTGACAGGAGTAGAAGTCATAATGTAACTCAGAACATTACATGACATTTTGAATCCTCTCCTGATGATTTCGAGGACAAGTGTTCTTCACCTCACGTCTGGGTGACTTCCCATTTATGGAGATGGATGATGAGATTCTATTGTTTCCTTAGAGATAAGCGGTGCTACAGGTATTTGGCAGCCGCTTATCCGCCTCTCCGGGAAACTGAGTAGGTTGCACATGTTTATAGATAATAATTGTGACCAAATGATTGTCCTAGCGATAAAAGGGGGCTGAAGGCTGCACCATTTTGAGTGCAGCATTGGATGTGACTGGAGTAGAACTGGAGATACATTAGCTGACATTCGGAAACCTCTTGATGTGCTATATGTAGAATTAACCTGTAAATTGATGCTGGCGGCTAGAGCTAAGCGGCTCAGACGCCAGTCACACAGAAGGATTCGGCAGCTCAGTGTCTTGACAGTGATTCCTTTGAGTTATGAGTACGAGCAGCATCTGGATAGAAAACCATCTCCTATGGCGGGAGGGGGTAATGGACGGAGCTGGGTGTCAGATGAGTGATACCGGGGCGGGGGCTGTGTACAGTGGATTGGATAAAGTCACAGCCACATGCTTAAAAAAAAAATTAAAAAATTCTGGCCGAGCTACCTAAGTCTCCAAAACCTCGGTGACGCATCAATATCCTGAGAGAAGAATGAGAAGTATCTGGCAGGATTTTGTATGACTGCATTTTTACAGTAAATCTTTAGTAACCCTCGCTGCCGAATAACCTCTCGGGGTCTGACGCACCATCACAGCCATAAAAATGTCTCATAAAAAAAAATGCAGGGCTGCTATCGGAAGGAAAGGACGATATTATTATTAAAACAGAACCCACATCCCGAACAATGACAGCTCGGCCTGGGAAGTGTATGGAATATTCAGTGCTTTTACAGGGAGGGGGAGGGGGCGAGCTCTTATATTGTAGATGGGATAATGTATCTCCCCCCTGCTGTAAATTATAAGGGTATTAGGTGTGGAGATACCATATGGAGCAAGCAGGCGGAGCGGTTTTACGGGGATCATGGACGTTACGGGTTTTCTGAAGGAACTCCATAATAAGGGCCCATTCACAAGACCGTGTGAATGGGTCCACATCTATTCCGCACTTTTCCGGAATAGATGTGGCCCCATTCACCTCTATGGAAGCGGGGAGCCGCCAAACAGAGCTAGCTCTGTGCCGCGGCTCCGCATAAAAAAATGAAATATGTCCTATACTTGTCCGCAACTTGTCCGTTACTGCAGCACTGCTCCCATTCGGTGGTGGATGGAGCTGATTACTGCAGCACTCCTCCCATTCTGTGGTAGACGGAGCCGGTTACTGCAGCACCGCTCCCATTCTGTGCTGGACGGAGCTGGTTACTGCAGCACCGCTCCCATTCTGTGGTGGACAGAGCCGGTTACTGCAGCACTGCTCCCATTCTGTGGTGAATGGAGCCGGTTACTGCAGCACTCCTCCCATTCTGTGGTGGACAGAGCCGGTTACAGCAACACCGCTCCCATTCTGTGCTGGACGGAGCTGGTTACTGCAGCACCGCTCCCATTCTGTGGTGGACGGAGCCAGTTACTGCAGCACTGCTCCCATTCTGTGGTGGACGGAGCCGGTTACTGCAGCACCGCTCCCATTCTGTGGTGGACGGAGCCGGTTACTGCAGCACCGCTCCCATTCTGTGGTGGACAGAGCCGGTTTCTGCAGCACCGCTCCCATTCTGTGGTGGACAGAGCCGGTTACTGCAGCACTGCTCCCATTCTGTGGTGGACAGAGCTGGTTACTGCAGCACTGCTCCCATTCTGTGGTGGACGGAGCCGGTTACTGCAGCACCGCTCCCATTCTGTGGTGGACGGAGCCGGTTACTGCAGCACCGCTCCCATTCTGTGGTGGACAGAGCCGGTTACTGCAGCACTGCTCCCATTCTGTGGTGGACGGAGCCGGTTACTGCAGCACCGCTCCCATTCTGTGGTGGACAGAGCCGGTTACAGCAGCACTTCCCCCATTTAAGTGAATGCTGCATTTACAGTCTCCGTCCACTGCACAATGGATGTAGTTTTGCAGTATCGGCAATGGAGTTACTGCAGCTCATCAGGGGTTTCAGGGGGGTTTGGACCCCGCTGATCAGATAAGTAATGGCTTAGCCGGAGCATCGGTCATCATTTGGTTTGACAACCCCTTCAAGTGTTATAGACACTTTAAGAGTCTGAGAAAGGCTTGCCCAGGTAGCAGTCATAAAGGGACCTGGTATCAGAAGATGCCAGTATAGTAAAGGGTGCATGGTAGTTGGGGCCCCTGTTACAGACCTTGCACAGGGGCCCACATTACATCCTCTGTATTTTATGACTACACTGAGCAGCCACTAATCCTGTGTTATGTTCACGGACAATGACATTGTCATCCACAGTCCCAAATTTTCAGAGTCAGAGCCGACAAATTCGGACTGTCCCTTGCCGGCATGGCTTACATGAGCTCCACCCATAAGTGGCTGGTCCAGTGGGATTGGGGACGTTCCAGGAGAAGATTTTCCATGCCACAATTTTGCCCACTGCAAAGTTAATAAAGATGTAATGACCTAAGGACCCCAGTTCAATGTTTGGTCTGATGAGCTCCCCGTCCCCCGGTGAAGGTGCTGTCCGGTCCTCTCTGGTCTCTCAATACTCAGGTTGGCTTCTGGCGCTGATGGTCCCACATAGTGCTTCCTGACTGCGGGCCTAGGAAAGGAAGAAAGAGGTGACCAGGCCATGGAGACATCATTAGGCCTGAAGTGTGGTGTAGTTCCACCTGGTGCCTGAGGGGGCTCCACAGAAGATGCTAGTATTTTCAATGGACCATGCTAGACATTCGTGATTTGGGGGCCAAGAGATGCAAGTTACACCTCTGTGTGACAACCATGTTTTGACAGAAATCTTGCAGCCCTAGAAGTCTAGGAGGTTCTCCTGGATCCCTATTTTACAAAAGTCTCCTGGATCCCCCTACACTTCATCCAATGGTGACTGACCGTTCCCTCGTTCCCGGTTATCCAAGCATCATTCTGCATTATATCTCAGAGCACATGCATGCTCGGCCATGCAAGGGGAAGGTTGGGAGTGATCTAGAGACAACTATCTAAAGGGTATGGCCAGCCTAAGACTTCATACAGCAGAAGGATCTCCCCATTGAGGACCAGTACCCCCACCCTCCCTTCAGCGTTATGAAGAGGGGGTCACGAGTAGTAGTCACTAGATGAGTACATCCGATGGAGTTTATGAATTGAAGGACATCTTAGGTGTGTGAGCGAGGTGAGGCCCGGCCCTTCAGATCTCGTTATTTCACAATGGTTTTTCTTTGCCTTCGGGGAATATTTCGCATTCTTTCTGGCTTTTCAAGCCGGAAAGAACACTCCAAAAATCAGAGAGGCGAATGCCGCGACGTGCACACTTTCTATTTCTCAGTTATTCTATGACCCTTATCTGAGGCACTTTCCCATGTTGAGGTTTGGCCTTGTTATGATGGTAGGACCAGCAGGTTACATCGCATTCTTCTACAGGCAGCAGCCATGGCCCCCATAAACCATGAAAAGCGTTAGCTGGTGAGTAATCGCGTTGTGGTTACGGGTGAGCGCATCGATGATGGGAGCAGTGAGTACAGGCCTCAGCTCCGCACAGGACACATGGCACGTGCTATCACGTTCAGGGCCTTTATGTTACATAAATCAGGGACAGAGCCAGAAATCAGAGCAAAATGAGATGAAGAGGACGGTTTTTGGGACGGTAAATGTTTTCGCTCGCCTTTTTTCTGCGCATTTTTAGTAGAATTTTTTGCAGCAAAAATACCAAATCCAGATGTTAGCTGAAGATCTATGTGAAATATGAAATGCAGGACCCTCAGTTTTTGGTGTTTTTTTTTTTTTTTACTTTCTGGGTCATTTAAAAAAAAAAAACAGCATTTTTTTCAGTTTTCCTGAGGATCCGGCATTCCTGGACAGAATTCCCGCCGGCCCCACTGACAATAATGGAGTCCAGCAGAGATCCAGCCGTTACCCGGAAAAAAATGTCGCAATCAAGGCAATGCTGGCTCCAGGTGAGTTTCTGGCCCCTTCCAGCCAAGACAACCCCCTTCGTCAGACCAAGAGCAGTGCTTGGCCTGCTCTTGGTCTGACGAAGAGGCCAGTCCGGCCCAGAAACACGATACGCAAAGACACAAACAAAAGTTATTAAACAACTCATCTGGAGCCGGCATCGCCCTGGTTGCGCCACTCGCCAATCTCAACACTTGCATCCTCTGTTACTGACTTAAACACCTGTGCTTAGAGGGAGAAGCCATCTCGTGTTGCAAGGTGAGCCCTGCCAACCCCGAGTGCCCTCCGGCCTTACAAGTGGTCCCACCTATGAGCACTGCTTTCCTTCTCTTCTTTTCTGGCAAAAATGTCGCAATTCAGCTGGACAAAAAAAAAAAACGCTGCTTATAGTCAATGTTTACATCCGGCAACACCGGATCCAGACCGCTAATGTAAAACTAACTTAAATGGTGGTGGTAGACATCATGGGAGTCATTTACAAATTTTTTTATGTCAGTTTTTGGCTTAAAAATAGTTGCAAGACCCCTTTTTGCGACTTTAAACACCTGTGTGACAATATTTTTTACGTCACCCTCACCACTTGAGAATGAAGGGGGGGAGGACTTCGGCTCTGGCAAATTTACTAAGATTTACGCCTGAAAATGGGAGTAAAAGAGGAATAAAAACTACTCTAGTGAGGGGCTGGAGTCATTTTTACTCTTGGCGCACAGGCTGCCGGATACGCGCTTCGCCATAAATAAGATAAATCCTCTGGCAATACAGGGGTGAAACAAAGACTGGCGTAAAAAGATGGACTTAGTAAATGACCCCCAGTAGGTACAGTTGTAGGGGTAGTAGCGAACACATCCCTTATGGGTTAAGGAACACGACCGTTGTCATCCGCAAAAAAACGGATACCGGCCGTGTGCGTTCCGCATTTTGCAAATGGAACGTCCTGTCCTCTATAGAACAGGTTATCCTTGTCTGTAAAACGGACAAGAATTGGACATGTTCTATTTTTTTTTTTTGCAGGATCGCGGAACGGACATACAGAGTGCTGTCCGCATCTTTTGCTGCCCCATTGAAGTGAATGGGTCCGCATCCGACATGCAAAAATTGCAGAGCGGATGCAGACAAAAAACATGGTTGTCTGTATGAGCACATACTTCTTCCCATATCTCCCTTGCCAATGGAGCTGACAATCTAATCTTCTGACCACAGGATCAGGCTGAAGCGCACACCAGGGGGGTGACTGTGACAAGAAGATCCTTTCGGAGAAGAGGAGAAAGCTCAGAGATTACTCTTCATTCTCCAAGTCGATCCCTGGGTCCTAATGCAGGATTTCCTGGAAATGTCACATTGTTGCAACATGTAACGATTGCTGGGGATGAATGTGACAGATTCTCCGGGGTTTACACACATTCCTCAGTGAAGAGGCGGCCATTGATGTGTCTAATCCCACCGCTGACACTCGTGAAGGTAATACCAACACATCAGAGGCCCAGACGGCAATCCCCAGCAGTCTCTAGAAAGCATCAAGAGCAAAGGAACAATCAAGCCACTTCACTTACCCATCAGGAACTGCATTGTTCCTCCCAGACCTCAGGCTATGAGACCTTAAGAAAGTGACAGGTCTGAAGACACAGTAAATATTCATAGACATAAATCAGAAGTCACATCTCAGCGCAGATATTTAAAGGGCCATTCCACTTGGATTGATTGCAGATATGCGGGTCACGCCCTAGTTCTTAAAGTTGTAACCCTTCCATAATCTGTCAGCTGCTCTATGAGTACAATCTGGTTGGAAGTGATTCATTATGGGACCTAAATAAAATGATGAAAATGAGGCTTTTATGTGTTTCACACTACAAATTTCAGGGTATTCCATAAGAAGCGTCCTATAAGGGACGCATCAATGTAAGGTTATGTCGGAGTTGTCCTTTAAATGATGATGTCATATGTGAGATCCACTGCTGAGCCACGGTTCTGTACTGAGAAGATCACAGGGTTAGGGCTCATGCACACGACCGTATGTATTTTGTAAGCCGCAAAAAACGGATCTGCAAAAAATACAGATGACGTCCGTGTGCATTCTGTATTTTGCGGAATGGAACAGCTGGGCCCTAATAGAACAGTCCTATCCTTGTCCGTAATTTGGACAATAATGGGACATGTTCTATTTTTTTGAGGAACTGAAATACGGACGTACGGAAACGGAATGCACACGGAGTAACATCCGTTCTTTTTTTTGAAGACCTATTGAAATAAATGGTTCCACATACGGTCCACAGAAAAAAACGGAACGGACACGGAAACAAAATACGTTTATGTGCATGAGCCCTTATACAGATGATAAGCAAAGATCCAGTAAGTGACCTACTGACACAATACTTAAAGGGCATGTCCAGTTTAGAAAGACTACCGCTATGTACCCTATTAATAAATTCTGAGTTAGTGGAGGGGGTGCCTTGTTCAGGGTGGTCAGAGTGCTGACAGATCCATTGATTTGAATGGGCACTGTGTAATGCTTAATGTCCCCTGTGGGGGGCGCTGCAGGGACTATAAAGACTTACTAGCAGGTTTCCCCACAGATTACAGCCGATCACTGGAGGTTCCAGCAGGAGGACACTTGATTCCCTCAGTCTGGCCTGAACACCCATACTGTTGGTGCTAACCACTGAGCCGCTGTACTGCTGCAAGGCAAAGGTGCTAACCACTGAGCTGCTGTGCTGTGGCAAGGCAATAGTGGTAACCACTGAGCCACCATGCTTCTGAAAGGTAAGAGTTCTAATCACTGAATCACCATGCTGCTGTAAGCCAGGAGTGCTAACAACTAAGCCACTATGCTGCTACAAGTAAGAGTGCTAATCATCAAACCACTATGCTTCTGCAAGGCAAGAGTTCTAACCAATGAGCCTCCATGCTCCTGCAAGGCAAGAGTAATAGCCACTAAGCCACTGTGCTGTTACAAACCATCAAGACACTACGCTTCTGCAAGGTGGTTGTGTTAACTTGTGAGCCACCATGCTTCTGCAAGGTAACATTGCTAACCACCGAGCCACTATGCTGCCCATGGTTATGGGTAATGTGGTGACATGAGACTCGCGCTGACTGGAATCTCTGGTATGGGTTACTACCTGCAACCAACAGCGAAAGGCAATGAGTCACCGCATGGAAACAGCTTCACTCAGAGCCTCTCACATTCTTCAGAAAGTAAAACGTGAGAAACACCCAAAAAATGCCCGAAGGCATCAGCAGAGGGGAGCACAAATAATCAGCTGAGGGATGTAACACAGGATGCGCTGCAATGTGGCAGATGCAGCAGTGCTGTACTCATCCAGCGCAGGGATGGGGATGTTCATTTTCACTGAATCCGCTCTCTCCTCTCCCAGATCATCCTCCACCCTCTCCTCTCCCAGATCATCCTCTGCCCTCTCCTCTCCCAGATCATCCTCTGCCCTCTCCTCTCCCAGATCATCCTCTGCCCTCTCCTCTCCCAGATCATCCTCCGCCCTCTCCTCTCCCAAATCATCCTCCGCCCTCTCCTCTCCCAGATCATCCTCTGCCCTCTCCTCCCCCAGATCATCCTCTGCCCTCTCCTCTCCCAGATCATCCTCTGCCCTCTCCTCCCCCAGATCATCCTCTGCCCTCTCCTCTCCCAGATCATCCTCCGCCCTCTCCTCTCCCAGATGATCTTCCTCTCCCAGATCATCCTCGACCCTCTCCTCTCCCAGATCATTCCCCACCCCCTCCTCTCTCAGATCATCCTCCTCTCCCAGATCATCCTCCGCCCTCTTCCAGATCATCCTCCTCTCCAGGATCATCCTCCGCCCTCTTCTCTCCCAGATCATCCTCCTCTCCAGAATCATCCTCCGCCCTCTTCTTTCCCAGATCATCCTCCTCTCCAGGATCATCCTCCGCCCTCTTCTCTCCCAGATCATCCTCCTCTCCCAGATCATCCTCCACCTTCTCCTCTCCCAGATCATCCTCCTCCCTCTCCTCTCCCAGATCATCCTCCTCTCCCAGATCACCTTTCACCCTCTCCTCTCCCAGAACATCCGCCTGTCCCAGATCATCATCCGCCCTCTCCTCTCCCAGATTACCCTTCTCTCCGAAATCATCCTCCGCCCTCTCCTCTCCCTGGGGTTGCGGTTACTGATGTATAATTCTTGATCAGAGGTCGGCAGCAGAGCTGGGGTGACTGCACCTCACATGGTCACCTGTTCATGTCATGATGGAAATGTCTGCATGTAGATCAGGAGGTCCAGTATGGGTCCCATATAACATAGAGCCTTATAGAGCCCTACTACGGAGTCCCTTTTCTTGGAGCCAAATATCTTCCCCCCTGTGGAGATGTCTTTCCACCTCTGTGTAGGGGAAGAGACACAACCATCACCGCAAGCACATGTTGTGCATTGGCCCTTGGTCCCTATTTTAGGACCTGTCCCTTACCGGATATAGTACGCTGTGGTGGAGCAATAGTTAACCATTCAACTTTCATTCCATCCTTATCTCTCTGTTTCCTACTGAACTGTGTCTGTCTTTACTGCAGTTCTGGCATTATATTCATGAACCATGAATATCTGGAAAAACAGTTCTTTAGGTCTTCCTCCATAGGACAGTGGTAAGAAAAAGTCAATTTGGATGGTGTGGTGGAAGTACTTGCATGGATAGGGCAGGGAGTGGGCACGTGGCCATTTTACCTCCGAGTCTCAAACCATTTTGCTTCCACTTAATGTTCCTGTTTTTTCCCATATATTTTCCGACTGCAGTAATTATGTCTGAATTAACTAATTGATGTTAAAAACACATTAGCATCAATTATTAAATGGCGCTATTACAGTAATAGGAGATGCAGGAAATGGCTGACATACGTGATATAGAGACTTCTATCTGTCCAGATGAAAACGTCGGAGCAGATACGGTCTCCTCCACTGCAGCCTGACTGGCAGCGTCTATCTGATGGTCTCTTTGCCGCGGCTTCCTGCCATCCCAGGATACTGGAGCGTGATAACATAGCCTTCAGAGCTGACACTTTTCTGTCTGTTATCTGATGTGTATTATAAATATCCGGATTTGAGTCGCCACAAAAGCAATCAGTCCCAAGAACTAAATACAGAACCCTGACTTTCCATGTGAACTGGTGATAAAAAGAATCAGGGGCCCAAACTAGGAACCCCCTACACACGTAAAATTTTAAGAAAGTTTGACTACAAATTTCAAAATCCCTGGTGGTTTGGAGTTAATTAATTTTAGGATTCATTTTAAATTCCATTGTGGTCTAGGTAAAAAAAAAAAGAGAAAAGGTTTAATTGTAGAAGCCTTGCGATCTAGGGTAGACAAAGGGTTACCTGAAAATCCCTGGTGTAATAGAGAAGACAAATGATTAATTTTAAAATCCCTGGTGGTCTAGGGTATGGAAAGGGTTCATTGTTAAATACCTCGTAGGTTACGGTAGAAAAATAATTCACTGTGAGATCCATAGTACAGAAAGGATTCACTGCACAATCCGTGGTGTTTTAGGGTAAGGAAAAGATTTGTTCTAAATTCCATGGTGGTCTAGGGTAGTGAAAGGGTTCGTTGTAAAATACATGGCTGGCTAAGGTAGAAAAATTATTTACTATAAAATCCCTGGTGGTTTGGAGTTAATTAAAATTAGGATTAATTTTAAAATCCATTGTGGTCTAAGTAAAAAAGAGAAAAGGTTTAATTGTAGAAGCCTTGTGGTGTAGGGTAGAGAAAGGGTTAACTGTAAATCGCTGGTGGTCTAGAGTAGAGAAAGGATTACATTTAAAATCCCTGGTGATCTAGGGTAGGGTCCATTGTTAAATACCTCTTAGGTATGGTAGAGAAATAATTCACTATAAAAGCCATGGAACAAAAGGGATTCACTGCAAAATCTCTGGTGGTTTAGAGTAAAGAAAGGATTTGTTGTTTGTTGTAAAATCCATGGTGGTCTAGGGTAAGGAAGGGTTTCACTGTTAAATACCTGTAGGCTAACGTACAGAAATGATTCACTATAAAATCCATGGTGGTCTAGGGTAAGGAAGGGTTTCACTGTTAAACACCTGTAGGCTAACGTACAGAAATGATTCACTATAAAATCAATGGTGGTTTAGGGTAGAGAAAGGATTCATTATAGAAACACTATGGTCTAGGAAAGAGAAATAATTCACTGCAAAATCCGTGGTAGAGAAAGGATTAATTTGATGCCGGTTCAATTCAGTGAAATAGATTTTGGAATGTTTGGGTCAAATTAATCTCCAACACATACTCCAAAAGTCGGTTCCGGCAGAGGAACAGACTACCAGAGTTTGGCTACTTTCACACTTACGTTTGAAGGATCCGTTTGTGAGATCCGTCCAGGCTCTCTCAAACGGATCCGTCATGATAATACAATCGTCTGCATCCGTTCTGAACGCATCCGTTTGTATTATCTTTTACATAGCCAAGACGGATCCGTCATGAACTCAATTGAAATTCAATGGAGGACGGATCTCACAAACGGATCCTGCAAACGCAAGTGTGAAAGTAGCCTTTACTCTATCTGACACAGTCAGGCACTGCCGGATCTCAATTTGTTGAGCAGTATTATAGTAGTTATATTCTTGTACATAGGAGGCAGTATTATAGTAGTTATATTCTTGTACATAGGAGGCAGTATTATAGTAGTTATATTCTTGTACATAGGAGCAGTATTATAGTAGTTATATTCTTGTACATAGGAGGCAGTATTATAGTAGTTATATTCTTGTACATAGGAGCAGTATTATAGTAGTTATATTCTTGTACATAGGAGGCAGTATTATAGTAGTTATATTCTTGTACATAGGAGGCAGTATTATAGTAGTTATATTCTTGTACATAGGAGCAGTATTATAGTAGTTATATTCTTGTACATAGGAGGCAGTATTATAGTAGTTATATTCTTGTACATAGGAGCAGTATTATAGTAGTTATATTCTTGTACATAGGAGGCAGTATTATAGTAGTTATATTCTTGTACATAGGAGCAGTATTATAGTAGCTATATACTTGTACATAGGAGCAGTATTATAATAGTTATATTCTTGTACATAGGAGGCAGTATTATAGTAGTTATATTCTTGTACATAGGAGCAGTATTATAGTAGTTATATTCTTGTACATAGGAGCAGTATTATAGTAGTTATATTCTTGTACATAGGAGGCAGTATTATAGTAGTTATATTCTTGTACATAGGAGGCAGTATTATAGTAGTTATATTCTTGTACATAGGAGCAGTATTATAGTAGTTATATTCTTGTACATAGGAGGCAGTATTATAGTAGTTATATTCTTGTACATAGGAGCAGTATTATAGTAGTTATATATTCTTGTACATAGGAGGCAGTATTATAGTAGTTATATTCTTGTACATAGGAGCAGTATTATAGTAGTTATATTCTTGTACATAGGAGCAGTATTATAGTAGTTATATTCTTGTACATAGGAGCAGTATTATAGTAGTTATATTCTTGTACATAGGAGCAGTATTATAGTAGTTATATTCTTGTACATAGGAGCAGTATTATAGATAGTTATATTCTTGTACATAGGAGGCAGTATTATAGTAGTTATATTTCTTGTACATAGGAGGCAGTATTATAGTAGTTATATTCTTGTACATAGGAGGCATATTATAGTAGTTATATTCTTGTACATAGGAGCAGTATTATAGTAGTTATATTCTTGTACATAGGAGGCAGTATTTAGTAGTTTATTCTGTACATAGAGCAGTATTAAGTAGTTATATTCTTGTACATAGGAGCAGTATTATAGTAGTTATATTCTTGTACATAGGAGGCAGTATTATAGTAGTTATATTCTTGTACATAGGAGCAGTATTATAGTAGTTATATTCTTTGTACATAGGAGGCAGTATTATAAGTAGTTATATTCTTGTACATAGGAGCAGTATTATAGTAAGTTATATTACTTGTACATAGGAGGCAGTATTATAGTAGTTATATTCTTGTACATAGGAGCAGTATTATAGTAGCTATATTCTTTGTACATAGGAGCAGTATTATAGTAGTTATATTCTTGTACATAGGAGCAGTTATTAGTAGTTATATTCTTGTACATAGGAGCAGTATTATAGTAGTAGTTATATTCTTGTACATAGGAGGCAGTATTATAGTAGTTATATTCTTGTACATAGGAGCAGTATTATAGTTGTTATATTCTATGTACATAGGAGCAGTATTATAGTAGTTATATTCTTGTACATAGGGCAGTATTATAGTAGTTATATTCTTGTACATAGGAGCAGTATTATAGTAGTTATATTCTTGTACATAGGAGCAGTATTATAGTAGTTATATTCTTGTACATAGGAGCAGTATTATAGTAGTTATATTCTTGTACATAGGAGCAGTATTATAGTAGTTATATTCTTGTACATAGGAGCAGTATTATAGTAGTTATATTCTTGTATAATGGCAGTATTATAGTAGTTATATTCTTGTACATAGGAGCAGTATTATAGTAGTTATATTCTTGTACATAGGAGCAGTATTATAGTAGTTATATTCTTGTACATGGGGCAGTATTATAGTAGTTATATTCTTGTACGTGGGGCAGTATTATAGTAGTTATATTCTTGTATATAGAGGCAGTATTATACTAGTAATGTTCTCTCATTACTAGTCAGGATCAGGATTTTGTTAACTACGTTTGATGCATTTCTAGGATATAATAAACCTGGAGTTGGGCTGAGCACATTTATGCAACGAAAAATCAAATTCACGATTTTCCCCAAGACTGTGGTTCGGCCTATTTTCTGGAGCACGACGTCCACTTTCATGTGCAGCAGTCAATGATGTAATAAGTAAAATGTTATCAATGCACATAAAACAGAGCAATTAGTGACAGAGCGCCAGTGTCTGAATGATGAGCTCTGTTCTTGTCGCACTGCACTATCCCGGGGGCTGACGTACAGTATCCCAGTCACCATTGCTACTGGCGGGATGCTCAGTATCAGAATTGTATTTCCGCTGCACATGACAAACTCTCTCATAAGCACATGACTGGGAAACACATCCCTGCTCCATGTGACTTATCTGTCTCCCGGGCTGTAGATAATTTATCACCATAGATAATGCTAAAAAGAATATTTCTTGGAGAGATGATACATTGTTATTTAGCTGTTTGCAGACATTACTAATGCTCGCCACTTACTTCATTGTGAGGATGGCCATACTGCAAGCATTGGATGGATGGCGTCTGAAACCTCTGATTTCAGTGGGACTAGCCGTCCATATAATGTGTATGGAAACTTGTAGACTCTCCCTGTTCTATAAAATGTACCCAGGTACCTAAGTAGCAGAGTCCTGCAATCTGAAAATGAATACCGCCATACAGTGCTGAACTAATACCAACATATAGCAATCAAATAACAGCCCCATACATAAAGTAATTCAACAAGAATGCTATAAAATGTTGATATAATATAATATTACCAAGTAATAACTTTCTTTAACACAGCATCAATGAGAGCTGACAGATGCTGAATTATCAGGTTTTACGAATAAATGGACAGTTTTTGTAAAAGGCTTGCACAGTAAAATATAAATTTTTGCAGATGACACTAAACTGTGTAAAGTAATTAACACAGAAGTGGACAGTACACTGCTACAGATGGATCTGGATAGACTGGAGGCTTGGGCAGAGAAGTGGCAGATGAGGTTTAACACTGACAAATGTAAAGTTATGCATATGGGAAGGAATAATGCAAGTCACCAGTACATACTAAATGGTGAAACACTGGGTAACTCTGACATGGAAAAGGACCTAGGAATTTTAGTGAACAGCAAACTAAGCTGTAGAAACCAGTGTCAGACAGCTGCTGCCAAGGCCAATAAGATATTGGGTTGCATCAAAAGAGGCATAGATGCCCGTGATGAGAACATAGTCCTGCCACTTTACAAATCACTAGTCAGACCACACATGGAGTACTGTGTACAGTTCTGAGCTCCTGTGAACAAGGCAGACATAGCAGAGCTGGAGAGGGTTCAGAGGAGGGTAACTAAAGTAATAACTGGAATGGGTGGACTACAGGACCCAGAAAGATTATCAAAATTAGGGTTATTCACTTTAGAAAAAAGACGACTGAGGGGAGATCTAATAACAATGTATAAATATATTAGGGGGTCAGTACAGAGATCTCTCCCATCATCTATTTATCCCCAGGACTGTGACTGTGACGAGGGGACATCCTCTGCGTCTGGAGGAAAGAAGGTTTGTACACAAACAAAGAAGAGGATTCTTTACGGTAAGAGCAGTGAGACTATGGAACTCTCTGCCTGAGGAGGTGGTGATGATAAGTTCACTATAAGAGATCAGGAGGGTCCTGGATGTATGTCTGGAGGTAATAATATTACAGGTTATAGTTATTAGAGAGGGGTCGTTGATCCAGGGAGTTATTCTGATGCCTGATTGGAGTCAGGAAAGAATTTTTTCCCTAAAGTGAGGAAAATTAGCTTCTACCTCACAGGGGTTTTTTGCCTTCCTCTGGATCAACTTGCAGGATAACAGGCCGAGATGGATGGACAGAGGGCTTTTTTTCGGCCTTATAAACTATGTTACTAGTTCTGGAAAAGAATATAAAACCAACGTATGAAAAGAGAAAATCTTCTGGAAAACAGCTCAAAATACAGTCAAATACCTTTAATCCAACATCAGTCGGACCAGATAGCTGCCAGATTATCAGATTTTATAGATATTTTTTTTTAGACAGTAATAAAATAATATCACTTGTAGGGTCAGAGACTTATCAGGTAGAAGAAAAAAATAAAATGTTACAGCACCCCGCCCCCTTAACATTGACCTTCACAGCCCCCCACCCCTTAACACTGATTCCCCCCCACAGTGCCGACCTGCTGAAAATGGGACAGCAGCCAACACCCTTAACTTTGATCTTCACAGCAGCCTGCCCCTTTAAGAGTGACTTCCACAGCATCTCACCCCCTTTAACAGTGACCTCCACAGGGAACCTCCCCCTTAACAGTGACCTCTACAACACTCACCCTTAACACTGACCATAGATTACAGTCCCTTTAACAGAGACCTCCACAGCGACTGCCCCTTAAACAGTGATTTCCACTGTACCTTGCTCCCTTAACAGTGACCTTTACAGTACCCCGTTTCCCCTTTAATAGTGGCCTCCACAGTCCCCTCCTCCCTCAACAGTGACCTCTACAGTGCCTGCCCCTTTAACAGTGACCTCCACAGCGGCCTAACCCTTAACAGTAACATCCACAGTGCCCTCCCTTTAACAGTGACCTCCACAGCAGCCGCCTCTTTATAAGTGACCTCCACAGTACCTCATCTCCTTAACAGTGATTTCCAAAATAACCCACCTCCTTAACAGTGACCTCCACAGCATCTGCCCCTTTAATAGTGACCTCCACAGTCCCCCACCCCCTTAATAGTAACCTCCACAGTGTCTGCCCCTTTAACAGTAACCTCCACAGTGGCTGGCCCTTTATTTGTGACCTCCACTGTACACCTGTCTCATTAACAGTGATTTCCACAATAACCTGCCTCCTTAACAGTTACCTCCATGGAGCACTGTTCCCCTAAAATGTGACCTCCACAATACTCTGCCCCCTTATCAGTGAACTCTACAGCACCTTGCCCCTTAACACTGACCTGCACAGTGCACCGTCCCTTAACTGTGACCTCCACCATTCCCTTCCCCCTTAACAAAGACCTCCACAGCGTCACCCCTTTAACAGTGACCTCCACAGTGGCCCGCCCATTTATTAGTGATTTCCACAATACCCCATCTCCTTAACAGTGATTTCCACAACACCCCACTCCCTTAACAGTGGCCTCTAAAGTAATCTGACCCTTAACATTGACCTCCATAAGGGACGATCCCCTTAACTGTGACCTCCACAGCAATCCACTCCCTTAACAGTGTCATCCACAGCGCCTTGTCCCTTTAAAGCTGACCTACAGCAGTGATTAAAAATGGCTGGGTTGTTATGGAAACCTGGTGTAAAACTGTGTGTATGTGGAGACTAAGGGCCTGCGAGCTTCTATTGGCTGATAAGGATGATGTGACCATGTGTACAGCAATTGGGATATGGGGAGAAAGACATGCAGGCTTATCATTAATTTTATCATTACTATTATTATTATTATCATTATTATTACTATTACTTTAATATATTTTTTTATTACATAAGCTAAGCTATAATTATAGCCTAAGAGAGGTGATCTCATCAGGAGAACCCCTTTTAGTGCAGCATCACCAGAGGTCCCCCGAGGTCAGTTGATTTGTGGTGGTCCCTGATCATCACCTCTTTTCATTCATAGAGACGGTCCAGTGTGTCCATATTTCCCTTGTTACACCAAGGCACAGGAAATGTTGTATCACAGGCTGATGACTGAAGACACTGGCTGATTGTAATGTGTGGACTATGTGTGAATACCGTACAGCACTGACAATGTGCTGCGCTGTTTCCATATCTCCCATTGACTATAATAGACAGTGGGCTCCAAATTCTCTATTGAAAATGAGGTCCAGACAGTCTCGAACATAACCAGACAGATCGTTATTGAGCAGTCTATGTGGGAAACCATTAGAAAACTCAGCTGAGCTGTTTCTCAGTAAATTAGCAGGTTGTTTTTGTTTCTTTTGAACTTTCATAACATTACAGCGTAAAACAAAATATACACAGATGAGAAGATAGCGGTGTAAAAAGTACATTTGACCTCAGATACAATCAGAGTGATCTGTACAAAACAAGATATGTGGCGAAGGTATAACAACAAACGGTCTACCTTTCAGACCCGTAGTCTGATGTATTGTGGGCGGTATTATAGCTGTTATATTCTTGTACATAGGGGGCAGTATTATAGTAGTTATATTCTTGTACATAGGAGCAGTATTATAGTAGTTATATTCTTCCACATAGGAGCAGTATTATAATAGTTATATTCTTGTACATAGGAGCAGTATTATAGTAGTTATATTCTAGTACATAGGAGCAGTATTATAGTAGTTATATTCTTGTACATAGGAGCAGTATTATAGTAGTTATATTCTTGTATATAGGAGGCAGTATTATAGTAGTTATATTCTTGTACATAGGAGGCAGTATTATAGTAGTTATATTCTTGTACATAGGAGCAGTATTATAGCTGTTATATTCTTGTACATAGGTGGCAGTATTATAGTAGTTATATTCTTCCACATAGGAGCAGTATTATAGTAGTTATATTCTTGTACATAGGAGCAGTATTATAGTAGTTATAGTCTTGTACATAGGAGCTGTATTATAGCTGTTATAGTCTTGCACATAGGAGGCCGTATTATAGTAGTTATATTCTTGCACATAGGAGGCAGTATTATAGTAGTTATATTCTTGTACATATGAGCAGTGTTATAGTAGTTATATTCTTGTACATAGCAGCATTATTATAGCTCTTATAGTCTTGCACATAGGAGCAGTATTATAGTAGTTATATTCTTTTACATAGGAGCAGTATTATAGTAGTTATATTCTTTTACATAGGAGCACTATTGTAGTAGTTATATTCTTGTACATAGGAGGCAGTATTATAGTAGTTATATTCTTGTATATAGGAGCGGTATTATAGTAATTATATTCTTGTACATAGGAGCAGTATTATAGTAGTTATATTCTTGTACATAGGATCAGTATTATAGTAGTTATATTCTTGTACATAGGAGGCAGTATTATAGTAGTTATATTATTGTACATAGGAGGCAGTGTTATAGTAGTTATATTCTTGTATATAGGAGCAGTATTATAGTAGTTATATTCTTGTACATAGGAGGCAGTATTATAGTAGTAATATTCTTGTACATAGGAGGCAGTATTATAGTAGTTATATTCTTGTACATAGGAGCAGTATTATAGTAATTATATTCTTGTACATAGGAGCAGTATTATAGTAGTTATGTTCTTGTACATAGGAGCAGTATTATAGTACTTATAGTCTTGTACATAGGAGCAGTATTATAGTAATTATATTCTTGTACATAGGAGCAGTATTATAGTAGTTATATTCTTGTACATAGGAGGCAGTATTATAGTAGTTATATTCTTGTACATAGGAGGCAGTATTATAGTAGTTATATTCTTGTACATAGGAGCAGTATTACAGTAGTTATATTCTTGTACATAGGAGCAGTATTATAGTAGTCATATTCTTGTACATAGGAGGCAGTATTATAGTAGTTATATTCTTGTACATAGGAGCAGTATTATAGTAGTCATATTCTTATAAATCTGAGGCAGTATTATAGTAACAAATACGAACGATCTCCAGCCACTGGTGTTGGTAAACTCCATTAGGTTTATTTCTTCTCCATTAAAAAACAGTTACAAAAATGGTAAGTACGGACAGGCCTTACATCACTCTAACTGCCCGGACCCGGAGGTCCGAACAGTAGCTGGCGTTTGTTACTGTAGCAGTATTATAGTAGTTATATTCTTGTACATAGGAGCAGTATTATAGTAGTTATATTCTTGCATATAGGAGCAGTATTATAGTAGTTATATTCTTGTACACAGGAGCAGTATTATAGTAGTTATATTATTGTACGTAGGAGGCAGTATTATAGTAGTTATATTCTTGTACATAGGATCAGTATTATAGTAGTTATATTCTTGTACATAGGAGGCAGTATTATAGTAGTTATATTATTGTACATAGGAGGCAGTGTTATAGTAGTTATATTCTTGTATATAGGAGCAGTATTATAGTAGTTATATTCTTGTACATAGGAGGCAGTATTATAGTAGTAATATTCTTGTACATAGGAGGCAGTATTATAGTAGTTATATTCTTGTACATAGGAGCAGTATTATAGTAATTATATTCTTGTACATAGGAGCAGTATTATAGTAGTTATGTTCTTGTACATAGGAGCAGTATTATAGTACTTATATTCTTGTACATAGGAGCAGTATTATAGTAATTATATTCTTGTACATAGGATCAGTATTATAGTAGTTATATTCTTGTACATAGGAGGCAGTATTATAGTAGTTATATTCTTGTACATAGGAGGCAGTATTACAGTAGTTATATTCTTGTACATAGGAGCAGTATTATAGTAGTCATATTCTTGTACATAGGAGGCAGTATTATAGTAGTTATATTCTTGTACATAGGAGCAGTATTATAGTAGTCATATTCTTATAAATCTGAGGCAGTATTATAGTAACAAATACGAACGATCTCCAGCCACTGGTGTTGGTAAACTCCATTAGGTTTATTTCTTCTCCATTAAAAAACAGTTACAAAAATGGTAAGTACGGACAGGCCTTACATCACTCTAACTGCCCGGACCCGGAGGTCCGAACAGTAGCTGGCGTTTGTTACTGTAGCAGTATTATAGTAGTTATATTCTTGTACATAGGAGCAGTATTATAGTAGTTATATTCTTGTATATAGGAGCAGTATTATAGTAGTTATATTCTTGTACACAGGAGCAGTATTATAGTAGTTATATTATTGTACGTAGGAGGCAGTATTATAGTAGTTATATTCTTGTACATAGGAGCAGTAGTATAGTAGTTATATTCTTGTACATAGGAGCAGTATTATAGTAGTTATATTCTTGTACATAGGAGCAGTATTATAGTAGTTATATTCTTGTACATAGGAGCAGTATTATAGTAGTTATATTCTTGTACATAGGAGCAGTATTATAGTAGTTATATTCTTGTACATAGGAGCAGTATTATAGTAGTTATATTCTTGTACATAGGAGGCAGTATTATAGTAGTTATATTCTTGTACATAGGAGCAGTATTATAGTAGTTATATTCTTGTACATAGGAGCAGTATTATAGTAGTTATATTCTTGTACATAGGAGGTAGTATTACAGTAGTTATATTCTTGTACATAGGAGCAGTTTTATAGTAGTTATATTCTTGTACATAGGAGCAGTATTATAGTAGTTATATTCTTGTACATAGGAGGTATTATTATAGTAGTTATATTCTTGTACATAGGAGCAGTATTATAGTAGTTATATACATAGGAGCAGTATTATAGTAGTTATATTCTTGTACATAGGAGCAGTATTATAGTAGTTATATTCTTGTACATAGGAGCAGTATTATAGTAGTTATATTCTTGTACATAGGAGCAGTATTATAGTAGTTATATTCTTGTACATAGGAGCAGTATTATAGTAGTTATATTCTTGTACATAGGAGCAGTATTATAGTAGTTATATTCTTGTACATAGGAGCAGTATTATAGTAGTTATATTCTTGTACATAGGAGGTAGTATTACAGTAGTTATATTCTTGTACATAGGAGCAGTTTTATAGTAGTTATATTCTTGTACATAGGAGCAGTATTATAGTAGTTATATTCTTGTACATAGGGGCAGTATTATAGTAGTTATATTCTTGTACATAGGAGGTATTATTATAGTAGTTATATTCTTGTACATAGGAGGCAGTATTATAGTAGTTATATTCTTATACATAGGAGCAGTATTATAGTAGTTATATTCTTGTACATAGGAACAGTATTATAGTAGTTATATTCTTGTACATAGGAGGTATTATTATAGTAGTTATATTCTTGTACATAGGAGGCAGTATTATAGTAGTTATATTCTTATACATAGGAGCAGTATTATAGTAGTTATATTCTTGTACATAGGAGCAGTATTATAGTAGTTATATTCTTGTACATAGGAGCAGTATTATAGTAGTTATATTCTTGTACATAAGAGGCTGTTTTATAGTAGATATGTCACTGATTGTACTTGTTGGACTGAAAAGAGGGACAGCAGCTCTGTATTTATTTGTATAGTGAGAAAGCTTTGTTTAGCCCGATGACATCATTTGACAATAAGTATAATATATCGTCATACTGCTGATTACTAGTCTCTGAATTGGGCCCATTGCAATCATTCCGTGCTCCATGTCATTCAATAGGGTTTTATGATTTTCCATGTCCCAAGTCTACATAATGCATAAAGTTATATAGAGTATTTCCCGCACAGTCCCTTCTACAATGCAGAATTCGCCATGTGCATCTTATATGTGTCCAGGCTGCACAGCTAATCATTTAACCCTAGCAATGATCAACTCCTAAATGTGATCTTGTAAAGGAGGACATGCGTTTATCCCTTTCAACACACCGCTCCACCACTTAGGACGTAGCAAGACTTTGGAGGTCCCCCAGAGCTTTAATGGAAAGCTGACTGCCAGGTGAACTCGCCCTACCATGGAAAAGCAAGTGTAATCTGGACTGTAGACATGAGGAAAAACAGAGAGGAGGGAAGGTCTGTGGGCCTCTAACTATGTAAACCTGGTTTGTATGAATATCAGCTGTTCTGGGCTGGAGGCCAAAAGTCGATTAAGGCCAGCTGAAAGAGCAAAGAACTTGTCAGGATATCAGGCTTGATTCACAGTGTTGAGTCTATGGGTGAGGAGCACACAGGGCCACGTGGTGCATGCTGCTGACGTCAAGGGCCGCTCGCGTACCATCTTGGTGATATACCAGCTCGCTCCTGTTTTTCCAATTAAAACAAGCGTTTGCAGCTGCCTTGGTCATTTGTATCTTGTAATAATGTAGACGTGGGAGAGCAGGACATTGCTTGTAGTTATGTTCCTAATGGTAAAGCTATCAGTATTCCTAATGTATTCCTTCCTTACGTTTTTTTTATTCCGACAGGATGTTCTTTTTAATTCCTGACAAAAGGAAACATTTTATATGGATTTTATGCAAAGAGATATCTCCTTGTCTCACTAGCTCCACCTTGTGGAAGCTCTTTATGCATCAAAATCCAAGTTTTTAACTAGCCTTGGGACATGACTAGGGAAAATTAGCCAAGCCAATTATCCATCCGTAGACTGCTGTTTCAAGGTGCTTAGGCAGGGTTCTAGGACTTCTTAAAGAGACCAGCTGTGTATGAAGATTTATCGTAAGTTCTTTATGGAGCTTATAGGGAAAGCTATGCGAATAGGTAGCTCCTCAGGAAAGAGAAACATCTAGCTCAGGGACCAGCAACCTTCAGCTCTCCAGCTCTCCAACAACTCCCAGCATGCACACTTTCTTGGCTGTTCTTGTAACTCCCATAGAACTGAAAGAAGGATTCTGGGAGTTGTAGTTTCAGAACAGCTGGAGCGCCGGAGGTTGCTGATCCCTGATCTAGCTAATACCAACTTGTGGAAGTGGCTCTCTATGAGTCAAAATCTGACTTGGGAAAATGGCCAAGCAAACGATCCGTCCATAGAGAGCTGTTTCAGGGTGCTTGCCTCCTGTCGGTACAGGGAAGGATTCTGGCTGGCTAAGTGTAATGACTTGAATGTAGCATAGGCAGGGTTCTAGGTCTCCTTAAAGAGAGCAGCTGTGGATGCCCAACCTGCGTCTCTCCAGCTGTTGCAAAACTACAACTCCCAGCATGTCCAGACAGCCTACAGCTATAAGCCTGCAGCAGTGCATGGTGGGAATTGCAGTTTTACAACAGCTGGAGGGCCACAGGTTGAGCATCTCTGGTGTATGGATACTTACTGGAAGTGCTCCAAGCTTATAGGCAAACTCCATGGGAAAAATATTCAAAGAGGTAGCTCCAAAGTAAAGTGAAAGAACTTGCTAGCGCCTTGTGAAAGTGGCTCCCCATGAGCTTTTGTTTTTAAGGAAACCTAACACAATGGCTAAGCTGCAACTAAGACATCACGCTCATACTCCGTACTGACGAGGGGCAAGCACCCTAAAACAGCTGTCTGTGGATAGATATTTGGCTTGGCTGTCTTCCCTTGTCTTGTCCCAAGGCTTCTTTAAAAGTTGGACCTTGAGCCGCTTCCACACGGTGGCACTAGCAAGATGGTTCTCTTTCCTTGGGAGATACTTCTTTGCATGTTATTTTCCCATGGACCATTGCCAATAACTCTCCATACACAGCTGGCCTCTTTAAGGAGAGCCATTACCCCACTTAAGCTACATGGATTTTTACTAAGAGCAGGCGTAGATGATCAGAACTTAGTATCATTAGAGCATACTTCATCACTACGTTCTCATGACACCCAACCCGTATGAGGTTGGCAAGGTTCACCAGTTACAACTGTCCAGTCAAACTGGAGAAAAGTAGACCATTAAAGGGGTTGTGCAGTTTAGAAAACCCATTTTCATACACCCTATTGGGTAAATTTTAATTAGTAGATAGGGGTCCGATGTTCAGGATCCTCATCTCTTGGCCAGAAAAGAGACAGATTACAAAGAGCGTCTCCCTCGGGAGGACCTCCCCTGTCCTTCATTACACAGACAAACTATTGATATGAATGGACACTGTGTAATACTTAATTTCTCCTGCAGTGGCACTGCAGGGAAACTGAACACTTACTACCAGGCTTCCTTACAGATTGCCACTGACTGATGGGGTTCCCATTAATCAACTCATTTTCAAGGAACTTGTAGTAGAAGTTGTCCAAAAAGGTAATCTCTTTAAGTGTCTGGGATATACACCATGGAGGAAAACTGGAATTGGACCCCAATACTATGTGGGAGATTGGTTGGATACATTAATATTTGGCATTCCCTCTCCTTATGCCATACATACAGAGGACTATGCTTACACAGCCCTCATACTTTGTAGATCAGGAAAGAAGAAGGACGTCATTGACAATACACTTCACCACCAATCTTTACAATTTTAACTGTAATTCAGTTGTCTTAAAAGTAGGTGCTACTTCAGTTGTTATTTTACTTGCCTCCAAATAGAGATGAAGGCTATCTTCTATGTAGAAGATGCAGCCACCCCAGGCTAGGAGATATCTGAATGTGGCACATTCATGAAGTGCATTCAAGCCTTAGAAGGGTGACCTTATTTTTGCAGAGGGGTGGAATTTCTCACTAACTAGAGGCAGCCATTTTGAAATGAAATCTCGAAGAACCAAAGATGGCTGCAAAGATTGGTCATTGGTCACTGGCAATGAACTCATACATTTTTTTAGGTTTAAATGTATTAGAATTTTTGAATAGAAGTTAAAATTCTAAAATTTAGGGAAGTGACTTGGGATAAGTCAGGGAAGTCCCCAGTAGAATCACTGAAATATTCTTATAGGACTTCCTCTTCATGAAGAGGAAGAGGACTGGTTTTCCTCAACACACAACACCCAACACACAATGGCCCATTTGAAAACTCTACGTCCTTGGCTAGAAATCAACTGGTTTGGTTCCTTATTGCAACACTGCTTGGCATCAAGGGATGGAATATTTGAGACTTACAAGGTTTACAATACTGAGGGGGAGGACATTGTTCGGGAAGAAGATTATAAAGACTTAAAGGTAAGCTTAAAGGCCTAATGCCTTAGGGGCATTTTTTTTATTATTGCATTTTATTGATTTTGGGCTAAAAATCATTTATTATTTATTAAAAATGCTCAGCTGTTTCTGAGATACGGGAGTTAAAAATCAGTCTGTTTGGAAGCTGTTACTTTCGGATTTCTTTGAATCCCATCATCCAACTATATGTAGCTCTTATCTCCTGACCTCATAAACACTTATTTAAGCTATATTGTTACCAGTTTGATATAGGGCTGGGCGATTAATCAAATTAATTCGATTAATTCGCCAATTCAAAGCCTAACGATTTTATTTTTAAGGAAAATCGTGAATTTGATTTTCCTAAAATGGCGCCCGCCACACTGTACTGGCCTGGCCAGTGTCCCTCCTCCGTGGCCCGCCCCCCGGCAGGCAGCTCTCCGGCCCGCGCTCAGTGTCGCGCCCTCTCTCTCTCTCTCGCTCCGTGTGTGGAGCTCCGGACATGGCGGCCGAGCAGCAGCAATTCTACCTGCTTCTCCAGAACCTGCTGAGCCCCCGACAACGGCACCAGGAAGCAGGCCGAGGTGAGCCGGGCCGGGGCAGGATGTGTGCAGTCGTGCGGTTCCTGTGCTAGTCCCCGTCTCCTCCAGTCCCAGACGCGGCCCACGTGTTAGCAGAGAGCGGTGTTCCCCATCTGCTCCGCCCGACACGGGCTCCTTCCAAGCCCCCTCATCAGCCTATTCCACAGCGCCGTCCACTCTCACAGGAAGCCAATTAACCTTGTGCAAGTTAATAAAAGGGTTAATTTCACGTTCCCTTGTGGCAATCAACTGTGTCTTGTTTTTTTTATTTATTTTTAATAACATAAGAAAATCGAGATTTAAATCGTGAATCGTCCAAAATTTTTTTAAAAAAATCGAGATTTTTTTTTTTTTTGCCCATATCGCCCAGCTCTAGTTTGATACTAATTGAGCTATAATGAGTGTTTATGAGGTCAGAAGATCAAAGATAAGAGCTATATATGAGCTGTCAGATGACAGGATTAAAAGCAAACAGAAAGTGACAGCTTTCAGACTGATTTTTTAACCCCTGTGTCTTAGAAAAGACCAAACATCTTTATAGGCCAATTGAAAAATGATTTTTTTTTATCCCAAATTAATAAAAATACAACCATAAAAAACTGCCCCAAAGGTGTTCATATCCCTTCAATGTCCTCTAACCATAGAGGACATTGAAGATGTTTTTAGCTCTCCTGGGTATCGCTATAGGGACTCAATATAATTTTTCATCCATTTGTACAGCATTTAGTGAATCGTTGTTTAAGAACGCCAAATTTGTTATCTCCTCTGAGAACAAAATTATTTAGGAAATTCAACATGACTGATCCTCCAATCCTCTGACATCTCCTGCGAGACACCTCTATATGTATTAGACGGTCAACTTGCCCTGATAAAACCGAGGTTCAACCAAAATGTATCTAATGTGTATGACATGTGGAATGTAAAGATTTCAGTGGAAATTAGATTAAAAGTTTTTGGATCATGAAATATTGACTGGTGGAGAACTGTGTAGGACTAATGTAAGATTTTTGGTGTGGAAGTCGGTTGGTTGCAGCTTTGGAGGATCTGCTACAATTATGAGGATGTTGTGGTTTGCTATCTTCACCATCCTCGTAGTAAGCTATGGCCCTGATATAATCTTGGGAAACATGTCAAGAACATCTCAGGCCTATGTCTAGATCCTCAATTACTGTATGGCTATATCTACATTACTACATTTGCCTCTTGTACATAGTAGTGATATAATATCAGACTGGGCCTTGGGTACACCAAAGGAGATGCTCTTGGGGTCCTCCTGCCATCTATACAGAACCTGTACCCTTAAAATGATGCTGCAATTTTTTTGTAGCTATCATCGTCCAAACAGGACATTGCATCCATACGATCTAATAAATTATTATCTGTGTGACTCATCTTCAGTGGCTTACATAGAGAAGTAAGGGCCCCATAGCAAGGATCAGAACAGGCCCGCCCCCACACACACACACAGGACAGAAGGGTTTCCGCCTAAACCCCTTTCAGTGACCCTTGGACCATTTTTCCACTGCTTCATTTGCTAAAAGTTGTTCCTTTAGAAGGTAGAGTCCTGACCAAGTTTTCACCTCCAGTAGAAGAGGAGATAATCCCAACTAAGACTGGCCCCCCTCTTGTCCTGGGCCCCATAGCAGTCGCATGGTTTGCCACTATGGTAGTTACGCCCCTACTCATCCTAAAAAGAAATAGACCCTGGTGGTAAGTGGTTGCTCCAAAGTCACCTCTAAATGGGGTTGTCATCTGCTGGACGTCTAGGACCTTTTATTATGTCAGAGCCTTGGCCCATTGCAGGATCCTCTGCTACTCCAGTGGGCCGATCTGGCCCTATGAAGCTTCTCTGCTATATTAATGTGCACTGTCTCTTTAAATGTGTGGTGTTTAGCTGTTCCCAGGATCTGGGGGGAAAAAAAGGCAAACATCTGATCTATGTTCTGGCAGGCGATGCGCTTCATTTCCGGCTGGAGAGCAAATAATAATAACAATGAACAATATGACATACAGGGGAGGCCAGGTCAACAGATTTTCATTACCAGTGAAATATGATACGACACGCCGTTTTTTACAGTTTACGCTAATAGATACTGTATCATCTATGAACGCCGGCGATCACAGAGAATTCCTAGAAAGGCCTGTCTGAATCCCACACTGAAACGGTGCCTAAAGAGGTCCTCCGCTTTGAGCAATCCTTATTTGCTAGACAGTGTCCTTCTGTCTGGACTTCCAACAATCACTTGTAATCTTCTGGGAAACCTGGCACTGAGTGTTTCATTTCCCTGCAGCTCCACCCCTGGGGACATAAAGTATTGCATCTATTGTATTCACATCTATGGGTTGTCTGTTTAATACAGGACGGGACAGGTCCTCCAGAGAGGGAGATGCTCTTTGTAACTACCCTCCACTCTCATCAAGAAATAAGGATCCTGAATAAAGGACCCCTTCCCTCCTTCCTTGATTAAAGGGGTTATCCTGGAAAAAATATTGATGATATATCTTCAGGATAGGTCATCATTATCAGACTGACGGGGGCTCCAAGTCCTGGCACCCCCGCCGATCAGCTATTTTTAGGCGGCTGCTGCGCTCAAGGGAGCTCTGGTGAGCGCTGCAGGCTCCCAGCAGATTTCCACACATATTGCAGCTCAGCTCTATTGACTTTAATAGGGCAAAGCTGCAACTAGGCCACAGGACTGATGTATGGTGACGTCGCTGGCCTAGGAAGAGGCCTTGTTTCTTACGGAGAACCCGGCCTCTTCTAACAGCTCATCGGCCGGAGTCCTGGGTGTAAGACCCCCACTGATGTGATATTGATGACCTATCCTGAGGATAGGTCATCAATATATTTTTCTGGATAACCCCTTTAACTCAGATATTCACTAACAGGGTATATGGCAATGGGTTTTCTAAACTGGGCAACCTCCTTCTGAAGGATCAGACTTGAAGGCAAACCAAAGCATGTCCCCCCCATAAATGCTAATGTTGTGGAGAGCAACAAATTCATATTCCAAATGTTATACCCTGGCACCTTACCCATACAACCATATCTGAAGATATCATCCTATATAGTATACACTATCTGCATTCCTAGATTACAGAAATGCATGTAGGCAAAATCCTGCTTTCCAAAGTGGTAAGGTAGATCATGATTCCAGATGGGTGTCTGTGGTTTGGCTGACATGAGCTAATTTGCATAATTTCTTCCCATGGAGCATTTTGTCTCCATCCTTTCCTCTCTCTCTCTCTCTCTCCTTAAAGGGAACCTGTCGGCTCCGAAACACCCCCTGAACTAGAGTAAGCGGTGTATAGTGTAAGCGATGCTGAATCCGAATATGTAAGTTTTATCTTCATACTCACTTTCATTCCGACGCTGTGCTCCCACAAACCAGCAGTAAAATGCATTGAGAGGACTCTTCTTTGAGTCCTCTCCATTATGTGAGTGAGCACAGGAGTCCTCTCAGTGAATTTTACTGCAGGTTTGTCAGAGCACAGAGTCAGAATAGAAGTGAGTATGAAGATAAAACTTACATATTCGGATTCAGCATCACTTGCACTATACAACGCTTACTCTAGTTCAGGGGGTGTTTCGGAGCTGACAGGTTCCCTTTAAGCTACATGAAGTCTTTGTAATTACCCCCAGTGGAAAAGTAAGTGACCATGTAGCTGATCAGCAGTCCCGCTCTTGTACTGGTGTACGGTAAATGATACTTTTAACTTTTTTATTGATTCACCCAGCCGCTCGTTACAAAATGTGGAAGTGCTCGAGCAAAACATTTGTGTGGGTACTTTCCAGTTTTTGGAACATGGGAAATGCAATATAATAGTACTGTCAAATACCAATGCCGTAGTGGCCTCCATACCATCACGCTGTACATACAGTGCCATACAGTGCCCATATAATAGGGTTTTCTAATGTTGACATTCAAAAACAAAATAATACCGCCATAAAGTGTGTACATAATAGTGCCACCCACTACACAGTACTACTGTTTGTCATTGATTATTTCCATTGCAAATTACGTCATGTGTGGATGTACCTCAACATTGACAACTGGCTGCGGTCTTTCCTTTGATGTCACACATTGGCAGGGCCGGACTGGACATAGCCCTACAGGGAGATTTCCTAGTGGGCGGATGTGTGAGGGAGGGGGGTTATAACGGCTGACTACATAACGATCTGATGTTCTCAACAAGAATTAATGTTGGAAGCATCCGGTACCTATGCACCTGGCCTGTGGCCTCAGATTCTCTCCTGAAATCAACCGTATTGCCGTCCTCAAGACAGTAATACAGTTGAATACAGCACCGGGGACAGCAATGTTTTGTGCAGCACTGTGTTATGTTGTGGCGGTATTTTGTGCTGTACTGCAGTTTTGCTGGTTGTGTCATAGGGCCACTTTTAGTTTTTTTTTTAGTTTTCAGGGCCATTTTAATTTCCCAGTCTGTCCCTGCACATTGGGTGTTCAGGATGGTGACTTTGGGACACACACCGCACGCATGTGTACAAGCCGGAACCACACCGCCTACCCACATGCAGTCCTAGGTGAATCTTTTTCTCTAGACACTGCGATTAAAGAAGCACTCCTACAAAAAAAATGTATTCCATAATGTAAACTGTAGTGAAAGTAATTTTCTTACCAGTGACTGTATTTGTGAGTTATAACCTCCCATCTGATCCTCTGCTGTGTCATGTGACCAACACTCTGACTCTCCAAATAACACAGCAACTTATGTGTAGACAGGAACCCTGGTTCTCTATGCATTCCTCTGGTAGCCTCAATGTCAGGAATGAACAGAGAAGTAACTGATTTTCTTGTCCTGTGTCAGTTGGAGTGTTGGTCACAAGACACAGCTGAGGATCAGAAGGGAGGTTATAACTCACAAATACAGTCTCTGGTAAGAAGATTACATTCGATACAGTTTATATCATGTACCTTTCTAACAGGTCAGAGAATAATTATTTTTGTGATAGTGCTTCTTTAAGGATCCAATGCCTCTCTCACTTCCTATACAATGTAAGGTGGTGGTAGAGGACCTTCTGCCCATGATATAACCCAGCCCTGATGATATTCTTACTTGTGTGCAGACACAACTAATGGCCGTCTTCATCTTCTCTAAATGCTCAGCAGGGAGTTATATTATTCAATTGAATTAAAATAAAGATATAAAAATGAAAAGTCAACGTGAGGAGAGGGGCCGCCGCTTCCCTCCAGTACAGCCGCTAACTGGGACACCAGCTCTAAAAGGTCATAAATCTTAATAGAGATAATAAGGATATCCCCCGCTGTCTCCACCGCCTGAAACATTGCTCAAGGATTATTTCCCCTCAGGGATTCCAGCCACCGCTGGTTTCAGTATAACAGGATGGGATGGAGCAGATATTACCCTCTCCATTAATGTTATGTAAGAGTATCAATCACGGAGGTCCTCCCTGGCAGAGGCTTCAGAGGGACCCCCGGGTGTAAGCGGCCATCATTCTCTGTAGTAAATTGCTGCTGCTTACACTCGGTTATTTGAGGGGACAGCAGGGGTGTGAGTGGAGTCAGGCAGTAAACCTCGGGGAATATTTCATTTATCTCATGCAGATTGCAGATAAAGACTCAAAATCTTGCAGCGCGGGAGTATGGGCGTCCATGGGGCAACTGGTCAAAGTCCTAGTGGCTGGGAGGAACTGGTGGTAGTGGTTTTAGGAGACACCTAAGTGGACTGCATCATAGCCAGAGCAGGCACCCAGCAAACATGAGGGACGGCCCCTACAAGCGTCATAGTTATCTCAGGGATCTCTGGGGGTCTCAAGAGCTGAAATCAGCTTCTCCTCAAGAAACCATCCGAATAAAGGCATTGTCCGAGGCGGAGACCAGGGGCATGAAGTCTCTACCGCCCTTTTACTACTACTACTACTACATCTACTATTAGTACTACTATTACTCCTTTTACTACCAGCACTACTACTCTTTTTACTTTTTACTACTATTAATGTTATTACTACAGCTGTTACTGCAACTACTTTTACTACTACTACTGTTTCTATCACTACTCGTAGTTTCTACTAGTACTGTTACTACTACTTCTACTGTTATTATTACTGATATTACTTCTACTGCTACTATTACTACTCATATAATTACTGTTACTACTAGTACTATTACTACCACCTCTAGTGTTACTACTACTCCTACAGCTACTATTACTACTTGTACTGTTACTAATATTACTATTACTACTGCTACTGAAGCCTTAACTACTACTGATATTACTGCTCTTACAGTTCCTATTACTACTCGTACTGTTACTACTACTACTACTACTACTGTTACTATTACTTCTACTTATAATAGTACTACTCATACAGTTTTGAGTATTGTTAATACTAGTACTGTTACTAATACTGTTACTACTACATCACTACTACAGTTACTACTACGGTTATTATTACTTTTACCATACCTCCCAAGTGTCCCTCTTTTTGACCCAAGTACCTCTGTCCCTCTTTGATCCTTAAATGTCCCTCTTTTTGACCTGGGGAATTAATGGATAAATGTGGATTACTAAATTTACTAAATTTGCTCCTTACTAAAGTGTCTGCATGGTTTCTACTTACATATTAGACCAAAATTTCATTATTTGGTGCAATTTTGACTTTAAAATATCTATAATCTGATGATTTATGTGTTAATATTTATATGGACATTGAAGCACAAGAAAAAAATTGTCGCAGGGGCTCCAGTAATTATGTTTTGGGTGGAGCTAGAGGTGTGGCCTAGTATGAAAAAAACTGCCGTGATGCGTGCCGCAGACATTGTCCCTCTTTGCAATTTTCAAAAGTTGGGAGGTATGCTTTTACTGCAACAATTACTAGTACAGTTGCTATCAGTACTCAGGGCCGGGACTAGGGGTAGGCGGGGGAGGCAAGCGCCTAGGGCGCCATCTGGAGGGGGGCGCAGCCACAGGGGGGGGTCCAACGGGTCTGGACCCCCCTAGAACCATTCACTTTTTTTTTTTTAATTCCTCAGGGCCGCACCGCCGATCGCCACAGGCGGTGCAGCCCTGGATCTAAGTGCAGTCGGCGTGTGGGGGCAGTAGGAGATGAGCGGTTCCATTGTGGAAGCGCTCATCTCTATATTCATCTGTATCGCCATCCTCAGGACAGCGATACAGATGCCTGTGCTTCGGCAGGGGAGGGAGAGGCGTCTCCCTTCCCTGTTCTTCTGATAGGCTGCAGGCACTGATGGCTGTGGCCTATCAGAGGCCAACTCAGGCAGCGCGATGACGTCATTATCATCGCGCAGCCTGAGCCGGGCAGCACACAGCGCGGGACACAGACCGGAAGAGGCCTGCACCTCATCGCTGCTGATGGAGGTAAGTATTAGTGTTTTTTTTTTTAATAGATGCCATATTATAGGGGGGCACATTGGGGGAGAGGAGCACTGTGGGGGTATCTGGGGGCCTTTTTTTGGGCACATTATGGGGGAAAAATATAGGGGAGAGCTGGACTATGGGGCATCTGGTGGCACCATAGGGGCACTATGAGGGAGGGGAGCACTATGAGGACTCTAAAGAGGCCTTTTTTGTTGGCACATTATGGGGCACTATGGCATCTGGTGGCAATAAGGGGGCATTTTTTATAGGCACATGGGAGACACTATAGGGAAGAGCGGCACTATGGGGCATCTGGTGGCATTATTTGGGGGCAGTGTGGGGGAGTGGAGCACTATAGGGGCATCATTTGGGGGCACTATGGGGGAATCTGGTGGCTCTAAAGGGGCATTTTTTACAGGCACATTATGGGAAGCATTATGGGGCATCTGGTGTTACTATAGGGGCATTATTTTGGGGCACTACGGGGGAGTGGAGCACTATGGGGGGCATCTGGTAACTCTAAAGGGGCATTTTTTACTGGCACATTATAGGGGGCACTATGGCATCTGGCACTAAGGGGGCAATTTTTACTGGCACATTATGGGGGAGAGGAGCACTATAGGGGCACCTGGTGGGGGCAGCAAGAAGGGGCATTTTTTACTGGCATATTATGGGGGACACTATGGGGGCATTTACTGGGGCACTATATAGGGGTATTTTATACTGGCATACATTATGGGGACATTAGCTCAACTGCAGGCACTAAGCGGGGGTATTTTTTGTTCTGTCATATTACAAGGTGAATTATTACTACTTGGGGGTATTATGGTGAGCTTTACTACTACTGGGGGCTATGGGGAACACGATGTCTAGTATGGGCACTATGGGGGCATTACTATTAAGTGTGCTCTGGCAGATAATTATTTCTATTGGTGGGATTTTGGGGAGCACTGTTACTTTGGGGGGCACCCTGGCACAGTATCAATTTAGCACAATTATTTTTGGGGGACATTATCTTTATACTATTAGTGTCCGGACGCAGTTATTTTTTAGGGGAATCTGTGCCAATAATTGTTGTAGGGGGCACTATCTGTGTGGTAGTTGTATTTTTCAGGGGACAGTTTCTGCAGTATAGTATTAGGGGCACAGTATTGGGGGTGGCAGGATGAGGTGTTCAGATGATGTGAAGATGATGGAAATGTGGGAAACTAATGTCTGTTTGTATCTCTGCAGATACGAGAGATGGCTGAAAAATCTTCATGGCGGTCTGGTCCGATTGGAGAAGATGAGGAAAGAGAACGTCTACAACAAAGGTGACATCACTGGATGTAAGAGGTATGGGGCGCTGTGTAGGAGAGGAGATGCTCCGGCTCCTCCCTCTGCCATTTGCAGAAGGAGGATTCAGAGCTGGGTGAGGACAGCCAAGGGGGGCAGCAGGTCACGGGTGGGTGGCAGATGGTGGTGGGGAACCACAGGCCTTGAGCAGGATCTGAGGAGAGGGAAGGAGCTTCCTTGCTGTAGCCTGCTGTTGTCTATTGTATAATGTGAGGCAGGCAGTGCAGTCCGGACACGTCCTCCCCTCTCTGTATGATGTGTACAGGCAGGACTCAACAATATCACTTCAGCTGTACAGTGTTTGCTGGGAGTGGCCTATTATATTTAGGAGGGGCTTATATTAATGGGTGGGGCCAATTTGGGGGGCGCCA
The DNA here is from genome assembly GCA_900303285.1 of Rhinella marina. Taxonomy (NCBI): domain Eukaryota; kingdom Metazoa; phylum Chordata; class Amphibia; order Anura; family Bufonidae; genus Rhinella; species Rhinella marina. Next base: position 109,122 of record ONZH01002915.1, read on the forward strand.
TTTGATACTACTACTTCTACTGTTACTTCTTCTAATACTGTTACTACTAATACTTTTGCTACAACTATTACCACTTCTACTACCACTCCCACAATTGCTATTAGTACTTGTACTGTTACCAATACTTCTGTTACTACTACTACTGATCCTATAACTACTATTTTTACTACTACTGCTATTTTTTTTGTTACAACTACTACTTTTGTTACTATGTCTACTGTTGCTACTGCTAATATTGTTGCTACTTATACCCTACTTATATTCCCCTGTGAAATAATTCTGGAAAATATTGTTGAACTGTACCTCGTGCCATTCCTCTGTTATTACTCCTAGTATTTATTTATCTTAAATTGACAACTGGGCGTTCCCATTCCTCTTGTCAGAGGAGTGTGTCCCTTTACTGTGTGATAATGTTAACACTGATTGGACAATATAGTAACAAAGTCCTGGGCAGTATTCTTATGTCATTATATTGTATAATAATACTAAATAATCTTTATATAGCACCAGTGGCGTAGCTACAACTGACTGGGCCCCACAGCAAATTTTTGTACGGGCCCCCCCCCCCCATGACCTATTCCAATGTACAGTCCCATGTAAATTACGGTACATCACCCTCTAAATACAGCCTCCTCGGGTTGAGGTAAAAAGTGAATTGCTATATGGATTCTGTTACCATGGACCATAACGCAATTCTATGGAGGAATGCATAACGGAATGCCTTTGGAGACATTCTGTTATTTATCCTGTCATAAAAGAAGCCTATAGCCTGCATAACAGATCCGTCCAGTCTCCATTATGCTGGAGCCCTCTCCTGCTCTGTCCCCCGGAATACACCACATGCCCCCCCCTCACTGATTTACACCCCATAAAGCCCCCCTCAGATCTTCCCCCTCATGTCCCCCAGAATACACCACATGCCCCCCCTCACACATTTACAACCCATAAAGTGCCCCCCATGTCCTCACAATACAACCCATGCCCCCCCTCACAGATTTACACCCCATAAAGCCCCTCTCAGATCTGCCCCCATGTCCCCAGAATACACCACATGCCCCCCCTCACAGATTTCCCCCCCTCAAATCCCCCATGGCCCCCAGAATACACCATAAGCCCCCCTCACAGATTTACACCCCATAAAGCCCCCAGAATACACCCATATCTGTACTATAAACCCCTGTAATTGCCCCAAACTCCACTCCACTTGAACCCCACTGCCCCTGAGTACTCTACCTGCCCCCTCATATACAGTATGAGTTCCATTTGCTGCCCCTACCTGATCCCCATGAAGCTCTGTGTCCTCCAGGAAGGCAGCCCCTCCTCCTTCAACAAGCTCCTGCAGTCGGGATTGGTCATGTGACCATGAAGAAGCATGTGACCAGTGATGTCACAGACCTCCTTCAAGCAACTCCATTCTAGCCACTACGGAGGACAAACAAAGTCCTCCACAGTCCCCCCCCCATGAGGTTAGTACAAAGTGGGGGAAGGAGGCAGAGGCAGGTGTATGTGTTGAGGCTCCCTTGCTCCAGTCTGATGCTGCAGCTCTGCTACTGCTCCCGGGCCCCTTCTGCCCTCGGGCCCCGAAGCAGTGGCTTCCCCTGCTTCCCCTATTGCTACGCCCCTGTATAGCACCACCATATTCCTCAGTGCTTACAATCAAGATCATATAAGAAGACTGGACTTTGTTACTATATACATTCGACATCGAAAAATCCTTCCAGAGGCACCTCACCACCATCAGTTGGTGTTCAGCTCCACTCTTTTTGTATTCAATCCTACTGACAATGTCAGACTACGTAAGGACACGCCCCCAACTGGTACCACTCATTTGTCCATTTATTTATAAATTTGCAGAAGGGATAACACAAGAATGCCACTGTGTAGTGTTTTAGAAAAAGAGGCTCCAGAGCTGCTATAATAAGGGAAATTAATGTATTTACTAAAATAAACATTTTGTGAGAGCTGCTTCTTTAACCCTCATTACTTAATTTCACTACACCTTTATAGTCCCACCCCCGAGGAGCAGGGAAGAATCCAAAAGTTAATTATTGACATAAAATATTTAGAAAATAAACAAGGCTCTCCACCTAAGGCTTCATTCACACGACCGTATGTGTTTTGTGGTCCGCAAATTGCGGATCCACAAAAAAAAAACGGATGACGTTCCGTATGGCATTCGTGTTTCCGTTTTTTTTGCGGATCCATTGTAACAATGCCTATCCTTGTCAGCAAAACGGACAAGAATAGGACATGTTCTATCTTTTTTGCGGAACGGAAATACGGACATACGGAAACGGAATGCACACGGAGTACCTTCCGTTTTTTTTGCGGACCCATTGAAATGAATGGTTCCGCATACGGTCCGCAAAAAAAACGGAACGGACACGAAAACAAAATACGTGTGAATGAAGCCTAAACGTTAGTCCAGCTGTGATCTCATTTGAAACAGAATGGTTGCCATGGATTTGATAACTGACAACCTAGCTTTGTCAGACAGAGCAAGCCTTACTTCAATCTTCCACTTCTACACAAACTTGCAAACATTAAGGGGGTGGGGTGAGGAGGGTTGGCACGAGTCTTTCTTTTTGCAATATGAAATACTTTTTTTTTTTTAAATATTGCTTGTGGAGAAGCCCTTTAAGGGAACCTATCATATGAGTTCAATATTATAGAACAAATTGATACATAGTTTAGTGGGTAAGATTCTGTAGAAACTGTATTATATTCATTAAACTCTCTGCTCATTCTGGTCTTAGGAGTCCAAGGGGCAGTCCTATTACACATACTGTCAATCATTAAAGTAGGACCACCCACTGGACTCCTGAGCTGTTTTAATGAAAAAAAATACTAGTTCTACTAAATCTTTTCCCACAGCACTATATATCCATCCGCTCAGCTCCACCTGCTGCATAACAAGCTGCCTGCACATTACGACATGACAGGTTCCCTTTAAATGCATGTATTTAATCTGTGCTTCCTTATTTACGACCAAGGCCATAAAAGCTCCGGTTTTCCATCCCTCAACTCAAATGTTCTGTAAACACACAATAAATACTTCAGATACAATGACCAAAAAAAGAAGTACAATCTCCCCAAGAATCCTTGAAGGAAATGAGTAATGCAAGTTGTGAATTCATAGGGCCAGGAAGCCTCTCTGCCCAGCACGCTCTCATTGTGGCCCCAGCAAACGCTGCTTCTAATTTTTAATCGTTATTTTTATTTTCTTGGCCAGCGAAATCCTGATGACAAATGCTTCATATCCTGCGGTGTCTAAAATCCAGGATACAGAGTAACAAAGACACTGGGCTTCCTCCAAGAAGCAAACAATGCATGAAGCATCTCCCGTTGTGTTTAGAGGGTATGTACGTTCTGTTAGCAGCCAGGTAGGTTAGGCAGACAATACCCATAGGGGATGAATTGTACCTTGGCCAAGAGTCAACCTGTGTTTATGTCACATGTTTGGACGGTTGACATTAATATAGCGGAGGATACGGAGAGCAATCGAGGATACTGCAGCTTTTCAAGAAGGAACAATAGCAAGCTAGCTGGGGACCTATGTATTTAGCTCTAAAGCAGGGACTACAGGGACTACATAGCTGGTGGGGGGACTTGCAGAGCAAGTGCACTGGGTTCTAGGTGCTACCACTTTGGCTTGGTATTTAGACACATAGGGTAGGGCAGCAAACTTAACCTTTAAATAATTTGGACTCTACAGGGATATACAGGTTGCACACAAGGCCCTTCGTCATGAAGGTAAAGATTGCCGGTCCTTTCACCTAGATCTAAGCAAAGTGAAGGGGTTTGCAGACGGACGTAGTCTATCTCAAACTCACCAAAAAAGGATGAAGAAACCCCAAACTATTCCCTAACCATGGTCAAGGACAAGTGACCTCTCACTGAGCTTAGGAAAAACAGGTTACAACATACGCCACCCCTGGAGCTCAAGGTACTAGGTCTGGCTCCAACGGAATAGAGGAATGAGCAAGCTAACTGAGCAGCACAGTTTAATTTACTGGTATTTCACGAGGTGACCTTGACCATTCCATGACCATTCCCTAACCCTTTGACCAGCATTAAGGACAAGTGGCCTCTCGCCGAAACTTTGGAAAACCAAGTTACAACAAAGGCCACCCCTGGAACTCAAGGTACTAGGTCTGGTTCCCCCAGAATAGTAAAGTACAAGCTAACCCAGCAGCACAGTATAAGGTGAAGAGGGATAGGCAGTGGTTTCAGGAGATAATACACCTGGCCACATTAATCTAGAAAAAGGGATGTAGGTTGCAAAAAGTGTAGAAGAATGTGGTCTATTTCAAGCACCCTATGTCAGGAGAAAGGACTCCATGACCATTCCCTAATCCTTTGATCAGCATTAACGACAAGTGGCCTCTCACCGAAGCTTTAAAAACCAAGTTACCACAAAAGCCACCCCTGGAACTCAAGGTACTAGGTCTGGCTCCCCCAGAGAAGAATGTGCTGCTAACCCAGCAGCACAGTATGAGGTGAAGAGGGATAAGCAGTGGTTTCAGGAGATAATACACCTGGCCACATTAATCTAAGGGATGTAGGTTTCAAAAAGTATAGAAGAATGTGGTCTATTTCAAACCCCCTACGACAGGAGACTATTCCCTAATCCTTTGACCGGGATTATGGACAAGTGGCCTTCTTTCACTGAAGCTTTGGAAAAGTTACAACAAAAGCCACCCCTGGAAATCAAAGTACTAAGTCTGTCTCCTGGAGAAGGGACAAATGGATTGCAGAAGGATGAGGAACCTGATGACAACACACTTCCCTTAGTCCCACTGAGGGAGGACCTGTAAGAACAATACGCTTGTGTGACCTGTCCACTTGTATATTACACTGTAAGGACAGTGCTGGATGTGACAGGAATAACATCAAAATTTGTTAGATGGGCAAATGAACAGACTCCCCAGCAGCACAGTGTATTTTAGGAGATGAATGTGCTGGGACTACTGAACTTTGTGCTGGATGGAACAGATATAGCACTATAATGAGCAAGCTGCCCAGCAGCACAGAGTATTTTGGAGCTATTTCATGATACTGTATGAGGTGTTGAAGGGAGATAATCAGAGATGGAAGGAGGAGGGTCATATACTGCAGCACAGAGTATTTCAGGATATTATACACTTATCCACATGCACTTATGTTAGTGCACCCACCATAGCCATGAACCAGATGATTGACACGTGAAATCGATATTTAACCGCTCCGCAGTGTGATTCAAGGCAAGTATTCTGGACAGCTGTAGCGCTTATCATGAAATCCTATATCCAGACAAATAATGAGCTCTGCACCAGAGACACCCCGAGGATCTCTAGGGTTACCGGCCATTTGGTGTGTGACAAAGAATGCTGACCACTATCTTCCTGTAACTTCTGCTCCAGGAAAATCTCTCGGGTTATATTTGGCCATGTCTCCCCCCTTACCTCACTCAGCATTCATAGGTCATATCAGTTCCATGCACAGGCAGGAGCAGATCGGGCTACTTCCATTACACAGCACTTCCACACATATCTTACCCATCTAATTTAGACGTGGGCACCGACCAGTAATCTAAGACCCTTCTATTTCTAGATAACACCTTAGCATTGTAAGTGATTGATGCCAAAGGCATAAAAATAGTGCCCACAAGTGCACTGCCCCCAGACCTTCTACTGGGAAGGATGAGCTTGTTCTTCTGAAAAACCCTACAGTATGTGCAAGGTAGATACTGAAAAGTTAGGCCCATCCATATAAAAAGGGCTCATGGTCCCCTTCATCAGGCCGTATGCTAACCCATAGAAGAGCTGTGAACAAACCCCACAAATACAGACAAGGAACCCTAACTAAAAAACCCTGTTTAGACCCCCTAAATAAAGACCCCTAGATCCTAAAGTAATACAGGTTTCAGGCCGTCTACCCCTACACAAATACAGGCTGCATATCAGATACCCTAAACTAATTCAATCTCCTAGTTTGGACCATATATACAGACCCCAGACCAAACCTTACACATACAGACCCCAAACTACAGAACCCTGATTATACCTCCTAAATAAAGACCCCAGCCAATTCACCCTAAAGTAATACAGATTCTACAACAGACTCCCCAAAACAAGTACAGACCCCAGACCAGACACCTAAATTAATACAGACCCCAAACCATAGCCCATAAATATATACTGATCCCAGATCAGATTCTCTAAAGTAATACAGACCGCAGACTAGACTCCTTAAAGTAATACAGACCGCAGACTAGACTCCTTAAAGTAATACAGACCCCAGACTAGACTCCTTAAAGTAATACAGACCCCAGACTAGACTCCTTAAAGTAATACAGACCCCAGACCAGACTCCTTAAATACAGACCCCAGATTAGACTCCTTAAAGTAATACAGACCCCATACTAGACTCCTTAAAGTAATACAGACCCTAGACTAGACTCCTTAAAGTAATACAGACCCTAGACTAGACTCCTTAAAGTCATACAGACCCTAGACTAGACTCCTTAAAATAATATAGAACCCATACTAGACTACTTAAAGTAATACAGACCCAAGACCAGACCTATTGAAGTGAAAAAGACCCCAGAGTAGACCCCCTAAATAAACACAAACACCAGACCAGACCCTTTGAGGTAACAGAGACCCCAGACCAGACTCCCTAAATAAAAATATACCCCAGACCATAACCCCTAAATTAATACAAACAACAGACTCTTTTAATACAAACAAGACAAGATTTCCTAAATACAGACCCCAGACCAGATCCTATGAAGTAAACAAGTATATTTTAACCTGCAATTGTACATATAACTTTTTACATGTTTTGATTCGTAGGGGTCCACTTGCTAAGACTCCTACTGATTACCAATACCATGAGGCATAAGTGATCTGCTGAGCACAAGTTCTTCTAGTTAAAAGTGCCGAGAACTTCTACCACTTAGTTTTAGCAAAAGGTAGGGGGTCTCAGCACCAGGACCCCTACCAATCAAAACTTCTCTCTATGACACATCCATAACTTTTTATAAGTTCGGTTGCACATTAAAGAAGTTGTAGTACCAGGAAGATTTTATTGCTATTCCATGAGGTTGGGAAAGTTTCCTATTTTTCTCTCCTGGATATTCCCAGACAGTTGGCAAGTGTGAAATGAAGAATTAGCAGCAAATTATGGCACATCATTAACCTAATTATATGCTTCAAGTAGATCATAGAGATCCCATAGTATTCGTGCACAAAGAAGCAAGGGCATCCATGACTGCAACTGTGCTACTTCTCCCTTTGGATCAGAGGTGAAGAAGTTGTCATCTACTGGACCTTTGGGCCTATTTCTGCATCAGAACTAAGCCCCCCTGGAGGCTCCTTTGCTATTCCGGTAGACCAGTTCAACCCTGGCAGTTGGACTCAAGGTTGGCTGGGACCACCAGAGGATCTCCTTGTATTCTGGTGGGCCAGGCCAAGCCAGGCAGGTGGAACCAAAGTTGGACAATTAAAGTATCCTCTAGTAGTCTGGTGGACGGGTCCACCAAGTAGACGTTGATCAATGAGACTCCTATGACATGTGTGATTGACATAATACAGTAGTCAATGGTCAAATAACCTTTTGAAGGTTAGGACGATCCAAAAACATTGATGGACAGCAGCACTGTTACATTGCCCCCACGTAACAGCTTGTTCACTACAATGGTTTTCCCTATAGACAATAAGTCAGTTCACAACATGGAAGGCCTTTGTTCATAAGGTCTTGTAAAAGGAAATCCCAACTGTTTTAAGTTGCTAAGACTCATGATATTGTCCACACAAGGCCAACATTTTGGTAAAATTGCCATTGGACCATAAACACGCTTCACTTTTCATCTCTTCATAAATAAATCCCTTTAGAAGAAACTGAAAAAGGTCCACATCTCCAATCTGCCAAACCCCTTCCAGCCAAACAGACAAGTCATCAAAGTGTTTTCTGTCAATGAGAGTTGTCTATGTGTCTTGACCATGAAGGAGCCGTTCCTCATTGACCGGTAATTGATATCAGTCACCAGAGTCTTCTTTTAGAGCAACACAACTGCTACATGAAAGACCAAGTCTTCAAGACCACAGAAAGGAGGGTATCAATGACAGATGGCCAACCATGATAACGAGGTCTTGTTATTAATAGCTGCCAAATCTTACAATATGCTGTGTATACAATGTGTGGGTCTCCAGCTGGGACTACAATTATCAGGGTGGACTGGAACCGAACCTTAGTGGTGTAGCTGTAGGAGATGTAAAGGTATCAGTTGCACTTGGGTTCTGGTGCAACTAATGAGGGCACATTGCCGGGTCCTATTATAGAACTTGCTCTGAACTTCAAGTTACTCCTTTGCCGAATCCTGTGTGATGTCCAGTCCAGGTCCACCTATCCACATAAGTTCATAATTCTCATTTATAACCAAGATACCCAAGACAAAAGGGCAGATTCTGAATCACACTGTGGGGAGAATGGTTATCTAAAAAAATAACTGATACTAGAAGACAGTAGCTCTCATTCAGTTAAGAGGAAATGTCAAACATCTCAGATTCCGTGAGGAGATATACTTCAGTTACACAGGAAAGATCTTACTCATCATTTATTCTTTCATATTCCTTGGTAAGACGATTTTTATCATTTTATATCATTTGCTATAAAATGAAACATAATAATGACAGTTTCTTCACATCTTGTGGTCCAACATCTGTCAAGAATAGGAAAAATAAAATGTACTGTTAAAAAACTTTTAAGCCACAATTGTCCAATGTTTCTAAAATTTTGGGGTCAATTTGGGGGACTGCAAACGGATCTCTGAAAGTTTTTGAAATTTTGTAAAGATCTAAATTAATTAGGGCACATTGTCTCATAAATAGACATTCAAACATTTTAAGCCACAATTGTCCAATGTTTCTAAAATTTTGGGGTCAATATGAGGGAATGCAACCAGATCTCTAAAAGTTTTTGACATTTTGTAAGTTCTAAATTAGGCTACTTTCACACTAGCATTTTATTTTTCCGGTATTGTGTTCCGTCATAGGGGCTCAATACCGGAATAAAACGCCTCAGTTTTGCCCCCATTCATTGTCAATGGGGACAAAACTGAACTGAAGACAACCGAATGCTCCTGAAAGCTTTCCGTTCCGTCTTCAGACCAGAGAGCAAACCGCAACATGCTGCGGTTTGCTCTCCGTCCTGGGGATCCGCACCAAGACGGATCCGGAATGTCCCCCAATGCAAGTCAATGGGGACGAATCCATTTGGTGTGACACAATAGTAAACAGATCCGTCCTCCACTGACTTTCGATGGAGTTCATGATCCGTCTCTTTACCTTTTCCCTGTCAGCTCCCTCCAGCAGGTGGCGCTGTGGTGAAACTTACCACTGTGCACGCCGTCTTCCTCCTCGTCGCTGGGACAGGTCGGGAGCTGCAGGGAAAGGTAAGTTTAACCCCTCCCTCCTCCTCAACACAGTGTCTTACATGTGTGGGGCCGGAGCGCGGTTCCGGCTCCACACATGTACCTGCGGCAGCACGGATCCCTGCTGCCGCAAGTGTGAAAGAGACCTTAAAATGGTTCTCCATAGGAAACCTTATTTTTTTATATACCCTATTAGATGTCCTCTGTTCAGGATCCTCATCTGTTGGGGAGAGTGGAGAGAGGTTACCTAGAACTTCGCTTGCTCAAGAGAACCTGTACTTTCCTGCATTACAAAGGGTAATGTGTAATGCTTAATTTCTCCTGCGGGGGCACCGTAGGGAAGCTGAACACTTACTTCCAGGTTTCTTCACAATTTACAGTTGATTGTTGTAGGTCCAACAGGAAGACACTTCGTGATTAACCTATTGCCAAGAGACCATTCTAACGAGTCAACGTTGTCCAAAGCAATTTTGACATAATTGTCCAAAACAGAGAAACCCTTTAAAGTGGTGATTTTGACTACTTTTGACCAATATTGGATCACTGAATCAGACATTTCTCCATATGTTTGCTCTGGTTTCTCAATTATGTTAAAAAATTAGAGGGGTTGAAGATTACAGTGGAGACAAGGGTATACCTACTATAGAGGAACCTTATTTAGCTTCTGTGGGACTCGTGAACTTAGGGACCAGCTCCAGTTGATAATCCTCATTCCCAATGGGCAGTTTGAAACATTTGGACTATTTCCAGGAGCACTACGATATTAACAAGGAAGGATGAACAGTCTATAGCTCCCAATACCCGTCACATGGTGTAATGCAGAACATGAGCCATGCCTTCCTTTCTCTAGGATGGGTGGGATGTGGGATGATGTGAATCAGTCACAAGACTAGCAGTCAAATTTCTTGCCGGTTCTGTGAATTTGATATTCCAAGGCACTTCCTGCTGCCCTCAGATTGGCCAGCACTTCTCAAGTGACCGGGGCTGTCCAATCCAAAGGCAGAGCTGGCCAAGCAGAAAGTGTCTTGGACTACCAAATGCACACCATGCATCAGGTAGTCTAAGAGGTGGTGCGCCATCTTGGATGACAGAAGAGTTGTCCTGGAATCGGTGGATCTTCAGCTGAAAAGAGGAAAAGGAGGGCACCGGTTACATGTTCTGCTCGTTCCCCAGTTAATGTGATGTTTTTTTTCTTGAACTGGAGGGTTACTTTTAGCTTACCATAGATGTAATGATCAGAGGAACCTGTCAGGTTCATCTTGCCCAAATCATAGGCCATATCAAAACCTGAAAAAGTACTGGTATGATAGAAGTCAACCTAAAAAAGTCAACTTTAGGCTGGGTTTGCATGTCTGTTAACACTTTTGGTCTTCAGTTCCGTCACAGGAGAAGAAAACCAAAAATGACTGACAGCTGGATCCATGATATGATAGACACTTAAAGAGCCTGACAGACACTATTGAGATCTCTAAGTTTCATCATGCTGAGCTATGTGTTTCCACTAAATGTGAGAGAACCTTCAACAGAGGCTCCAGTCCTCCAGTCCCACAAATGTATACTCAGCTTAACTTTGAGGGCAACACAGGACACGAGTGATGAGTGATGAGAAAAGTCTACAGGACCAGCACATGGCGTATTGTGATACATAAATAAGTGGAGGAAAGACCAAGGGAAGACTGTGCCAAGAGGACAATACCAGGAAAGATTTGTCTTGGAAAGCTCAAGTAGGTAACAGCAATACGTTAGGTTACGGCAGGACAGTTCTAAAGAGGTAACCCAAATATTATAGCAATATAAATAGCTGGGTTACAGCAGGAGGGAGGTGAGGTAAAATGGAAGAAGTCAAGAGTGGTGACTTCCACCCATACAATAAGAAAGCTAAAGTTATGTCTACAGAAAGAGAGTTATGTCGGTCATTAAAGGGCATCTGTCAGCAGTTTTGTACCTATGACACTGGCTGACCTGTTACATGTGCACTTGGCAGCTGAAGACATCTGTGTTGGTCCCATGTTCATATGTTCCTGCATTGCTGAGAAATATAATGTTTTAATGTATGCAAATGAGCTTCTAGGAGCAACGGGGGCGTTACCATTACACCTAGAGGCTCTACTCTCTCTGCAACAGCCGCACCCTCCGCACTTTAATAGGACCAGGCCATGACTACTCCTAAAGTCAATCAAGGTACAGAGGATGTGGCAGTTGCAGAGAGATCTCCCCATTCATTGCTCTGCTAGATTTTTTTCAAGCTGGCAGATCAGTGGGTGTGTCCTTCCTGCTGCAGCTCTCTCCCTATCACAGCTAAGGGGGCCTCTCCTTCCTGCTGCAGCTCTCTCCCTATTACAGCTAAGGGGGCCTCTCCTTCCTGCTGCAGCTCTCTCCCTATTACAGCTAAGGGGGCCTCTCCTTCCTGCTGCAGCTCTCTCCTATTACAGCTAAGGGGGCCTCTCCTTCCTGCTGCAGCTCTCTCCCTATTACAGCTAAGGGGGCCTCTCCTTCCTGCTGCAGCTCTCTCCCTATTACAGCTAAGGGGGCCTCTCCTTCCTGCTGCAGCTCTCTCCTATTACAGCTAAGGGGGCCTCTCCTTCCTGCTGCAGCTCTCTCCCTATTACAGCTAAGGGGGCCTCTCCTTCCTGCTGCAGCTCTCTCCCTATTACAGCTAAGGGGGCCTCTCCCTTCCTGCTGCAGCTCTCTTCCTGTATCTGTCAAATTTCTAACAGCAGATAGGGCTGTTGGCAATTAGAGGATGGAAATGAGCATGTACGACCACCTTAGTAGAAGGACATGCACATTATTATACAGAGTAAAAACCTGAGGGCGCCATTATAATGAAGTAAATAGAATATCTCAGAGCTATTTTTTTCCATAATAAATCATACTAAAATAAAATGTAATGGGGGCACAATCCATTAAATCTCAATATCCTGAAAATACATATGTATACCATATGGCCCCTTTAAAACTGGTTTTTATAGCCTTTGGCTTAGTCATTCATTACCTCATCTTCTCTCACCTACACCTGCCCTTTACAACCTATTTAATATTCATTCACAATAGTCCTACTACTTCCTTCAATGTGTCCCGTGCCCTTCTCATGTTTAGTATTCCTGGCTGACTGGTTTTTAGATAAATACATTAAAGAGAAAGAAAGAAAGAAAGAAAGAAAGAGAGAGAAAGAAAGAAAGAAAGAAAGAAAGAAAGAAAGAAAGAAAGAAAGAAAGAAAGAAAGAAAGAAAGAAAGAAAGAAAGAAAGAAAGAAAGAAAGATGATATAGATAAATAGACAGACAGAAGATAGATAGATAGATAGATAGATAGATATGAGATAGATAAATAGTTAGATAGACAGACAGATAGAAGATAGATAGATAGATAGATAGATAGATAGATAGATAGATAGATAATAGAGAGATAGATAGAGAGATAGATAGATAGATATGAGATAGATAGATAGATAGATGATAGATAATAGAGAGATAGATAGATATGAGATAGATAATAGAGAGATAGATAGATAGATAGATATGAGATAGATAGATAGAAGATAGAGAGGTAGATAGATAGATATGAGATAGATAATAGAGAGATAGTTAGTTAGATAGATAGATAGATATGAGATAGATAGATAGATAATAGAGAGATAGATAGATAGATAGATAGATAGATAGATAGATAGATAGATATGAGATAGATAATAGAGAGATAGATAGATAGATATGAGATAGATAGATAGATAGATAGATAGATAGATAGATAGATAGATAGATATGAGATAGATAATAGAGAGATAGATAGATAGATAGATAGATAGATAGATAGATAGACATCTGACCACAAGTCCATCACATGAAGGATACAAAAATGAACATTGAGGAGTAGGGATGAGCGAACCCGAACTTTACAGGTTCAGGTTCGGTGTTCGAACAGAATCCATAACAGAATTCCTACACCACCCGAACACCGAACCAGAACCTGTAAAGTTCAGGTTCACTCATTCTTATTCGGTAGCAGTTTGGTGATGAATAGAGATGAGCTAACGTGCTCGTAACGAGCACTGTAGTGCTCGGCTCCCCTGCGCTCGCATGGACGCAGGCATCCGCTTCCGTCGGGTGAGGAGGACGGAAGCGGATGCCTGCGCCCATGCGAGCGCAGGGGAGCCGAGCGCTACAATGCTCGTTACGAGCGCGTTCGCTCATCTCTAGTGATGAACAATGTCTTTTCCAGCATGATGGGACCATGTCACAAGGCAAATATTATAAAAGTGGCTTGGTGAGCAAAACATTGCAATTTTGCATTGCATGTCCAGGAAACAGCATGCCAGGGAGAACTACAGAAGTCTTCAAAAAGAAGAGTCATCGCATATTGAGGGACATTTATTAAGCTCTTTATGCCACTATTGTAGTGTAAAAAAGTCACAGATTATGGTGCACGCCATGTGTGAACCATAATTTGTGACTTTTTGAGTTTCTTGGCACTTTTCTCAGGTACCAAGAAAGGGGGCGTGTCTTGGAGAGGATGCAGGGCTTGGCGCCGCCTGCCGCATTTACTATAACTTTTGCCAGAAAGTGGCGGAAGTTGAAGTCTACACCAAGCTGTAGGTGGCGTAGACTTCAATTGCACGGCAGGGCATAGTTGGGCCTGATTTGTTAAGAGGCATCTGTCACTTAAGGGGGTTGACCCATGAAAAATAAAATAAAGAGTTATTCAATAAAATCTATCTGTATGACGCCACCTGCTGTTTGTTCTTTTTCCTATCTCTTTGACCTGCTCTCTGAGATGGCCGCACATGCTCAGTTTGATCCTTCAACTGCCTCCTGAGCTGTGATAGGGAGAGCATGGACACGCCCCCTGAGTTGTGATATGGAGAGAATAGACACGCCTCCTGAGTTGTGATAGGGCGAACATGGACACGACCCTGAGCTGCAGCAGAAAAGACACACCCCTTGAGCTGTCAGCTTGATATAAATCTAGCAGAGCAATGAATGTGGAGATCTCTGGATCCATGTGAGGTACAGGGCTGGTCCTAGCTTTGTTAGAAATTTTCATGTTTACATTAGTCATGGGATAACCCCTTTAATAAATTTGGCGCATTTCACGACAGTGCAGGGAGATCAAGATTGGCATGTGGATGCGCCAGTCTGGATAAATGTCCCAGAGTGAGATTTTGGATTTGTCAAGAAAATGTAAAAAACTTCTGAAATCTTTATAATTGTATTTCAGAATAACTGAATCTCTGACAAAAAGATCTAAAAACACAGAAGCAGAAAACTTTGTCAAAATATAGAAACAAATAGAAACAATATAAATATAGAAACAAATAGAAACAATATAAAATATAGAAACAATATACCGTATTTTTCGCCCTATGAGACGCACCTAGGTTTTAGAGGAGGGCAATAAGAAAAAAAAATATTTTTCATTAGACCACCATCAGACCCCCAATGTTAATCAGACCTCAGCTAACAGCCCCAATAAGACCCCCAATGTTAATAAGACCCCAATCAGACCTCAGCTCAGACCCCAATGTGAATAACCCCCAATAAGACCTCAGAAAAGAGCCCCATATGCCTCTCATCAGCCCCCATATGACTCATATCAGCCCCCACAGCAGCCTCATAGTCCCCACAGCAGTCTCATATCAGCTCCCCAGCAGCCTCATATGAGCCCCCAGCAGCCTCATATCAGCCCCCACAGCAGCCTTATATCAGCCCCCCAGTAGCCTTATATCAGCACCCCAGCAGCCTTATATCAGCCCCCCAACAGCCTTATATCAGCCCCCCAGTAGCCTTATATCAGCCCCCCAGCATCCTTATATCAGCCTCCCAGCAGCCTTATATCAGCCTCCCAGCAGCCTTATATCAGCCTCCCAGCAGCCTTATATCAGCCCCCCAGCAGCCTTATATCAGCCCCCCAGCAGCCTTATATCAGCCCCCCAGTAGCCTTATATCAGCCCCCCAGTAGCCTTATATCAGCCCCCCAGCAGCCTTATATCAGCCCCCCAGTAGCCTTATATCAGCCCCCAGTAGCCTTATATCAGCCCCCCAGCAGCCTTATATCAGCCTCCCAGCAGCCTTATATCAGCCTCCCAGCAGCCTTATATCAGCCCCCCAGCAGCCTTATATCAGCCCCCCAGCAGCCTTATATCGGCCTCCCAGCAGCCTTATATCAGACCCCAGTAGCCTTATATCAGCCCCCCAGCAGCCTTATATCAGCCCCCCAGTAGCCTTATATCAGCCCCCCAGTAGCCTTATATCAGCCTCCCAGCAGCCTTATATCAGCCCCCAGCAGCCTTATATCAGCCTCCCAGCAGCCTTATATCAGCCCCCCAGCAGCCTTATATCAGCCCAACAGCAGCCTTTATATCAGCCTCCCAGCAGCCCTTATATCAGCCCCCCAGTAGCCTTATATCAGCCCCCCAGTAGCCTTATATCAGCCTCCCAGTAGCCTTATATCAGCCCCCAGTAGCCTTATATCAGCCCCCCAGCAGCCTTATATCAGCCCCCCAGTAGCCTTATATCAGCCCCCAGCAGCCTTATATCAGCCCCCCAGTAGCCTTATATCAGCCCCCCAGTAGCCTTATATCAGCCTCCCAGCAGCCTTATATCAGCCCCCCCAGTAGCCTTATATCAGCCCCCAGTAGCCTTATATCAGCCCCCCAGCAGCCTTATATCAGCCCCCAGCAGCCTTATATCAGCCTCCCAGCAGCCTTATATCAGCCCCCCAGTAGCCTTATATCAGCCCCCCAGCAGCCTTATATCAGCCCCCAGCAGCCTTATATCAGCCTCCCAGCAGCCTTATATCAGCCCCCCAGTAGCCTTATATCAGCCTCCCAGCAGCCTCTTTTCAGCCCCCCAGTAGCCTTATATCAGCCTCCCAGCAGCCTTATATCAGCCCCCCAGCAGCCTTATATCAGCCCCCCAGTAGCCTTATATCAGCCCCCCAGCAGCCTTATATCAGCCTCCCAGTAGCCTTATATCAGCCCCCCAGCAGCCTTATATCAGCCCCCAGTAGCCTTATATCAGCCCCCCAGTAGCCTTATATCAGCCTCCCAGCAGCCTTATATCAGCCCCCCAGCAGCCTTATATCAGCCTCCCAGCAGCCTTATATCAGCCCCCCAGCAGCCTTATATCAGCCCAACAGCAGCCTTATATCAGCCTCCCAGCAGCCTTATATCAGCCCCCCAGTAGCCTTATATCAGCCCCCCAGTAGCCTTATATCAGCCCCCCAGCAGCCTTATATCAGCCCCCCAGTAGCCTTATATCAGCCCCCCAGCAGCCTTATATCAGCCTCCCAGTAGCCTTATATCAGCCCCCCAGCAGCCTTATATCAGCCCCCCAGTAGCCTTATATCAGCCCCCCAGTAGCCTTATATCAGCCTCCCAGCAGCCTTATATCAGCCCCCAGCAGCCTTATATCAGCCTCCCAGCAGCCTTATATCAGCCCCCCAGCAGCCTTATATCGGCCTCCCAGCAGCCTTATATCAGCCTCCCAGCAGCCTTATATCAGCCCCCCAGTAGCCTTATATCAGCCCCCCAGTAGCCTTATATCAGCCCCCCAGCAGCCTTATATCAGCCCCCCAGCCCTTATATCAGCCCCCAGGCCTTATATCAGCCCCCAGTAGCCTTATATCAGCCCCCCAGCAGCCTTATATCAGCCCCCCAGTAGCCTTATATCAGCCCCCCAGTAGCCTTATATCAGCCTCCCAGCAGCCTTATATCAGCCCCCCAGCAGCCTTATATCAGCCCAACAGCAGCCTTATATCAGCCTCCCAGCAGCCTTATATCAGCCCCCCAGTAGCCTTATATCAGCCCCCCAGTAGCCTTATATCAGCCCCCCAGCAGCCTTATATCAGCCCCCCAGTAGCCTTATATCAGCCCCCAGCAGCCTTATATCAGCCCCCCAGTAGCCTTATATCAGCCCCCAGTAGCCTTATATCAGCCTCCCAGCAGCCTTATATCAGCCCCCCAGTAGCCTTATATCAGCCCCCCAGTAGCCTTATATCAGCCCCCCAGCAGCCTTATATCAGCCCCCAGCAGCCTTATATCAGCCTCCCAGCAGCCTTATATCAGCCCCCCAGTAGCCTTATATCAGCCCCCCAGCAGCCTTATATCAGCCCCCAGCAGCCTTATATCAGCCTCCCAGCAGCCTTATATCAGCCCCCCAGTAGCCTTATATCAGCCTCCCAGCAGCCTCTTTTCAGCCCCCCAGTAGCCTTATATCAGCCTCCCAGCAGCCTTATATCAGCCCCCCAGCAGCCTTATATCAGCCCCCCAGTAGCCTTATATCAGCCCCCCAGCAGCCTTATATCAGCCTCCCAGTAGCCTTATATCAGCCCCCCAGCAGCCTTATATCAGCCCCCCAGCAGCCTTATATCAGCCCCCCAGCAGCCTTATATCAGCCCCCCAGCAGCCTTATATCAGCCCCCCAGCAGCCTTATATCAGACCCCCAGTAGCCTTATATCAGCCCCCCAGCAGCCTTATATCAGCCTCCAGCAGCCTTATATCAGCCCCCCAGCAGCCTTATATCAGCCTCCCAGCAGCCTTATATCAGCCTCCCAGTAGCCTTATATCAGCCCCCAGCAGCCTTATATCAGCCTCCCAGCAGCCTTATATCAGCCCCCAGCAGCCTTATATCAGCCTCCCAGTAGCCTTATATCAGCCCCCCAGGAACCTTATATCAGCCCCCCAGCAGCCTTATATCAGCCCCCCAGTAGCCTTATATCAGCCCCCCAGTAGCCTTATATCAGCCCCGCAGCAGCCTTATATCAGCCCCCAGCAGCCTTATATCAGCCTCCCAGCAGCCTTATATCAGCCCCCCAGTAGCCTTATATCAGCCCCCCAGCAGCCTTATATCAGCCCCCAGCAGCCTTATATCAGCCTCCCAGCAGCCTTATATCAGCCCCCCAGTAGCCTTATATCAGCCTCCCAGCAGCCTCTTTTCAGCCCCCCAGTAGCCTTATATCAGCCTCCCAGCAGCCTTATATCAGCCCCCCAGCAGCCTTATATCAGCCCCCCAGTAGCCTTATATCAGCCCCCCAGCAGCCTTATATCAGCCTCCCAGTAGCCTTATATCAGGCCCCCCCAGCAGCCTTATATCAGCCCCCCAGCAGCCTTATATCAGCCCCCAGCAGCCTTATATCAGCCCCCAGCAGCCTTATATCAGCCCCCAGCAGCCTTATATCAGCCCCCCAGCTTTGTTTTATCAGCCCCCATTTTGCCTCATATGGAATAAAATAAAATAAAAAACACTTACCTCTCCTGCTCCTGGACGCCGCCACTCGACACCACCCGCGTTCTGTCTTCGTCCTCCTGCCGGCTTTGCTGTGATCTGATGCGCCCTCACGCTGTGCGCAGCCACTGCACAGCCAAGCGGAGAACCAGGAAGTGGTGAGTACAGAGTCTTTACCGCTTCCTGGTCCTCCGGTGCTAATGAGCGTTTCCATAATGGAAGCTCTCATTAGCATTCGCCCCATAAGACGCAGGGGAAAAAATGCGTCTTATGGGGCGAAAAATATATAGGAACATAATACAGAAACAATATAAAATATAGAAACATATAAAAATATAAATTATAGAAACGTACAGAAACAATATAAAATGTAGAAACATATAGAAACATGGCTGCTTTCATTCAGAAACAGCGCCACCCCTGTCCACAGGATGTGTCTGGCATTGCAGCCGCCATATATACTGCACACCACCTGTGGACAGGGGTGGCACTATTTTTGGAAGTACGCAGCTGCGGAATGTAAGTGGTGCGCATTTACTTGAGGGACACGAAAGAGGCACGAAAGAAGATTATAATATCCGGGGGCCGGCGGCTGATATTGTTAATCGGAACACACGGTCCTGCATTTCCCGCGCCGTTGTTCTCCTTGAACAAGCAGCAGGATTACAGAACAAGGATCCTGTCTATGTGGGAAAATCAAAGGGTAGGCCAACATGTACTTTGCCAAAAAAAAAAAAAAAAAAGTTTTCGCTATAGGGCTCCGGAGTGTGCCAAGGCACACATTAGACTGAGTCATTCTTAACGCTCGGTCCCGTGGTGATCACAGATCATTTCCCATGACTTGCCGGGTGACGTACTCCCAGGTAGAACACTGTTTACACACTCATTCAATACTCGTGACCTAAGGAGCAAGAACGCAAACCTCCGGCGAGCGGAGGGAAAAAAAGGCGCGCTTATTCTACGGCGAGAGAAGAATGGGCTGAATGCAGACCGCGGGTAATGTGTAAGGCTGCAAATATGCGAGGCACCTCTCCTGGCGGGAACAGAGCGCCGCATTGTGTGAACCTGATCGTTAACCCCTTCGTTCCTCCAATAGTTTTCAGAAAAACCTGAAGCTCGCCCTTGTGCTGTCGTCTTCTGGGTCTAAGTGAAGCCGCAGCATCCTAAACACGCTCTGCGCAGACAGAGGTCACGGTCAATGCAAAAATAAAAACGCTATAACAGGTCGTTAAAGGGGACTTGTCACTATGAAAAAGCTAAATAATCTGCAGACGCCATGTTATAGAGCAGGAAGAGCTGAGCAGATTGATATATAGTTTTATGGGGAAAAATTCTGTATATTTTTTAATTTATTCATTTAAATTCCTGCTTTGGAGTCAAGGAGGCGGTCCTATCAGTAATTGACAGCTTTCCCTTACTGATAGGGCATTAAAAGTACAGTTGGATAGTTGTATAATGCAGATGGGGTAAGAATATGCTAAAATCTGGTGCCTTGAATGTCTACAGCTGCCCATCTAGCTCTCTTCTGAATGCTCATTCCACCAAGAGAAATTTCTTCCAACTTTACCATACACATGCAAGCTTGGCCTTCTTAAAGGGTGTCAGTCAGCAGTTTTGTCCATGCTAAACTGCTGATAGTGCTAGGTAGGGCCTGGGGAGACTAGAACTAATATAGCTTATGTGGATCTTTTTTTCATCCGGAGTTGTGAGAAGGTGAAGTTTTATTCTGCTAGATTCTGTTTCTGCAAGTGCCCAAGAGGTGGAGTTTCACTGTGAAGTGCTCTCTGCATTGAGCTGCTTCACAGCCCCTCCCCTCTGAGTGACAGCTATAGTGCTCCATTGGACGGATACTTTAAATCAGAGCAGAGGGGAGGGGCTATGAAGCAGCTCGATGCAGAGAGCACTTTACAATGAAGCCCTACGCCAGACAATTGCAGGAGCAGAACCAGGCAGAATAAAACCTCATATTCTCACTACTCCTTATGAGAAAAGTTCCACAAAGACTATGGGGGTCATTAATCAACTGATATAAGCCAGTTTTCTGGCATATTTCTGTCGCAGATTGTGGCGCAATGGTGATTTGCGCCACAATCTGCTCCTTTTCCCCACTCATGCCAGGTCTAAAAACGGAGGCGTGGCGTGGTCGGGGAAGGGGACAGTCCAGCAGGCCCAACTCACTTATCATTTTCTACGCCTGATTTAGGCGCAGAAAATGTTCTAAATTTAGGCCAGGTAGGAAGCTGTCTTACATTTAGACCGTCGGTGGATGCACCGAAGTTATGTAGAGGCCAGAATCTGTTCATAACTTCGGCGGATCCACCACCAGCACATGGGGTTATTAAGACCGACATCTAAAAAGCTGTCTTACATTTAGACTGGCGCTGGATACACTGAAGTTATGTAGAGGCCAGCGCCTCTTCATAACTTCGGCAGATTCACTGCCAGGGCAGCGGTTATTAAGATCTAAAACGCCGGTCTTAAAGAAGAACTCCCGCAAAAAATTTTTTTCTCTGACCTTTGCTGTGCAAAGGTGCATGATATAATCTGTAGTGAATGTCATCTTCTCATCAGAGAATGTAATTGTGAGTAATAACCTCTATTCTTATTGTAGTGTGGTCATGTGACCAACTCCCTGACCTCCAACTAACCCAGGACAGGAAGCCAGTCACTTCTCTATTCATTCCTATGAGACTCAGAGTGAGGCTCCCATAGGAATACATAGAGAAATAGACTTCCTGTCCACACATAAGGTGCTGTGTGAGTTGGTGGGTCTGATTGCTGGTCACATGACACAGATGAGAAACATCAGGGAGATATAACTCACAAATACAGACACTGGTAAGAAAATGACATTCACTACAGATTACATCATGTACATTTGCCGCATCTATTCCGCAATATTACGGAATAGATACGGTCCCATTCATACGGTCGTGTGAATGGGGCCTAAGTCTGATCATGCCTGGCCCCGACTTCTCATAAAGTGCAGAGGGCGTGGCAGTTGCAGAGAGAGCAGAGCCTCTAGGTGTAACGGCAACGCCCTCGTTGCTCCTAGAGACTCATTTGCATATATGAAACTTTCATTTTTCTCAGCAATGCGAGCACATATGTACATGGGACCAACACAGATGTCTTCAGCTGCCAAGCGCACATGTAACAGGTCAGCCAGTGTCAAAGGGACAAAACTGCTGACAGATGCCCTATAAGGAGCAGTAAGGAGCAATCACTTGTATATGTAGCCCATTAATATCCAGCTCAGCTAGGGCTCATGCACAAGACCCTATTAAGGATCTGTAATATAAAGGGTCCTGTAATTTGTGGCAACTTTGTCCCTAAAAAGTTTCCTCCATATAGACATTTAGCAGGTAAGCTTGTGAACGGTTTGCATTACATGGTACAGGGGGATAAAAGCCACCTCCATTTATATCACCAATGGTAATAAAGTAATGTATACCGCAAACCGCCTGCTATGAAGGCTACACTTTTCAACTCCATTAAAATATCATAAAGGGGCCACCTTGTGATCCTAATCCCTTCTGTCTGGGAACTCGGGAGTTTTAAGATGTTGACATGTAAAGGCCATTACATAATCTCTTCATTCAACAGTCAAAAGGCATTAAAAATGAAAGCGGTAATCTGTACAGTAAATATTAAGGAGGAATAATATCGTCAATTTCACATCCCGCCACATAAAAGCGCCTTTCATTTTCAGACTAAATAACAACTTTAATAAAGCACTTTATACGCTGACAGCGTTTGCTTTGGATGAACACAGAGCAGCCGGCGAGGAGAAGATTGTATCAAGGTCGAGCAGCTACAAGGTTATGAAACCAGACGTTCTCCTCTGAGTCTCATGGACAGAAGCGCTGCCTCGCTGACGACCTGCTTCCAAAAATGGCATCAAGTCTACCGCAACATCTACAGGCGGTACAGGTAGCGTAAAGAACGCCTACACACTGAGGGCCATACAGCTGTGGCTTAGTGGTTAGCACTGCAGCGCTGAGGTCCTGGGTTTGAATCCGACCAAGGACAACATCTGCATGGAGTTTGTAGGTCCTCCCTGTGTTTGCCTGAGTTTCCTCTGGGTTCTCCTTCCTGTGGGCCCTCCCTGTGTTTTCCTGGGTTTCCTCTGGGTTCTCCGATTTCCTTCCACACTCTAAAGACATCCTGAAATTTAGATTGTGAGTCCCACTTGGGGACACTAAGTGATGATAATGTCTGTACAGCGCTGCGGAATATGGACAGAAGCGCTGCCTCGCTGACGACCTGCTTCCAAAAATGGCATCAAATCTACCGCAACATCTACAGGCGGTACAGGTAGCGTAAAGAAGGCCTACACACTGAGGGCTATACAGCTGTGGCTTAGGCATGGTGGCGCAGTGGTTAGCACTGCAGCGCTGAGGTCCTGGGTTCGAATCCGACCAAGGACAACATCTGCATGGAGTTTGTAGGTCCTCCCTGTGTTTGCCTGAGTTTCCTCTGGGTTCTCCTTCCTGTGGGCCCTCCCTGTGTTTGCCTGGGTTTCCTTTGGGTTCTCCGATTTCCTTCCACACTCCAAAGACATCCTGAAATTTAGATTGTGAGTCCCACTTGGGGACACTAAGTGATGATAATGTCTGTACAGCGCTGCGGAATATGTCAGCGCTATATAAGTGAGTGAAATAAAATAGTAATAATTAATAGTAAATCTTACCGCGCACTGTACAAGTAAATAATGTCGTCATATAGCGCTGCTTAAAACGGTGTCACACAGCCACTGGGATTGTGTTCGCTAAAATAGTGGTAAAATAGTGGTAAAATAGTGGTATATACATAGATGTAGCTGCCCCAATGTAACTCTTAAACTCTTAAGTGCTACAAATAGTGCTCTTGAAAATAATGGCAAATGTATAGTGCCTTAGGCAAAGTGTCACCCAAAATAGTGGCATACATATAGCGGCCCCCAAAACAGCATCATAGATACTGCCCCAGGAAAACAGTGCTACCTAAATATAGCGCTATTATTATAGCGCTACTACCTAACATGGTGGCAAATAAATAATAACGTGATAGTGTCACAGATATAAAGCCATTCATATTGTGTTCCCTAAAATACTGGGATAAGATACAGTATATCTACTACCAACGTAACACATGAAAAGCCCCACAATAGCGCTACAAATAGTAGCCAATGTGTGGTTCGTAAGTACAGAGTATAGTATAAAGAGTGACACGTATAGTACCTTAGGTATAGTGACACCTAAAATAGTAGCATACATATTGTAGCCCCCCCCAAATAGCATAATTCATAATGCCTTCCAGAAAATAGTGGCAGAAATATTGTGTCCTTGGTACAGAGCTACCGAAAATAGTGACAGATAAATAATGCCGCCATATAGTGCCCCTTAAAACAGTTTAACATAGATAGAGTCATTGACATAACGCCCCCTACGTCTGGTCTGCGGGTGAACATGGTAGACTGCAGGCTGAAATTAGGTTGCCTGTTTCAAAGTGAAGGGCAATGAGCCTAGGGCGCCCTTGCACCCCGCTGACAACATCTTTGCCCAGTCTGATTGGTAAAATGAAAGTCATAGAGGATACAATTGGATACCTCGATAACCAACCTCCTTACATACAGTCCTGTATTATTTTTTTGCAAATATGTCCTCCCACAATTCCATGCACTCCCTTTGCTTTGTAGGACCGATAGGTTGACGCATCTGGATCTTCTTGGTTCGTGAACAGAATGCCAAAACTGCAGTGAAGACTGACACTTAGGCACAGGCAGCGCAGGATGTAAAAAGTAGGCGGGAAGTGGAATGTGACCCAGCGTGAAGTGCACTTCAGGGTCTATATAGAATTGTCCTGGTGGACTCTCTAATATAGGAAGCTAAGGTAACGGCTGATGTGTATGGAATGGTTCAGGAGAGCTCGCTAATCTAATCCAGGGGTCAGCAACCCCCGTTACTCCAACTGTTGTGAAACTACAACCCCTAGGATGCTCCATTCACTTCTAGGGGAGTTCTGAGAACAATTAAGCAAGTGTGCATGCTGGGAGTTATAGTTTCCCCACACCCGGAGTGCTGATCCCTTATATAGTCTCATATGCAGCAGAGGAAACCATAAAGAAGAAATGAGAAGAAATCCATCCTAAGAACGGTGATACAGTTGAGTACTGTGGCGAGGGTGGCAGTATTATGTGCTGTACTGTGGTATTTGGTTCTGCTGAGGCAATACTTCGTGGTGCACTGTGGCATTTGGCTCTGCAGGGGCGGTCTTTTGAGCTGCACTATAGTATTGCAGGCCCCACCCATTTCTGTTGGCTCTGCCTACTTGTGTTGCTCCATTTTCCGTCAATTTGTACCCGCCTGCAACATTTAGGGTTTTTTTTGTCAGGGCCACTTTAAGTTCCCAGTCCGCCCCTGCGGGTTCCATCCCTTCACTGCAGGATATACTTCTTGGCTATTTTCTCTTGTCAAGCTCCAAGTCTTGTCGAAAAGACTCATAGGGAGCCCCTTCCAATAGGTGGCACTAGTGAGACCCTTCTCTTCCTCTGGGAGATGCCGCTTTGCATATTATTTTCCCATGAAGCATTGCCACTGTCTCCATACACAGCTGGTCTCCTTAAGAAGAGTCAATACTTATCCTAAATTTTAAAGCAGGAGAAGGGGCTACTTAGGGTGACATTTCCACCCCCAATCAATAGTGCACTGACCATTTGAGAATTAGGACAGTGCCCGGGTCCTGGGGCCAATGGGGGCCACAGCAGCTCATAGAGTTTTTAGAGGTTTTCTAGGTTTTAATAGAAAAAAAATCTGCTTTCTTCTAAAAACAGCACCACCCCAGTCCTCAGGCTATGTGTGGTATGGCCAAACACATGGACAGGGGTGGTGCCATTTCTGGTAGATGACAGACATGCTTTGCTGGGACCCCCATCAATGTCTAAGGGTCCGTCCTTCGCAGAACGAATACTTGTCCATGTGCCGGGTTCGACTGATTCTTCATGCTGCATCTAGGGCTTTATGGCAAATGCTGTGGCCCTAGAGTTGGACCTTTGGTGGACCCAAGCTCTGACAACAATGGGCCCCTAATAAAACAGTGCCCTTGAGGTCCACTATCATCAGAATCATTTCCTCTTGTGGGCCCAAGGGAATTCAGTCCAACACTGTGTGGCCCCTTGTTTTGCTGATTTTCGGTCCCCCAGGTCTGGCCAGGTCTTGAGGGGCCCATGATTTATTTATTTTTTTTGGGCTTACTAAGCAAAAATTTGCCTATATGATTTAGCGAGAAACCAAAAATAGTGACATAGCTTGGACTGTCCTGTGACCAGGGACAGAAGTAACAGTCACACCCGGGCCCTAATGTCTGAAAGGGCCCAAAGCTTTCTCCACCACTTAAGAAGACAGCAGTGTTATAACTGAGCACATGGCAGGTGAGGGGCCCAGGTGTGTCCATGACAGCTATATATAGCACAGTTATTAACATCAGTCTTGTGATTGGCTTTCCCTAAAAGGGGGAGAATCTTGCACATGCAGCAGGAAGGTAGTCACTCACAAGAGGTCCCGGGTCTCGTAGGTTTGTTATATTATGTTTTTGGCATAAAACCAATCATCACAACACAAATTATATGCAATACCCTACTTAGAAACCTACCATTTCTGATCCCTATTTCCCTAATGGGGTGGAGTGCCCCTTTAACACTTTTAACTTTACCATTCCGGACTGCCTGCCTATACTTACTGTGGTCCTATGACATGGCCTACCATCACTTCCACCTCGGACATGTCACGAAATGGAAATAAACCTGAGAGGAGAGATGGTCCAGAATGATCCGCCCGGGGGGGGCGGCGGAGGGGATCGGGGAGACAAGTTTATTTTAAACCTTTTAAAGGGATTAGCTTTACAGTGTCAGTAAACTTTGTGACCTGATGTTTGAGGTCACAGGAACTGCCCTGATTTGCCCCTTATCTCATTGGGTTCTTCTAGAAGGGATGAAGTACGGCAGGTGTCACATGTCACAGGAGACAGGAGTTCCGGGACGTTCATCCCAGGAGAAGAAGAAGATGAGTTCCTGGACGCGTCAGGTCAATGACTGCTCGCAGCCTCGCTCACCCATTGAAAGGTTTTCCAAGTGCAGCGCCATCAAAGTGCTCGTCGCAATGTTCTCTTCAACTTTGGTTTATTTTGTCTCCAGTTCCTAAACAGTGGAAGGGAAGTCTATATACAGTGCCCAGTGTTTGTTTAACATTCAGCCGGAGCTTGTAATATCCTACACGTCGAGAGCGGTGAGCGGGGGCCTACCGGACGCCAAGCCTCGACACCTTTCCGTGCAAAGCCTTGCAACCACTACTGCATACCATAATTGTAGCCGCCTGTGCACTTTGGATCAGACAAAAAGCTATCCCTTCTGACTCCTCTCTCTCTATATATATATACATGCATGCTTGGCTCCGCTGTGCAAGCTTTGCCTTATCTCCAATCAGATGCATTGATTTCAACACTTCTTTCCTCCCAACATTTGCTGGGTCACCTCCGTACATATTAGATCAGCATCTTCCGGGACTCTGTTGCAAAACTACAACCCCCAGCATGCACATTTGCTCAGGACTCCTATTTACATGAAAGTAGCATGGGTGTTGTAGATTTGCAACAGAGTCCCGGAAGATGCTGATCTAATATGTTAGATGGTTAGATGGTTGGTCAGCCCGGATGAAATTAGCAGGTTAAGCCTACTGGTTGGGCAGAGCAGAGGAGACATGTCCTGCTCTCACTAGTTCAGGGGTGAAGTTACCTTCAGCTACTCCAGCTGCTGTGAAACTACAACTCCCAGCGTGAATGCTTGCTTGGCTGCTCTCAGAATGCCCATAGAAGTCAATGGAGGATGCTGGGAGTTAGAGGTTGTTGACCCACACGTAATAAAAATTTCTCCCACTATGAAACACATAGCTGCTTTCTTCTCAAACCAGCGATACTGCTGTATAAGTACAATTAGCTATACCGCCATATATGTATAATTAGCTATACCGCCATATATGTATATTTAGCTATATCTCCATATATGTATAATTGGTTATACAGCCATATATGTATAGTTAGATATACCGCTATATAGGTATAATTAGCTATACCGCCATATATGTATAATTAGCTATACCGCCATATAGGTATATTTAGCTATATTGCCATATATATGCATAATTAGCTATATCACTATATAGGTATAATTAGCTATACCGCTATATAAGTATGATTAGTTATACCGCCATATATGCCTAATTATCTACCGCCTTATACAGTACAATGTAAGTAAAGTAACAAGTGGCGGCACGGGAGTCCCCGAAGCGTTCCAGAGCTTGTGATCATTTGTTGCTGCTTTTCAAGTAGGAAATAGGTTACAACTGGTTAATTCTAGTACCGCCCTGTACTAACCAGCTGCTGCTCCGGGGAAGAAGCCATTGTGTCCGGCGGCTAAAGGAGAGATTTATGAATGGGGCCTGACAATGAGACTGTCACATAAGACAAGTGAAAGTAGCTCAGCCGGCCTCTCAGATCCATGCAGTCTCAATACCCCCCCTCCTTTAATTCCCCTTTTGCGCGGCATGCTTCTCTTTCACGGAGGACGCCTCCTCTCCACTGGTTCTGCGAGTTCTTTATCTCCGCATATGTCCAGCAGAATATACATCGTCAGATCCGCAGATTAATTAGCAGAGCCATATTTTCTTCCCGGCGCCGGTTCCCTGCACTGCTCCCTCACTGTAAACATCTGGTTTGGCGCCATCTGCAGCCAATCACTGGCCACAACTGTGATCCTTGAGTCATGTGACCATTTGTGACTGGTCATTGTTAAGGAAAATTGGCTTAGTTGCCCATAGCAACCAATAAGATTCCACTTTTGATTTTTTAGAGCTTCTTTGGAAAATGAAAGGAGGAATTCCTACGGTACGGTGACCATACTGCCTCTTTTTCCCAGACTTGTGATCTCTCTGGTACCTAAATAAATTTACAAAGAAAAAAAGGGGAATTTCAGTCAGCACATCCCAGTGCGCAGGTGTACGCTGCTATGGCTAAATGCACAAGGAAAGGAAAATACATACAATGCAACGGCACACTGACAACCAGATAAAGCACAAAATACCTCATATCACTATGGCATTTTATGCTTTATCTGGTTAGCAGTGTGCCGTTGCATTGTATGTATTTTCCTTTCCTTGTGCATTTAGCCATAGCAGCGTACACCTGCGCACTGGGATGTGCTGACTGAAATTCCCCTTTTTTTTTTTTTTTTTTTGTACTGGAGGTGTGGCTACTCCATTTGGTCATGCACTCCTGACTAGCCCGTCTGCCCCATAGGCTGATTTTAATTAGTGTAACTATAAAGCCAAGTGGACTCGGCATGCATGTTGGTACCTGCATCCCTGTATTAGTGGAAGCCTTTGAAGCACCAGAAATGGCAAAAGGCAGAGTGGATCCAGCATGCATGTGGAACCAACACCCCCTGATTATACGGAAGCCAAGGTTGGCACATAACAGGTAGGAGATAGTGTTAGGTTCCCGTCCTACAGAGATCACCTTGACGATTTGGTGGACGGGCTCAGATAATTTTGTACAAAATACATTTGCCAAGAATCTCTAATTTACTAAACAAGCATAGCATTAGCTTCAGAATACCTCATATCACTATGGCATTTTGGGCTTTATCTGGTTGGCACTGTGCCGTTGCATGGTATGTATTTTCCTACCTAAATAAATTGTCCAGCTGGGATTTACAAAATGGGGGGGGGGTGCTGAACAGGCACTATAATGTGCTACAGTACAACAGCTGAAAGACCTGTGATGATGTCACCATCATGTGATCAGTGCAGGAGGGGGCGGAGCTCAGCAGTGGAGAAGAGAAATGATAAGGACCTGTGATGATGTCACCGTCATGTGATCAGTGCAGGAGGGGGCGGAGCTCAACAGTGGAGAAGAGAAATGGTAAGGACTGCTATCCCATAATAACAAGCTGAGCATGCTGGGAGTTGTAGTCCTCTCCTCTTATATCTTATCCCTGAAATTGGCTCTGTTATCACATTACATCAGCCTGGACATGCTGGGAGTTATAGTCTTCTCATGCTGGTATATAGATTATGTACCCTACTGTCCCGGGTGTTGTATCCTCCTTTTAGGGGTTATGACAGTGGTTACCCTATGCTCGGGGCAACCTTTACCCCCGTTTTAATAAATCCCCTCCCCCCATAGTGTATTATATATCTGCGCTCCTCATCCGGGCTCTTTATTGCTCACCATACAGTTGACTTCCATGTGAACAGGACTCTGTGATCCTCCCCACTGTCCACGCTGAGTCTTCTCTGCTCCTCTGTCATATTTCCATCAATTAGTTAAAAGAATAAATAAATAAATAAAACATTCTATGTTCTATGTAATCCAATACAGATGTCTCATTGACAATAGTAGAGATTGCTGTCCATCATTCGTGGTCTGTGGGCAAGAAGAAAAAATATCAATTCTGCACTTTTTTGCAAGTTTTTTTTTTCATCATCTGGCAATAGTGATTATTTTCCTTCGGTAAATCTTTGCTCTTGCAAATTAACCGTTCCGTAGAAAAAATCCCTTTTCACTGCTGCTTCTTGCTTTCGGCCACATCTCCCAGAGGTTGTATCAGGAGTCATCTTCATCTGCAGAAATGACTCCTCGCCATCGATAGCGCCGCGCGCCTGTGTTTTGCTATGACATGTGTAGTCTAAGATGTTGTCAGGTTGAAGCATAATAATTGTCTTAGTAAATTCAGTCTTCAGGACTTCATTAAACATCATCGGCTCAATGGTCATAGACCCTACAAGGAAGCTTCGCTCTGGGCCGTTGTCCAGGGGGCCGCCTGAGCCCTCCTGGGTGCATAACAGCCTGATACCCCGAGCATTATTTAATGCTGAGCTCTTATGTACCTGGCCGGCACCCATAGCTGTCCTCAAATGCCTATCTCCTCCAGCACAAAGTGTTGCGCTGTGGTATCTGGTTCTGCTGGGGCAGTATATTGTGCTGCACTGTGGTATTTGGTTCTGCTGGGGCAGTATATTGTGCTGCACTGTGGTATTTGGTTCTGCTGGGGCGGTATATTGTGCTGCACTGTGGTATTAGGTTCTGCTGAGGCAGTATATTGTGCTGCACTGTAGTATCTTGTTCTGCTGGGGCAGTATATTGTGCTGCACTGTGGTATCTGGTTCTGCTGGGGCAGTATATTGTGCTGCACTGTGGTATCTGGTTCTGCTGGGGCAGTATATTGTGCTGCACTGTGGTATCTGGTTCTGCTGGGGCAGTATATTGTGCTGCACTGTGGTATTTGGTTCTGCTGGGGTAGTATATTGTGCTGCACTGTGGTATTTGGTTCTCCTGGGGCAGTATATTGTGCTGCACTGTGGTATTTGGTTCTGCTGGGGTAGTATATTGTGCTGCACTGTGGTGTTTGGTTCTGCTGGGGCAGTATATTGTGCTGCACTGTGGTATTTGGTTCTGCTGGGGCAGTATATTGTGCTGCACTGTGGTATTTGGTTCTGCTGGGTCAGTATAATGTGCTGCACTGTGGTATTAGATTCTGCTGAGGCAGTATATTGTGCTGCACTGTGGTATCTGGTTCTGCTGGGACAGTATATTGTGCTGCACTGTGGTATTTGGTTCTGCTGGGGCAGTATATTGTGCTGCACTGTAGTATTGGGTTCTGCTGGGGCAGTATATTGTCCGCACTGGGATATTTGGTTCTGCTGGGGCAGTATATTGTGCTGCACTGTGGTATCTGGTTCTGCTGGGACAGTATATTGTGCTGCACTGTGGTATTTGGTTCTGCTGGGGCAGTATATTGTGCTGCACTGTAGTATCGGGTTCTGCTGGAGCAGTATATTGTGCTGCACTGTAGTATCGGGTTCTGCTGGGGCAGTATATTGTGCTGCACTGTGGTATTTGGTTCTGCTGGGGCAGTATATTGTGCTGCACTGTAGTATCGGGTTCTGCTGGAGCAGTATATTGTGCTGCACTGTAGTATCGGGTTCTGCTGGGGCAGTATATTGTGCTGCACTGTAGTATCGGGTTCTGCTGGGGCAGTATATTGTGCTGCACTGTAGTATCGGGTTCTGCTGGGGCAGTATATTGTGCTGCACTGTGGAATATGGTTCTGTTCAGGCGGTATACTGTTCTGCACTGTGGTATTGGGTTCTGCTGGTATCACCATCGCATATGTCTTTTCTCTCACATATGACTTGTCCCCGGTGAGAAGATACGGTAATTGTTGTGTATTTTATTTCCATATCTATACCAGCATTGCCTCTGTTGTAGCCTCGGCTCATTCTGTGTTTTCCAGCAATGTCGCTATCATTGGGTTACGATTATTCTCTATCAGAGAGAGTCTTGTCTTGTTGATATTACACAGTGCCCCCTCTTAGCCGGTACACTTTGTACTTTGGGCCGTGCCCGGCTTTTCCTGACTTCTTCGTACATCATTATATTTTATCATGAATTTTTCACTTCTGCTTTTGAGCAAACACGGATGTGAGAAATTGACGTGTGTTCGAGAGAACTTTCTGAACTTCTTTATTTTTTCAGGTCAAAACGCCCAATCAGTTCCATGGGGTCCAGTAGAGTTTATGATGCGATTAAAGTTCTGAACCCACATACAAGTCACAAATTGAGAAGGATGAGCGCTATCAATATAAATAGTGACTTCCATGGTGTAAGAGGAAACTCCTGGACCACACTGGAGGTACCACTAGGTCTTCAAGGTGGTGGAGGACCTGGTGCATGTGACCCATCTACCCTCCCTATCTGGACAAACCACACATCCCAATCACTAGAGTTGGACTTGCCCATCAGACAGAAGAATGCTATTGTGGGCCGGGGTCATGATAATAATTGGCCTTGACCCAATAAGATCCATGAAGTTCAGCAAAGTTTATGATGCAGTTAAAGTTCTGAACAAGTTCTGGACGGTGGGACCTACATCTAGCAACATAATATCACCGACATACAAGTCAACTATTGAGAAGGGTGAGTTCTACCAGTATAAATAGTAACTTCCAGGGTATAAGCGGAAAAGGCTGGAGCAGACTCGAGTTACCACTAGGTCCTCAAGATGGTGGAGGCCCTCCTTATACTCTGGCCAAACCACACATCCCAATTACTAGAGTTGGACTTGTCCATCAGACAGAAGAAAACTATGGTGGGCCCAGG
Source organism: Rhinella marina (assembly GCA_900303285.1). Taxonomy (NCBI): domain Eukaryota; kingdom Metazoa; phylum Chordata; class Amphibia; order Anura; family Bufonidae; genus Rhinella; species Rhinella marina. Next base: position 141,954 of record ONZH01002915.1, read on the forward strand.
TCTTATGATAATAATTGGCCTTGCCCCAATAAGATCCATGAGGTTCAGCAGAGTTTATGATGCAGTTAAAGTTCTGAACAGGTTCTGGATGGTGGGCCCTACATCTAGCAACATAATACCACCGACATACAAGTCAACTATTGAGAAGGGTGAGTTCTACCAGTATAAATAGTAACTTCCAGGTTGTACATGGAAAAGGCTGGCCCAGACTGGAGGTACCACTAGGTCCTCAAGGTGGTGGAGGCCCTGGAACATGTGACCCTTCTGGCCAAACCACACATCCCAATCACGAGGATTGGATTTAGGAGAAAACCATGGTGAATCCAGGTCTCACCATAACAATTGGCCCTTTCCACAAAAAGGTCAGTGAAGTCCAGCAGTGTTTAAGATGCAAATAAAGTTCTGAACAGGTTCTGGATGGTGGGACCTAAATCTAGCAACCATAATACCACCCATATACAAGTCAATTATAGAGAAAGGTGAGTGCTACCAATATAAATAGTGACCTCCAGAGCGTAAGAGGAAGATTCTGGGCCAAAATGGAGGTACCACTAGGTCCACAAGGTGCCCTGGTGCATGTGATCCTTCTTCCATGTTTAATCTGGCCAAACTACACATCCCTATCTCTAGAGTTGGACTTGCCCATCAAACAGGAGAAAACTATCGTGGGCCCAGGTCTTATGGTAATAATTGGCCCTAGCCCCAATGAGGTCCAGCAGAGTTTATGATACATTTAAAGTTCTAAACTAGTTCTGGATGGTGGGCCCCAAATCTTGGACCAATGTAACCATCCACACACAAGTCAACTATTGATAAGGGCGATTGCTACCATTTTTGAGATTACGTCATCAGTCCTATTTCTTCTGGTGGTCCAAAGTAGGCCAGTTCTACTCTGCTTATCCCAATCTACATTGCAAAAAGAAGCGTAAAAGTTCATTTTCCACCAAAATCTGAGAGGACCTCCTGCACACACCCCATTCAGGTATTCCCACAGGTAGGACTTCACATGTTAAAACCATCAGCTGCTTAAATAAGGCTCAGAGTCATACTCATTTTTACTCTCTCACACCCCAGCAAATTCTTCACGTGTCAAACACTTGGAGCGGCCAGTAGATCCAGGAGCTCCACATACCACACAGCCAGATGACAATACAGAATGTGAGCTTCCTGCAGTGCGCTCTGTAGAATAGATGGATGGGTGGGGGGCACTCAGCCGGTAACGTAGACCCCCACAAACCTTTTGATTCCTCTGGCATCTCTTTTGACAAACTGTGCAGTAACCTGTACAAATTGTTCCCATGTGGTTTTGTCTTCTGAGATGTTCCGTCCTCACGTGGTGGAAGCGCACAGGTGACGTGGAGGTATTTGCCACATGTTTGCATTCTGTCTTTCTGTGAATATTTTTGTATTTCCTCCCACACTTGACAGGAACATTATTATTTCACTGGAAATACCTATAGTTTTGACTTTTTACTTGCAGTTTTATACAGTGCCTACATAATACTGACATACAGTACTTACATTATAGCGCCCACATAATACTGACATACAGTACTTACATTCTAGTGCCTACATAATACTGACATACAGTACTTACATTATAGCGCCCACATAATACTGACATACAGTGCTTACATTCTAGTGCCTACATAATACTGACATACAGTACTTACATTATAGCGCCCACATAATACTGACATACAGTGCTTACATTCTAGTGCCTACATAATACTGACATACAGTACTTACATTATAGCGCCCACATAATACTGACATACAGTACTTACATTATAGTGCCTACATAATACTGACATACAGTGCTTACATTATAGTGCCTACATAATACTGACATACAGTACTTACATTATAGTGCCTACATAATACTGACATACAGTACTTACATTATAGTGCCTACATAATACTGACATACAGTACTTACATTATAGCGCCCACATAATACTGACATACAGTACTTACATTATAGTGCCTACATAATACTGACATACAGTGCTTACATTATAGTGCCTACATAATACTGACATACAGTGCTTACATTATAGTGCCCACATAATACTGACATACAGTACTTACATTATAGTGCCTACATAATACTGACATACAGTCCTTACATTATAGCGCCCACATAATACTGACATACAGTACTTACATTATAGTGCCTACATAATACTGACATACAGTCCTTACATTATAGCGCCCACATAATACTGACATACAGTACTTACATTATAGTGCCTACATAATACTGACATACAGTGCTTACATACAGTACTTACATTCTAGTGCCTACATAATACTGACATACAGTACTTACATTATAGCGCCCACATAATACTGACATACAGTGCTTACATTCTAGTGCCTACATAATACTGACATACAGTACTTACATTATAGCGCCCACATAATACTGACATACAGTACTTACATTATAGTGCCTACATAATACTGACATACAGTGCTTACATTATAGTGCCTACATAATACTGACATACAGTGCTTACATTATAGTGCCCACATAATACTGACATACAGTACTTACATTATAGTGCCTACATAATACTGACATACAGTACTTACATTATAGTGCCAACATAATACTGACATACAGTGCTTACATTATAGTGCCTACATAATACTGACATACAGTGCTTACATTCTAGTGCCTACATAATACTGACATACAGTACTTACATTATAGCGCCCACATAATACTGACATACAGTACTTACATTATAGTGCCTACATAATACTGACATACAGTGCTTACATTATAGTGCCTACATAATACTGACATACAGTACTTACATTATAGCGCCCACATAATACTGACATACAGTACTTACATTATAGTGCCTACATAATACTGACATACAGTGCTTACATTATAGTGCCTACATAATACTGACATACAGTACTTACATTATAGTGCCCACATAATACTGACATACAGTACTTACATTATAGTGCCTACATAATACTGACATACAGTACTTACATTATAGTGCCTACATAATACTGACATACAGTACTTACATTATAGTGCCCACATAATACTGACATACAGTACTTACATCTTACATTATAGTGCCTACATAATACTGACATACAGTACTTACATTATAGTGCCTACATAATACTGACATACAGTCCTTACATTATAGTGCCTACATAATACTGACATACAGTCCTTACATTATAGTGCCTACATAATACTGACATACAGTGCTTACATTATAGCGCCCACATAATACTGACATACAGTGCTTACATTATAGCGCCCACATAATACTGACATACAGTGCTTACATTATAGTGCCTACATAATACTGACATACAGTGCTTACATTATAGTGCCTACATAATACTGACATACAGTGCTTACATTATAGTGCCTACATAATACTGACATACAGTGCTTACATTATAGTGCCTACATAATACTGACATAAAGTACTTACATTATAGTGCCTACATAATACTGACATACAGTACTTACATTATAGTGCCTACATAATACTGACATACAGTACTTACATTATAGTGCCTACATAATACTGACATACAGTGCTTACATTATAGTGCCTACATAATACTGACATACAGTGCTTACATGATAGAACCATACAGTGAACTCAGAACAGTTTTATATATCACCCACATAATACTGACAAACAGTGCTTATATGATACTGCCATACAGCAAACTCAGAGCAGTTTTATATAGCACCCATATAATACTGACATACAGTGTTTACATGATAGAGCCATACAGCGAACTAAGAACAGTTTTATATAGCACCTACATAATACTGACATACAGTGCTTACATTATAGTACCATACAGTGAACCCATAACAGTTTTACATAGTGCCCACATAATACAGACATACAGTGCTTAGATTACAGTGCCGTACAGTAAATCCAGAACGGTTTTATATAGCACCCACATAATGACATACAGTGCTTACATTATAGAGCCATACAGCGAACTACAAAGTTTTATATAGTGCCTACATAAAACTGACGTACAGTGCTTTCATGATAGAGCCATACAGCAAACTAAGAACAGTTTTATATAGTGTCTACATAATACTAACATACAGTGCTTACATTATACAGCGAATTCAGAATATTTGTATATAGTACCTACATAATACAGACATACAGTACTTACACTATAGAGACAAACAGCAAAAGAACAGTTTTAAACAGTGCAAAATAAATCAAATATCCAAAGAAGAAGTTGGGATTGTGCTGCACATGTTCTGGACAGGGATGTGGACCTCCTTAAAGGTGACCTCCCGTGTGCCCATGTACAGTCCATATATATAGATGTACTCTGCCTCTAGGTAGGAAATTCCCAGGCTGTCTTCACCATTGCATGGCTTGTCCTTCAGAAGCTCCACCTTCATCCATGGTCCTCATCAGGTACATCTGGCGACAGCATCGCTGAATCGTATCATCCGCCAATTACACATTTCATTACATAATGTCCATAACAACAAGGGTTATGACCTCTGACCTGTATAATTGACCTCGCGCTAGATCTAAACATGGCCTATGTAGATGCACAAGGGATCCATGAAGATGGTCAATGGGAGTGCTCAACCATGTCGAAAAGCTTTTAAGAAAATTAAGCCTTAGAGAAAAGCATAAAAGAGGCGCGTTCATGAATGAAATCTAGGATTTTACTGCTCATCTATCTGTGTGCCACGGGTGTAATCGTGATCTACATGATCAGCATCTAAGGATATGTCATCTATAGGTCAGGACACGATGGAGTGGGGGTTACAGTTTCACTGTAAAGATATTGTATGAGTGTGAAGTCCTCACCACATAGACATAAAGGGTGCCCTCTACAGGTCGTGGCAGGTACTCCAGTGCTTGGCCATGGAGATTCTGGACCTTCTAGTTCTTTCTTTCTCTTTCCCTGCAGTACAGTAAAGTACAGATGGTTTTCTCTCTGTTGGTCCCTCAGACATAGTGATGGTTCTCTACAACTTAGGCCAAGTTCTCTGAGGAGCAAGCATATGTAGCTTCCTCTCACTTCCTCAGCTAACACATTACTAACTGTGCTAGGCAGACTTAGAGGGGTTGTCCCACAAAAAATAGTCTACAGATTTCAACCAGCTCCTGGATCTGAATACTTTCTTAATTGTATGTAATTAATAATTTAGCATAGTCACTGAGCTATTCAATAAAATGTATATGTATAGCGCCACCTGCTGTTTGTTCTTTACCTTATTTCTTTGACCTGCTCACTGAGAAGGCCGCACATACTCAGTTTCATCCTTCAGCTGTCTCCTGAGCTGTGATAGGGAGAGCATGGACACGCCTCCTGAGCTGTGATAGGGAGAGCTGAGACACACCTCCTGAGCTGTGATAGGGAGAGCATGGACACGCCTCCTGAGCTGTGATAAGGATAGCATGGACACGCCGCATGAGCTGTGATAGGGAGAGCTGAGACACGCCTCCTGAGCTGTGATAGGGAGAGCATGGACACGCCCCCTGAGCTGTGATAGGGAGCGCATGGACACGCCTCCTGAGCTGTGATAGGGAGAGCATGGATACGCCTCCTGAGCTGTGATATGTGGAACATGGACACGCCCCCTTAGCTGCAGCAGAAAAAACACTCCCCTTGAATGTGGAGATCTCTGGATCCATGTGAGGTACAGGGCTGGTTCTAGCTTTGTTAGAAAGAGATTGTCATAAACTATATGATGTCTGATTTTCTTTTTTTTTTTACGTTAGTGCAACACCTAACCTTCTACAGGGGCAGAGTCAGGATTATTAACCCAGATAGATCCATATAAAACTATACTGGGTACATTACAAAGTATTAAGTAACATCACATAACATTACATGACAAGAACAGTTTGCAACCCTATTCTAACCCGATAGATAGATAGATAGATAGATAGATAGATAGATAGATAATAGAGAGAGAGATAGATAGATAGACATCTGACCACAAGTCCATCACATGAAGGATACAAAAATGAACATTGAGGAGTAGGGATGAGCGAACCCGAACTTTACAGGTTCAGGTTCGGTGTTTGAACAGAATCCATAACAGAATTCCTACACCACCCGAACATCGAACCAGAACCTGGAAAGTTCGGGTTCGCTCATTCTTATTCGGTAGCAGTTTGGTGATGAATAGAGATGAGCAAACGTGCTCGTAACAAGCACTGTAGCGCTCGGCTCCCCTGCGCTCGCATGGACGCAGGCATCTGCTTCCGTCGGGTGAGGAGGACGGAAGCGGATGCATGCGCCCATGCGAGCGCAGGGGAGCCGAGCGCTACAGTGCTCGTTACGAGCGCGTTCGCTCATCTCTAGTGATGAACAATGTCTTTTCCAGCATGATGGGACCATTCAAAGAAGAAAGAATTCAAAAAAGCTTTATTGGCACGTCCAAAGCAAAAGAAAATAATGGGTAACGTGGAAGGGGGTTTGATGTGGGAGTTAAAGGGGGTGGATGTTGGTTTAAAGGGGCAGTATTGAGGCATAACAGTCCATGGTATCTATCTATCTATCTATCTATCTATCTATCTATCTATCTATCTATCGTATCTATCTAATTATCTTGTAGAAAGTCATCCCAGAAGAGCAAAGGCGGGACCAGCTCCATATTAGGCCTATGCATTTAGAATTAGATGTCATAGAAGTTCTAGGAGTTGTCCATGACTTTTCTCCATATAGCGTATATGATATTATTATAATATTTCCATTCTCCGTTCCCGTCACCTTTACTCTATTATCATCACATTTTATACCTAACACCTCAATGACATCTAATCCTCAATGTCCCCCAGAACCGGCCCTACCCGTCCAGCTCACCCCGTCTCACGTTCCCCTGCACTTAGACGACACCATTTGTCGCCTTCATAGTAAAAAACTGACATCAAAGTCGAGCATTTAAAGACTCAACATAAAAAGTCCCGGGAGATTTGCGATTCCTGGAAGAGTCGAATCAGCCGTTTTGTTTTTTTCTCTCACAAACGTGCGGGTGACACAATGGGTGAGACAGGTGATAGATGTCCCTGTTACCTGCGATATGAAACCCGAGAGGCAGCGATTACTGAATTAATGACACAAATGATATAAGTGGCAGCCGTGGATGAATGGCCTCTCAGGGATGAATAGGCCTCGGCCGCCGCTCCTCCAATATACAGTATGTGTACGAAACAAAAAAAAAACTAACACACGAGACAAAAAGCTAAGAATGGCTTTGATATCCGAGATTAAAGAGAAGAGTTGAGAGTGGAGGAGTTTGTGGATAATGATCCAGGCTTTCATCAGCGAAACCCAAATTACCGACTACACTCACAACCCTATCATATCCTCTGCGGCGCGGCACAAGTTACTTATTACAGAGCCTCTTCCATACCGTCATCTAACTTTCAGGGAAATGAGGGAAACCAGATCCCGGCTTTTCAATTTTTTTTCTTCTTTTTTTTTTTTTAATTTTCGCCTTTTTTCTCTCCGGGGAGGGATCAGCTGTCGGAAACACATGCCTGACCATAGACAAAAACAGAGGGAGAGAATAAGAGTCCTACGTGAACACACTGACCATCTGCTCCAGAACGCTGAGTAATAAGATCTAATGAAATCTTCAGCCCCGGCCCACCAGTCTGACGGTTTTCAACTTGGCCGCAGCCGGGAAGTAGGAGCTGCCAAGAGCCAATTTAAAGGAGTGCTGTGTTTTGGAAGAGCTACGTCCAAGAAGAACACAAGCCCGAGATTTAAAAACCACAGCTGATTTCCTCTACCCCCCCTCAAGGGCACATTCCTCGTCTCCAGCCTATTGAACATGTCATTGAGGAAGTAGACAATGCCGGTTCTCTCGCTCATGCACACCGTATGTTTTCCATTTATATAAGTTGGCACGAGTTCCTTCTCTCTGCCAGACTTCACCTAGAAGTCACTTTCTTTCGGCAGGAGAAGGAAAGAAGGGGGGAGAAAGGGGAATAATATAGGGAACGGATAAGCTGTTTGGGCCGGATGTGGATTCCTGAGAAAGTAACGAAGGAGCAGGGAGATTAAAAGAAACTTGTGTGATAACCATGCTTGAATCATTTCCTTCTTCTGTGTGGTATTTGTGGGTGAAGAAATCTTGCTTGCATGGAGATACGCATAAATTCCTGGTCCTGTGGGATTCTACATGGACTGTGGTGGATGAGGAAGATTACAAATTGATGTGGTCACTCCCTAATTATAAATCCAAAGGGTTTCAAGGAGGAAGGACAAGCTGTCTTCTTAAAGAGAAAGTCAACTGTGAGTGGAATTTTCGAGATGAAGCCCCTTTACGGTGGTGGGTCATGCCCTCTCCAACTCTTAAAGGAAGACATGGCATCCTGCAAAGAATAGGAGAGTGGTATGATTCTTGGGATTTCTAAGAGTCTTACAGGGTGGTCCCGCCCATGAGGAACCCTGGCCACTGCTCTACTACCCCATAGGAAGCCTCTAAAGGAAATTCAACCTATCACATAGGTTATCTTTTACTATACAAAACTAATGTTTTCAATCCCTAATTACAAATCCAAGAAGGCCAAGTTGTAGAGAGAGAAATTCAACTATAAATGGAATTTTGAGAAGAAGAGGCCCCTTTTTGGTGGTGGGTCACACCATGCGCAATGCTTAAAGGAGGGCATGGCACTTTAATAGAATCCTGCAAAGAGCAGGAAGGGTGGCATGACTCTTGGGCTTTCTAACACTGTGTCTGTGAAGAGGAGGAGTCTTGCACTGAGTTGGACCACCCAGGAGGAGCCCTGAACACTCCTGAACTACCTCATAGGCTGCCTCTCTGAAACATATAATCTATCACATAGATTGTCTTCTACATTACAAAAGAAATGTGGTAACTCCCTAATTATAAATCCAAATAGAGAGTTTCAATAAGGAAGGCCAAGTTGTTTTGATAGAGAGAGAGAAATTCAGCTAGAAGTGGAATTTTGAAAAATGAATAAAGCCTCTTTATGATGATGGGACATGCTATTGTCAATGCTTAAGAGAGGGCATGGCACTTCATTAGCAACCTGTAAAGAATAGGAAAGTAGCATGACTTTAGGGATTTCTAATACTGTGTCTGTGGAGAGGAGCAGTTTTGAACTGGGTTGTACCGCCCATGAGGAACCCTGCCCACTCTTCTACTACTCCATGGGCTGCCTTTAAGGACTGTACAACCTATCATATAGATTTTCTATGATACAATATCAATGTGGTCACTCCCTAATTGCAAATCTAAAGAGAGTTTCAATCAGGAAGGCCAAGGTATGTCCATAGAGAGAGAAATTCAGCTATAAGTGGACTTTCAAAGAGGTGAGCTACCTTCATGGTGGTGAGTCACGCCATCTCTAATGCTTAAAGGAGGGCATTGAACTTCATTATCATCCTGCAAAGAATAGGAAACATGACATGATTCTTGTACTGGGTTGTACCACCCATGAAGAACCCAGCCCACTCCTCATTGGCTTCCTTACTATTTATCACATAGATTTTCCTCTATTACTCCTTTCCACACCTCTTGTTGCCAAGCTACACATAGTAGAAAACAGGGCTCACAATAGTGTTCAGTGATGAAAGCAGGTTCTGCCTTGGTACTAATGATGGCCGCATCAGGAAGGCTGGTGAGCTCCTACTGCCATCATGCATAGTACGGAGACACACAGGACCAGCACCCAGTGTCATGATGTGGGATGCCATTAGCTACCATGTCTGGTATTCGTGGAAGAAACATTGACCAGCCTTCAGTATGTCCAGAACATCGTGGAAACCAGTCCTACTGCCTTTTGTGACCTAGGTAGAAGATGTGGTGTTCCAACAAGATAACGCTGCCAGCACACTGCTCAGACTACATGACATGCTCTTCAGGGTATCCAGCAGCTCCATGGTCAGCTCGATCACCAGATCTCTCCCCCATCAAGAATGTCTGGGACTGGTAGGGGTGAAGGATCTCCCATGCACAGCAGCCAACAAGCACCTTGGCTGAACTACATACAGGTCCACGTTGAAGAAGCTTGGAATGACATACCAGAGCAGGATATCTAGCATCTGTATGACCGCCTGTATCGAAGCAAGGGGAGATACCACCCAGTGTTAATGTGACCTTGCCTCAACATGTACCCTTCTGCAGAACCTAAAATAAAGGGTGCACCACCTCAGTTGTGTGCTGATTGACCAAGCACCACTTGCAGTCTATACTTTGTCAATCTCAGCTCAATTGCATTATGTTTTTTTTAGGTATTTTCCCACCATTGGTCTCATTTACCTGCAAGTGACAGGTGCCCTTCAAATGCTATAAAGGCAAATATTGCAGATATTCGCTGATGCAGCTCTGCTGTCATTCAGTAAATGATCTTGATGGCAACGCACTGGAAGGAGGCGACAACTTGCAGCTAAGCTGCTGCAGGCAGGAAAAAAAACCCCGAAATCAAATTAATCATAATTCTTCAAAAACCAGTCACAGATCCTTAATTTAACCTCAGTAGGATGCACATTCCACTTTGCTGAGGCACAGTTCAAGCCAGATAAAAAAAAGAATTCCTAACGTATCAACAGCAATATCCTAACTGAAGTGGAATTTCCCTTATTAGTCACACACAGAGCTCAGACTTGACTAAGAGAGCTGGATGCAGTTACTGGGTTACCGACAATCAGGCTAATATGCTTTCCTAAATTTCCTAAAGGGCCCCTACCCAAAAAAAAAGTTACAAGTGAATTTCTTGTATCATCTCCTTCTATCCCTTTACCCCCTCTTAGTCATATCTCGCCTCTATGAAAGCTGAATTACAACCAATATCGAGGGTTTTCGAGGGCTGCGGTGCATTCCTAAAGTTTAACTCAGCAAACCTGGGTATTTAGTATATGGAGAGGTAAAACATAAAAAATGCAACAGCACTCTGCGAACACAGACAATAAATTGAGTACATATAATACTGCAATACTCACCATCTACACGATACTAGCGCTACATTGTAAATGTGAGATTCTTGGCAGATAATTTTGTACAAAAATTATCTGTGCCCGTCTGCCATACATCAAGGCGATCTCTTTAAGACGGGAACCTAACACTAAACGCCATAGTCACTAGGTGCCATAGCAGCCTCCATTAACTATAGAGGATGCAGGCTCCACATGCATGCTAAGCCGACATTATATTGTACCTCTTATGGTGCCAAAATGGCCTCCACTGATTCAGGGAATGCTGGCTCCACATGCATGCCGAGCCCACACAATATGACACCTCCTTGGTGCATTTACAATGTAGCGCTAGTATCGTGTAGATGGTGAGTATTGCAGTATTATATGTACTCAATTTATTGTCTGTGTTCGCAGAGTGCTGTTGCATTTTTTATGTTTTACCATTCTATTTTGCAGCCACACCCATGTGACGTGCACCTGCATACTTGGATGTGCTGACTGACCCCCAGTTTTTCCTGCAGTTTAGGTGGAGGCGTGGCTGACTCCACCATTTCGGTCGTGCACTCCTAACTAACCTGTTTGCCTTACTGGCTGATTTTAATTAGTGCTAGTATAAAGCTGTGTCCTGCTCTCCCTATATGCATTGGAGACCAACTGGCACCAGGAGAGGTGGAACAGAGTGGGCTCAGCATTATATGGAACCTGCATTCCCTGAGCTTAATAGAGGTCAGTGTGGCACCAAGGAGGTATCATATTGTGTGGGCTCGGCATGCATGTGGAGCCAGCATTCCCTGAATCAGTGGAGGCCATTTTGGCACCATAAGAGGTACAATATAATGTCGGCTTAGCATGCATGTAGAGCCTGCATCCTCTATAGTTAATGGAGGCTGCTATGGCACTTAGTGACTATGGCGTTTAGTGTTAGGTTCCCGTCTTAAAGAGATCGCCTTGATGTATGGCAGACGGGCACAGATAATTTTTGTACAAAATTATCTGCCAAGAATGTCACATTTACAATGTAGCGCTAGTATCGTGTAGATGGTGAGTATGGCGGTATTATATGTACTCAATTTATTGTCTGTGTTCGCAGAGTGCTGTTGCATTTTTTTATGTTTTACCATTCTATTTTGCAGCCACACCCATGTGACGTGCACCTGCATACTTGGATGTGCTGACTGACCCCCAGTTTTTCCTGTAGTATATGGAGAGGAACATAGCGGAAATATCATTTAAAAGCCTGGGGAAACTGGGCCCCCCACCCAAAAAAAAGTTACCAGTAAATTTATTGTTTCATCTTCTTTTACACATACCTTTACCCCCCTCTTAGTCATATCAGGCCTCAGTGAAAGCTTAGTTACAGCCAATAATGCGTAGGATTAGCATACAAATTTGTACGCATTAGCATACTCGAGCATCGCACTCGAGCACACGCGGTGTTCGGCCAAACACAGAGCGGACCCGATCGTAGGCATGCTCAGCCAAACAGCGAGTTCGGCCGAGCATGCTCGCTCAACACTAATAAGGAAAAGTCTCTAGAGTTAAACTTGTCTCTTTTTGACACTACATCAACTATCCCCTGAACTAGGGATCGGTAAATGTCCTTGAGTGTAATACAGGGGCGGACTGGGAACTTAAAAGTGGCCCTGGAAAAAAAATACTAAAAGTGGCCCTCTTTTGTTGTTGGGTCCAAATTGATGGAAGGCAAGGCCAACACAAATAGGTGGGGCCAACTATACCACATTGTGGCACATTATACCACCCCAACAGAGCCAAATACCACAGTCCATCACAAAATACTGCCAGCAGCACAAAATACATCCCCAAAAACTTCCACTGGCTGGCCACGAGGAGGGCTCCCGTGGCCCCTTGGACATTGGCCCACAGGGAGATTTCCCTGTAAGGTCTATGGCCAATCCGCTCCTGGTGTAATATGTATGGGTAGAGATTAGTCATAGGACCGGCCATAGTTGTGTAGGGTACCCAACAAAATTAAGGCTGTTTTTTTGAAGGTTTTTTTCTTTTTGTGATTTGTGTTTTTTTCTTTAATGTAAATGTAATGTTTTTGAATCTTTTTATTGGCAGTAAAAGAGGCCATGAAATACAGCATGAGATTAGGCTTCATGAGAAATGCTTTTTTTAAAATTACCAATTCCTAGGAAGGAGACCCCAACAAGGACATATTCCGTGGAGCCTGTTTTTATGTTTTTCTCGATTATTTGAGTGCATTAAAAGAGAATTTCTAAAGGCTTGAACAACATCTTTTGGAAACATTTATGATTCTAGTGCCCACTGGTCCCATTCCTCACTGGGTTGGGTGGTGGTCAACTGTAAGTTTACTTCATTAGATGTAATTAGGGGTTCTAGGAACATGAATGAATTCACATCTGCACCAGTGAGCACTGGTCTATCGTGTACGAGTCCAAAGGTGAACTGGAGGACTTGTGGAGGAGTCTGGGAAACTGGCACTGGGCGAGAATCCCATAGCATCTGAACTATTATTTCTTCTGGGGGCAGCTGGTAATCAGGAGCTTTGTGCAGTGAAGACCTCATCATTAGTATGATACACGCTGCATATGGCAGGAGAAAGGTAACAGAGATTTTTTTTTTTTTTGCCCGAGGATAAGATTGCCAGTGAATGTGTTATGAGGCTGAGTGGAGAGGAGCAGAGGGAGATGCGCTAATTAAATGTTGATAGCTGAAGGAGAGATCTGATTGAGGACGGAAAGTTAAATCACTTCTGTGCATAGAAAAACATGCCTGGGAAAAATTAGCAAATCACCGGTGACTATCAGAGGAAACCATCGTCTGCAAATAAATTAAATGTAAGTATTAAAGAAAAATCAACAGCAACGTATCACTCCAATGAGCCAAAAAATTCAAATCACCTGCCTAGTATTGCTGGCAAAACAGCTTTGACTCATGGAGATATTGACTTCACAAGATCTCTATGGTGTCCACATCAGTGAGCCTTGGGCGCCCATCTCCCTGTTGCTTGGACCATTTGTGGTAACTACTAGATCCAGTCATCTAGACATCACACTTTAGCTCCTGTCCAAGCCTATCAGTTCCTTACTCTTGACCAGTTTTCTACGCGTCAAGTTCAAGATCTTACAGTTCACTTGCTTCAAGGTTTTATACAAGTGTGCTGGGACTATTGGTTGGCGCCACCCATCTCACCAATTACGCTTAAGCTTCAAAGACCATGCCCATTCTAAACCAAAAAAGTCATTTCACAACAATTGCAGCTCTGGAGCCTTACAATAACCAATTGTGAATTAGTTTGTGGGAGTAAAGTGGGGAGGTCATAATCCATGCGTTGGAAGTTGAGATGGCCTACAGGCCACTTCAACCTCAGATGATGTATGGACCAGCATTGGACCCAACATGAGCCTTTCATTGGAATGGATCAATGCTATACTCCAACCCTAAGCTGGGCCCTCAAACCATTGGCATTGCCATAGTCCAAAGGTGCACAGTAACACCAACTGTTGGGGTTATTGGGTGCTGGTAGACAGCTAGAGCGATGAGATCATCTCCAAGCTTCTCTTCCACATAGACTGACAGGTCAACCAGTCTGGTACTTGTCCTGAAGCTATTAATGGTGACAATTTTTGACCAACTAGATGAGTATTTTGTGAGACTCTCTGGTGGACCTATGGATGAGCATGACTCCAAAAATTATTCAACCCTGTTATTGGTCTCAAAAATGTGTTTGTCCCCTGTATGGGAACCGGGTAAGATCAGACAGGTTAGAGTTTGGAGGGAATGGGTAAAGATCTTGGGGTTGATTTAAAAATTTCATATCTGCTGTGACCCTGGAAACAACCGATATCCCACTATTTTTATCCTACACCGGTTGCTTATGCAACTCAATATATGGTTCGAAAGGGTTGTTCTTTGATAGAAAAACATATCTGCCTTCTTGTGCCACACTTGCCCTCAAGTTGTGTGGGGAATTACAGCTGAGCTTCAATACCAGGCACAACACATGGACAGGTATGGTGCAAGTTTTTCTAATAATGGACAACCCCTTTAAACAAAAGTCATCTGACAAGGGGTCACACAACTAATGCAAGAGTGTAGGGGGCATATGAGACATGGTGTTCCTCATAGAATGACTAGAGATCTGCCTTGTATGACTATGAACAGGCGTCAGCCCCACACCCGTGGCCGCCGACAAGCTCAGATCGCTGCTCACTTGCCAAAATAACTGACATAACTCATAAGATACAGACACTGAGGGGAAATGACTGCAACATGACTGATTCCGACGCCGCAGGTGCTCTGCTGTAAGTGACCCTTCGGCTGCCGCAGGAAACCACGGTGGAAAGTCTGATATATACCGTATATATAATAGTTCCACTGCAGTAATGGTGGTAAGATAATTTTAGTTTTTTGTTTTTTTTAGTGTTTTTTTCTCAATGGTAATAATTAGAGATGAGCCAAGCTATGAAAAATGTAATTTGGCTGCTTCGCCGAATTTCACAAAGAAGTTTCATTTGTGACAAACTGCTTTGACACAAAGTGCATTCCTTTGTATGTAGCGGGCGCAATGATGGGGAACGGCGATCGCGCAGCTCCCCGTCATTGAACCCCTCAGATGCCGCGTTTATCGCTTATGGTGGCATCTGAGGCTACAATTAGACCTTTCAGGGGTTAATCAGGGTTAAAAAAAAAATAACACCTAAAAAATAAATGCCTTATACATTTGCTTGCCTAGAGGCCGTCGCGGCCATCTTGACTGAAGACACAATGCGGTGATGTGATGACGTCATCACGAAGGCCGGGCTATAGGGTCACTACGTCACCCCGTGTGAGATTTTGCACGTTCTGCAATGAAGATGGCCGCAACGGCCTCTTTTGTATGCAAATGGATGAGGTGAGTATCTACTAAGTACCTTATCCGTTTGCTCACATAAAGGCTGTTGCAGCCATCTTGATTGAAGACACCATGCGGTGACGTGATGACATCATGCTGGCTAGGCATGTTGACGTCATCACTAATGTCGTCACTGTGCCCGGCCAGTGCTCTGGCGTGATGATGTCATACGTAACCCCCCGGAAAATTTTGCATGGTTTCCATAATCAAGTTTGCCGCAATGGCCTCTTCGCACGCAAATGTGAGTGTGTACGTGAGTATGTATTTTTTACGTGAGTGTACGTGAGTATGTATTTTTTATTTTTACCGCCATTTCAGCAAAAATAGATTCGGGGAAATTCAGCTTCCTGGCAAATCAAATTTTTCCTAAAATTTGGATCTAAGTCAATTTGTTTGGTTTCGATTCGCTCAACAAAAGTAATAATCAAAGAAAGTAGTAAAATTAAAGTACTTCTCTAAGAGTAAGTGCATCCGAACACTTCCAGTATCCGGTCAGGTCCCAAGGGCACTGACTACGACTACAAGGACGGAGACTTCATATATACAGTAGGGTATAGTTATATTCACAGTGCAGATTTCACTTCTTGTAGTGCTCTTGAAAAATGAAAGCTGGACGGTCATCGGTTGCTATAGGCAACAAGATCAGTTTTTCTTTATGGGTACAGCCACAAGGGGTGATTCGGTGGCAAAAATCTACAATGAGACGCTGAGGGGTTTCACTCCATGCACTGCAAAGGGTGAAATTCCCGGTGGAAATCTGCAGCATAAATTGACATAAATCCGCAAGTACCAAGCAAGAGGCAGATGATCTTGATTCTCCAGGTGTCCAAACCATTCTCAGTCTGCTGGGGGAAACAGAATTAGATAGTAAATACCCAGTCCACGGGATACATATTTCTTTCATTTAGGAGATGAGTAAATTTCTTGAAATTCGTTTAGGGTACGATTCGAAAAATGTTTGAAAAATTTGATTTGAGTACGAATCGATTCTACCCAAATCAAATATGCTCCAATTGCCCTTAAAATTGGTCTAGAACACTCTCTGATCTCCTAGGACAATCAATTCTCTTTTATTTTTTACCCATTTTTGGTGGTAGCCTCAAGCTGTTCAATCAGCGCTTTTCATAATAAGATTTTCCTTGGTGGTAGCCTCAAAATTAGGACATCACCAGAAACCCAGATGAGTGTTGCCTGGCCTATAATAGTTCATACATATACTATGCATACTAGGTGCTCTCCATAATAATAAAAAAGTACCACACAGACAATGCATGTACATCGCCCAGAGTAGCATACTAGTCTCTCTCTCTTTCACTCATCTCTACCTCAACTATAGCCATCAGTGAAAGTTCTGCCAGGCATATTGTTGTTACTGAAATGTTAATGGGCACCCAATTGATACCATAACACATGAGAAGCATAAAAGCTTAATCCATTTGGCTCTGGACCCAGTGTTACAAATCTGCAATGCCACCATATTGCCCTTTAAAAAGCCACTTTTGCGGCCTTTCACCATGGTCACCTTTCCATCGTATGGGTTAACTCAGGGGTTATAATATCACAGTGCAATGATGGCACCAGTTGGAAATATCACCTTTCACTGCAACATCCTGCCTGGCTCGCCACATCAGCTCACACAAAGGCACATTTCGTACATACGGAAATATGTTGGTTTGAGAAGACAACCATCCACTTCCCTTAAAGGGGTTATCCCAGAGTATAAAAAGCCCCCCACACTAAATATACTTACCCCACTCCCTGCTCCGCTCCTGGTCCCCTCACCACCGCTGCTGCTTCTCCCCATGTGTGGATGAAAACATCCGATGTCGAAGGGGAGCAGCCAATGGCAGGTGGTGACGGGGATGAGCCTCTTTACCGTCACCAGCGATGCTAGGGAGGCTCATACCCGCCATTGACTGTTTCCCCCCTGACATCGGATGTTTTCATCCTTGCTCGGAGAGAAGCAGCACCGGCGGTGGGGGGACCAGGAGCGGCGCGGTGAACGAGGTAAGTATATTCAGTGTGGGGGGGCCCGGTATATTAGGGGGGCGTTTTTATACTCTCAGATAACCCCTTTAAGTCCTGAAAAATTTGTGACGAAAAAAAATGCCCAATCGGTGGACATCATTGGGACCCCATCTATCTGAAGAGCAGAGGTCTCCTGACCCCCATTTTTCCAAGTTGCCCTGGACACTTACTAGAAGAATCGGCAATGGAGAGGAAGCAAGCACACTTGGCTGTTTCCTGAACTTCTATAGATTTCAATAGAGAGCGGCGCCCCCTATATGTGGTCACCACCAGTTAACCTTGGCTTGGGGGGGTAGGGTGATCTCCTGTCTCCCAACAGGTGGGATCCCATAGATCAGACCTCCACCTACCCAATTTTTTGGCATACCCAAGTAGTACAACCTTTATCTGTTCGGGGAAAAGCGAACTGACAACCTATATGGATGCCGTTATAGATTTTTCAAGGGGTTGTCACTCTGCAACCATTGAATCCTAAACAGCAAATCTGCCTGGATATACACAATTATGCCTAAAGACAGCCGACTGATGACCTCTGTGGTAACTGCAATGTCGCATAATTTTCCAAAAATGTTTTATTTTTTTCAGTTCAACACCATGCTACAATGCATTATCTTTAAATCCTGAAACATCTCCTACCTAGTAGAGAAAATCTCCCTTTAGCAAGCTGACCTCAGTATGTGCTCTCAGCCGGGCTGCTCTGTCCGGCCGTGTCCGCTCAGGGCACTAAAGGATTAAACGTTCTGTGAGATGAAGCCGTGAGTCAGTGTTGTAATGTGTCTGCAATGTGCCAACACGGTTTTTTCAAGTTCACGCAATCATGTGTAATTCTGCACTGGCACACAGTCTCCCATATTGTTGCTGTAATCCTAAGATAAACTGTACGCCTCTACAGTTCGCCGGGAAAAATACGGGAAAAAAAAGGTCTGCTTTATTATAAACACAAGGCCTCGCTCTCCTCGGGTCGCCTTTGACCTTCTTTTGTAAAATTGGAAAAACAATTCACGAGGGTCAATGATTAGGGTGGATCTCGATGAGATGTAAGAGCCCTGGGAGACACTGGTCACCATTAATCAGGCCTGCTATACTAGCGCATGAAAGGGGTATTCCCATCTGGACATTTAGGGCATATCGACAGGATATATTCTAAATATCTGATAGGTGCTGGTCCCACCTCCCATCTGAAGAACGAGGATCCACCATGAAAGGAGAGCATGATGTTTTCGAAAAGACTCAAAGTCGTGAATGGAAGGTGGCAACGCATGCGCGGCTCGCTCTCCATTCACTTCAGGCTCCATCCTTAAGATAGTTTTTGGCCAACAACTTTTTCTTTTGACTACCCCCTCTCATACACACACACATATTGGGCTTGGTCATATGAATTTTCAGTAGGGAGAAGGGAATAAACCACTGCAAACATCTCTGGCACTGGTCATATCTCTTAAGGACAAAAGGATCAGGCATGCAGGGACGGACTGAGAACTTAAAGTGGCCCTGGAAAAAAAAATGAAAAGTGTCTCCATGTTGTAGGCAGGTCCAAAGTGACAGAAGGCAGAACTGAAAATAGTAGGTGGGGCTGACACAAGTAGGTGGAGCCAGCAGTTCCATTTTGAGGCATAAAATACCACCCCAGAAGAGCCAAATACCATAGTGCGCCACAAAATACATCCCCAGAAGTAGTCCCACTGTGGTGGCCAGCGCCACCTTCTGCCCTCCTACCCCAGTTGCCTCAGGATGGCAATACAACAGAATACAGAAGTCAGGAGAGCCCCTGTAGCCACCAGCCAGATACATAGGTACTTGATGCTCCCAGCTCTAGTAGCGTCAGATCATTACTTGCTTGACTGGCGGCCATGAGGAGAGCTCAGATTAGCCCTTGGGAATTGGCCCACCAGGAAGTTCCCCTGTAGGGTCTATGGCCAGTCCGCCCGTGCAGACATGTTGAGATCCAACATTCTCAACCTGTCTTTCCCTTGACCTTTGATGTCAAGAGAGTCTTGAGAAACCCCCTTATACATTAGGTGGTTGGCCAGTTGGTGGGTTCCTGTTCTTTACAATGAGGAGTGATTACACATGTGACCAAAACTTCTCTGTAAAGATCATGAGGCCCTATAACAAATCCAAATGGATGGATCTACAATCTATCTCCTTGTCTCTCCTTCACCTGCATTGGATTTTCAATAGTCCCTTCCACCCCATGTTTCCATTATCCAGAAACTGCACTTTACCTATGGGTGGAGAAGGGTTAGGGTTTGGTTGCTGGACTCCATACATAGTTACACCCATGGGACCAGACATTCCCATTCTTGGGATTGGTGAGTTACCAATCACTAAGAACAACACTGAATTAATTTACTTTGGGTACAGGGTGTGGCAGATCTGAGAAAAGTTTTGGTGCCTTAGAATTTGTGTTATGAAGACCATGGATGGTGTTGCAAAACCTTCCATTGGAAGTGCAAAGGATCAAGCTAAGATTATCTAAATATATTAGGAGAAGGTCAAGTTCAATGGTGTCAACTAATATGGTCGGGAGAGTTCTTGGTTCATTGTATAGAGGTGTGGACAATAATGCCCAACTAGTGTGCACCCATGCTACACTAAAAATCCCAAAAGTGTCCATGAAAATTGGTAGACAAGGCTTTAAACCTGTCATTAGAGACTTTGGACCATGCTTTGGCCAACAATTACCAACCAAGAACAACAGAAGGCTGGTAAAAAGATTCCCAGATATCTCCTGCCTAGCCAAATATGGAAAAAAATGTACAGGATCTGGCAAAACTATTAAACATGGTCATTCCCTACCGAACCCAATGAATAGGCGGCCAAAATGTAACATCCGTGGACATCATGAAACCTCTTCTGTCTTCCATATGTCTGGCATCTCTCTGTGTATAGGACACAGGTTTCAGTAGCTGCTGCCCAGTCTGTACACAGGATGAGCTATTTGTGGGAATGGAGATATCCATGAGTGACTGTTATACAATCTTGGCGGTGAATTGCCCGTGTTTGCGCCGTGTCTTGGAGCGACGGAATTAGTGAGAAGTAATCATGCCAGATGGAAAAGAGGTCATTCAGAGTATAATTTTTATTGCAACATTAACCACAAGCTGTTCAGCGTGACCTTTTTTATACTACTAAAAAAAAAAAAAGTCTTGATAGTGATGTTACCATAAAATGAATGTAAAGGCGCATTGGCCGGAGTTTTATTTTTATGAAAGACCTTTGTAATAAATGAAAAGAACTATAAGGAGTACAGAGGTTGCACCTGAAGGGGCTCATTTGCCCATCTCCTCCTTAAAGGGGTTGCCACCTCTTGGGACAGACCTGCAAACCCAGTGCTCAGTCCCAGCTCCTTCACTCCTTGGCTTTAGCTGCCTTACGTGGGTCCCCTGATGTCAACATCCGATTTGATGCCGATCCAGCAAATCGCTGGCTGCCGTGATGACCTGCTTCCCTTGCGTCGTCAATTGGTCATGTGGCACAAGGGGAGTGGCATCAAACCAAATGTTGACAGCAAGGCAGCCGAGACCGGGAACGAAGGAGTCGGGACTGAGCTCCGGGCAGCAGCTAAGTATGCTTACCTTTGCAGGTCTGCCAGGGAGCAGCACAAAACCTAAAAAAATACAAAATATAAACAATCTACCTCTATCTTCCTTCTTTTATTTCCATCATATTACAATTTAACCAGTGAAATATATAAATAAATCTTCTCTCTGTGTCCCAGTTGCTTAGCCATGTCCCTCCTCCTCACTGTGATACATCTGGCTGTAAGACAACTGGTTGTAGCAGTAGCCTCCCCCCTTTGCCTTAAAGGGATTGTCCAAGTTATTTTGTGTCCTTTGTATGTTTCTAACTAGGCAAATATAATGTTTTTCAATGCACTTACTTTAACTTCAGTGGCTCCTCCAGATTTCACTGAGGGTCACATGACCTGCAATGTCAGCTTCTCTCCCTGCTCTGCTGATGTTTCGTGCACAAGCCTGAGAGATCAGATAACAGTCTGTACATGAGAGGTCACTGTGCTGACCACTCCCCCTGCACTGCCGGCTGCTCCTGGCTGCTCTCTCTCTGGATTCTTTTAGATAAGATTTTAATCCCTTCAGCAGCAAAGACTCAGGGCTGAAGGCTTTACTAAGTAGCTGAAGGCAGTGAGGAGACAAATGCTGGGCACAGAAGCTGACAGACTAGAGAAGATCTGCAGAGTATTGCACAAGAACAGGTAGGGGGGAGATCCTGTGTGCATCAGCAGTGTCATTGTACAGCTGGGACTTGTAGTCCTACACATACAACATGCTGCTGTGTATCCCAGGAGGCAGACATGTCACTCAGGGCAGCACTTGTATTCACTCCCTTTACAGAGCAGGGGGAGAGGCAGAGATTGTTGTTATTGCATGTAAACAAAGGGCCTGAAATAAACCAGGGAAATGAGGAAATATAGATTTATTTTTTTTTGCCTAAAACTTGCTTAAAGGGGTTGTCCCACGAAAAATATTCAACAGTTTTCAAACCAGCACCTGGATCTGAATACTTTTGTAATTGCATGTCATTACAAATTTTGTATAGACACTGAGCAATTCAATAAAATGTATCTGTATAGTGCCACTTAATTTCTTATTTCTTTGACCTATTCACTGAGCAGGCCGCACATGCTCAGTTTCAACTTTTAACTGCCTCCTGAGCTGTGATAGGGAGAGCATGGGCACGCCTCCTTAGCTGCAGCAGAAAAGACACTCCCCTTGAGCTGTCAGCTTGATATAAATCTATCAGAGCAATGAATAGGGAGATCTCTGGATCCATGTGAGGTACAGGGCCGGTTGTAGCTTTGTTAAAAAGAGGTTGTCATGTACAACATGATGTCTGATTTTCATTTTTTACATTATTCGTGGGATAACCCCTTTAACTGATTTATATATTGCTGCCCACAGATTTACAGTACTATATTTTTTTTCATAACTCGGACAACCCATTTAAGGCAGTGTGCATGCTCAAAACCACTCCATTCAGACAAGGGAATGGGACCTCCGTTTTCAGGATCAGTGTGGACCCCACCAATCAGACATCCCTAATCCTGTTGATAGGAGACGCCTTTTAACATAACCTTTGGCACAATCTCTATAACTGTGATTTATGTGTTGCAAAAAGGTGATCAATGTGTTATCATAAAACATAGAACGTCTTCCCTATAAATGATGAGCCTCCCTTGACTGTTGTCACCACTACTGATAGTAAAGGGAGGTAGTAAGACCAGACTTTACCACGTTGGTCAGAATTTGGCAAAAGACATGAAAGATAATTGGTGGATCTCACCAATTCCAAAGGCATCTGCTAAAAATGTCATGCCTACGGTGACCAGATGACTTGACTTATCCATCTGGCAGCTTCCTATCCCATCATATAAGGTGAAAAGTGACCAACCAAAAGGTAGAGTTGGGTGATATCTATGACCTATCTCATGTCTATGATTAGCTTGACCCCTGGATGGAAGAGCATGAACACATACTTGCTTAGGGTTTAGGGTGTTGCAAAAAGTTGATCAATGTGTCTGTTAGTTTATGATAAAACATATATCGAGGGATGTCCTTTCTAATTCTCTAAGTTAATACAACTTTGATTTAAACCCCCCCATGCTGATCCAACCACAGTCATCCTGTTGAGCTGGGTGTTAACATCTCGATAAATCCATCGCAGGAAATGGTAACCTGAGACTGTGTTAATTCTTTCCTCTTAATTTCCTAGTTGCGAAAAAAAGGTGATAATGAGATCTAGTCCTGGGCTGTAATGGAAAAGCATTTACGTAACCTAATAAAATCATACAAAGCCGACCTATAATTATCTGCACTATTCTGGCTTTAATATTCAGAATCGTATATATTAAGTAACCTGATGCTCCTGGGCCACCACCTACCAAGTGCCATTTATAATACTAGGACAGAGAGGTCACTGAGGCCCCTCAAGCACTAACGACTGGGTACAACTGCTGCCCCTGAACCCCTATACTTATTGACTCAGTTAAAAAATTGGGTCACTGATGTAGAGAAGGATGGTATACTGAATCAAAAACTCTCTACAGCTATCGAAGCCAGTAGCTTTGAGGTTGTGCTTCCAATTATAGAATGTCTTCCCTCGAAATGAAGAGCCTCCCTTGACCGTTGTCACCAACGCCGATTGTAAAGGGAAGTAGTAAGACCAGACTTTACCACTTTGGTCAAAAGTTGGCAATAGACATGAAAGATAGTTGGTGGATCTCACCAATTCCAAAGTTGCCTAATCTATCTGGCAGCCTCCTATCCCATCATATAAGTTGAAAAGTGACCAACCAGTAGGTAGAGTTGGGTGATATCTATGACCTATCTCATGTCTATGATTAGCTTGACTCTCTTGGATGGAAGAGCATGAACACGTACTTGCTTAGGGTTTAGGTTGGTTGGTTCCACCTCCTTTGTGGGTACTAATAGAACATCTTCTCCATGCCAGATCCTACATGGATATAGATGTTAGAGATGGGTTGGTGACTGGCAGCGATCAGAGAAATTTTGATTTCTGAAATACAATGAGGATTTTTTTTTTTAAGTTCGCCTGTCTACATGGATAAGCATCCCAAAAGACACATACACCAAAATGTTTTATATGGGTCTATTCCTTGAGGTGTAGCACTCAAAGCAAAGTTGTCTTTTAACTTTCTCAATCAATCACCTGTCAGCCTATCAGTCAGCCTATCGGCTAACCTTTGAGAGAAGCCTTCCTCAAAGCGAGGAAATAAACCGTTGTAGACTCAGCTGTGTTTTCTCAAAGTTTTCTCTGACATCACTGCGGGCCGTTTGTAGCTATTCCAGATCTTTTCGGTTTGAGGCCTGAAGCACCTTTGGTAACATTAATGTAATGATAAAGACAAAGCGCCAACCAAGGTGAACTGAAGAACCTCATGCTATGTGCAGCTAAAAGATGAGGCTCGCGGGCTCAGAACTGACGTCATAACCTACAGCTCTTACCCTGGAGGACCTCTGTACCTTCCCAACAAGTCCAAGCAATGTCCTCCTCTCCTTTGATCCTATTCTCTTCCGTATTCTTATAATACACGGGTGTCATTACCATAGCAGACGCAGTGAGGACGAGAACACTGGCTGCTGTTAGTGATAAGTATGAAAGGGGGCTCAGCTCCATGGACACCCATGCGGAGGCCATTTTCTCTTCTTCGCGGCATTGCTTGTTACGTTATCCCTGTACTGTGACATCATGATGTGTTACTTCTTTGTGCTGTGAAGTCACATCTGTGCTATGATGGTGAACAATATAAAAAATGAAATGGGAATATGGAGCGCTGAACTGGAGATTAAGAGAATAAATAGATAAAAACGATGATAATTCAAGGCATGCAACGTGTTTCAGCCACAGACTGCCGCTTTCCTTGGGCACAAGGATATCATGGTGGGCAGGCACTGTACTTGTATCACTGTAACATCACAGAAAACATCACCCTTTTACTCATACATCACTGTACACTATCTCCTTATAGTTACATCAATGTTTGCATTATTTCTGTACTGTGACATCACTGTATTTATTATCTCTGTACTGTGACATCACTGTGTTTATTATCCCTGGACTGTGACATCACTGTGTTTATTATCCCTGTACAGTGACATCACTGTGTTTATTATCTCTGTACTGTGACATCACTGTGTTTATTATCTCTCTACTGTGACATCACTGTGTTTATTATCCCTGTACTGTGACATCACTGTGTTTATTATCTCTGTACTGTGACATCACTGTGATTAGTATCTCTGTACTGTGACATCACTGTGTTTAGTATCTCTGTACTGTGACATCACTGTGTTTATTATCTCTGTACTGTGACATCATTGTGTTTATTATCTCTGTACTGTGACATCACTGTGTTTATTATCTCTGTACTGTGACATCACTGTGTTTATTATCTCTTTACTGTGACATCACTGTGTTTATTATCCCTGTACAGTGACATCACTGTGTTTATTATCTCTGTACTGTGACATCACTGTGATTAGTATCTCTGTACTGTGACATCACTGTGTTTAGTATCTCTGTACTGTGACATCACTGTGTTTATTATCTCTGTACTGTGACATCACTGTGTTTATTATCTCTGTACTGTGACATCACTGTGTTTATTATCTCTTTACTGTGACATCACTGTGTTTATTATCTCTTTACTGTGACATCACTGTGTTTATTATACCTGTACTGTGACATCACTGTGTGTATTATACCTGTACTGTGACATCACTGTGTTTATTATCTCTGTATTGTGACATCACTGTGTTTATTATCCCTGTACTGTGACATCACTGTGTGTATTATCCCTGTACTGTGACATCACTGTGTTTATTATCTCTGTACTGTGACATCACTGTGTTTAGTATCTCTGTACGGTGACATCACTGTGTTTATTATCTCTGTACTGTGACATCACTGTGTTTAGTATCTCTGTACTGTGACATCACTGTTTATTATCTCTGTACTGTGACATCACTGTGTTTAGTATCTCTGTACTGTGACATCACTGTGTTTATTATCTCTGTACTGTGACATCACTGTGTTTAGTATGTCTGTACTGTGACATCACTGTTTATTATTCCTGTACTGTGACATCACTGTTTATTATTCCTGTACTGTGACATCACTGTGTATACTAACCCTGTACTGTGACATCACTATGTATAGTATCTCTGTACTGTGACATCACTGTGTATACTAACCCTGTATTACTGTATACACTATCCTTATACTGTGAAATCAACGTGTACATAATATCTGTATTATGACATCACTGTGTAGACTATCCCTGTAGTGTGACATTAATGTGCTCTATTGTACTGTGACATCACTCTGTACATTATCCTTGTAAGGTGGAGGACAGGTTTGCTTGAGGATCAAAAGAAAATAAATCATTTGACAACAGTGTGTACACTATTCCTGTACTGTGACATCACTGTATACAATATCCTTGTTAGGTGACATCACTGTATACAATATCCTTGTTCTGTGACATCACTGTATACAATATCCTTGTTCTGTGACATCACTGTATACAATATCCTTGTTCTGTGACATCACTGTCTGCATTATTCCTGTACTGTGACATTACTGTATACAATATCCTTGTTCTGTGACATCACTTTATACAATATCCTTGTTCTGTGACATCAGTGTCTACACTATTCCTGTACTGTGACTTCACTTTGTATACTATCCTTGCACTGTGACATCACTCTGTAAATTGTCTTTGTACTGTGACATCACTCTATACACTATTCCTGTATTGTGACATCACTTTGTACATTATCCTTGCACTGTGATATCACTCTGTACACTGACATCACTGCATACACTATCACTCTACTGTGACATTATCACTCAGTGAATTGTTCCTGTACTGTGACATCACTCTGTGCGTTATCCTTGTACTGTGACATCACTCTGTGCATTATCCTGGCACATTAGGGAGACCAAAATAAGCCTTTCATGTTCTGAACCAAATTTTAACATGGTGCACCATGGATACTTGTTACATTCCTGTTGTAATCAGACTATCAGAACTATATAAAATGTTCTATATGAGTCCTAGGAGAACATTCATTTCCTCTCCACAAAGCTTGGTCTGGTTGTAAGGCAACTAACTGCTGCAGGAGCTCTGCCCCACTCCTCTGTCAGAAATAGGAGGCCAAGTTGAAGCCCCATCTTTTAGCCTAAAATATGTTATTGGGAAATGGAAAGGATCGGGAGGAAATTAGCAACTGTAGGAGGGGAGCTATAAGCAGACATAGCCATTTGATCAGAGACCAATGCCCCTCTATCACATGAGAAGACACATGGTCCATGATAGGTGAGGGGTCAAGTTCTAGATTTTATCTTCCAGTAACGTGTTTTCTGCAACATGAGACGGGGTCAACCAAAGCAGACAGCCCTTTCTTGATGCAACTGTCTTGCTACCTTCTGGCTCATTCTTAAGGAAGCCATAGACATGAGACTAGAGACTAAACTAGTCCTGATCTCTGGATTCTCAGGCCTTAAAATTGGGTTATAGACGACCCTAATTGCAGGCCAAGGACAAGAACACAAAGAGTCTGACCGACCATCAAAACTCTTAGTTTTATCCACTAAGAAGACAGAAGATTCTAATATAGGAAATAGGTGAAACTTTAAGAAGAATTTCAAAGAAATGCAAAGGAAAAGGTTTCTGAAAGAGTGATAAAAGTCAGACGATACCACATCCTGTTCTTAAATAAACCGAACCTCTGCGCTCGAGAGTTCATGTGAATCTACAATCCAAGGTTTGGCTTCTACACGTTACAAAACTCATCAAACCAAATGAAATTGGTGGAGGCTTGTTTCAGATCTTGCATTGGGTCCCGGGGGCTTCAAGTTGCACCTATGCAAACGAATGCATGAAAGTTAGGGGTTCATGCACAAGGCAAAGTCATATGGACCTTCCCCCTATAGGTTCATTTTATGGACGCAATGTTGGTGGAGTCTTGCAGAACGATGAAGCAGTATCCAGCCATAGCAAGCTAATGTCGCAGATGCCAGACTTGCAAAACAATGATAATTTACTCATCGCTGCACAACTCTAACAGATTACAGTTGAACGCTTCTGTAATGCAGCAAGCAGTGGTATCATAACTGATCTAGAACAAGCCTAGAACCCAAGACTCTCATAGGTATACACTGGGAGCATCAGATGCCTACCTCCTCTCTGGAGTTCAGTACTCAGTTATAACAACCTATTCTCTGATGTCTTAGTCAAATCCAAGCAATGGTACATCAGGTGCCTCCTGCTTTTTGCTGAACTCCTCTGCAGACACATGTCACTGGTAGCTTTGCCGATTCTCACACTGACTGACCGCTCCCTGCAGTCTCTGACTCACTGATCCACTTTAATGACCCTGACTCACCTGCAGCTCTGTACCACGCTCTGCCTTGCTCTGCTCCCGGCTTGGCACACACACACGGCACTCAGGATAGCGCCTTACATCAGACTCCGCTCACTTTTTGTGAACTAGTTCTACAATGTAGTGAGGTCTAGAATGGGCTACACCTTCAGGACATTTGGAGATCTGTGAGATAAGGCAGTGCTGGAGAAATGGGACAACAAGCTGCTCTGTAATTGAACAGAACTTGAAGTTCCTGGTCCCCAATGCAAAATCTGTAACAGGACCCCCGCCTACCATGTGTCATTTATAATACTGGTGTCTTCTTAGGTGACAGACAGCGGCAGATTGGCCATAGACCCTACAGGGAATTTTCCCGGTGGGCCGATGCCAAGGGGGCCACCCCAGCTCTCCTGATGGCCTCAGGCCAGGTCCATAATGATCTGATGCTCAACGGCCACAGTTTCCCTCCTGAACTTAACTGTATTACCGTCCATAGGACAGTGATACAGTTGAATAGTGAAGAGAGGGTGGCAGTATTTTGTGCCGCACTGTGATATTTGGTTCTGCTGGGGCGGTACTTTGTGCTGCATTTAGGTATTGCTGGTCCTGTCTACTTCTGTTGCCCCGTCTTCTATCAATTTAATCCCACCTACAACACAGGGCCACTTTTAGGTTTTTTTTTCAGGGCCATTTTAAGTTCCCAATTTATCCGTGGTGACAGAGATGACTCTGAGCCCCCCACAAATATCAGGGATGAGTAAAAAATCCCACCACTGCACCCAGTGTCCCTGGAAAAAAATAATAAAAGTGGCCCTGTTTTGTAGTTGGGTCCAAATTGACGGAAGGCAGGACCAGCAATACCGTATTGTGTCACATTATACCGTGCCAACAGAGCCAAATACCACAGCCCATCACATAATACATCCCCAAAAACTTCCACTGGCCGGCTGTGAGGAGGGCCCAGGCGGCCCCCCGGCATCGGCCCATCGGCAAATTTCCCTGTCAGGTCTATGGCCAATCCACCCCTGACTGCACCCACTACAGCATCTGCCAGGGTATTTAGACACAAGGCTAGGCAGAGGTATAACTTGACGCCCATGGGTCCTAATAAGAAATCTGTAACACCTCAGCCCCATCTACCATATGTCAGTATAATACTAGTGTATTCTTATGTGGCCTCTCTGGCTCCAGGTGTGACTGCTACTTCTGCATCCCCTATAGCTAAACCCCTGGGGCCAGGGCAATGAACTGAATTATCGCCCCCAAATGAAAGAAAGCCTAGCCACTTTGACCACGCCCTTCCATGGGTCTGATAGCACCCACAGAGGCTGACTAGCTACATCCTCCTTGGCTTCACATCAGAAACACTTCAGAGAGAAGTATTAAGGAGTTAACGAGACAGACGCGTCACTCCCTTTGAACTACTGGACTTGCATGACATAATCTATTCTGCATAACTACATACAAAAAAAAAAAAAAAAAACACCTCGCAATGACAGCCAAACGATGAGTCCTGCACTGTGGGAACATAGCCTGCGTCACCCAAACAAAGGTGCATGCTAATGACATGTGATCCTCTCCCAGCTTGTTTTGTAATAAGATTATTATCACCGATGGCTTGGGAGAGTCAGAGCGCATTTATAATTATACTCATGTCTATCCGGGCTACAGGTAATTAGAAAAGATTGTAGTGGTGGAAACAGTCAGCAGGAGTTATGCAACAGGAGTGACAGTGGCATAAATTAAAGTCAATTAAAGTAATCATTTGCTTGCACTTTCCAGGACAGACGCCTTCCTGTATTGTAAGGTGATGTATCCTCACATTATAAGGTCACTTGTGGTTACCCCACTCCTGTACAGTAGAAAATTGCATTCATGGCAATTCCATAATACATCTATTATCAGGATCTTCACTATCTACCATGTCCACTACCACTTGACAATGGCAATGGAGAATTATTCAATATCTTAAAGAAGAACTCCCGCAAAAAAAATGTATTCTCTGACCTGTTAAAAAGGTGCATGATATAATCTGTAGTGAATGCAATCTTCTTATCAGAGGCTGAAATTGAGAGTTATCCACTCTCTTCTTATTGTAGCTGGGTCATGTGACCAACTCCCTGACCTCCAACTGACCCAGGACAGGAAGCCAGTCACTTCTCTATTCATTCCTATGAAACTGAAAGTGAGGCTCCCATAGGAATGCATAGAGAATTAGACTTCCTGTCCACACATAAGTCTCTGTGTGAGTTGGTGGGTCTAATTCCTAGTCACATGACACAGATAAGAAACATCAGGGAGATATAACTCACAAATACAGCCACTGGTGAGAAAATGTCATTCACTACAGATTACATCATGTACATTTCTAGCAGGACATGGAATAAAAATTTTTGCGGGAGTTCTTCTTTAAGATACTTGGAATAAGAGTTATTATCCATCATTAAGGAGGGTTTAATCCAATGAAAACGGTATTTGAGGTATCTTTGCAAGGATAGATAATGTCCCCTATGGGGCACCTGGAAACCACCACTGTGACATGATCCTGTTGCATAAGAAAAAGGAACCCTATATGTCACTTTTAAAGGACCACCTCTCTAGAAGACCATTTTGTGCCACCAGTTTGGTTGCCCATGTTCAAGAGGATTCATTGTACCCTCCTAATCAATCTGTTCCAGCTGAGGGTTTGCATGGACCTTCTCATACATTCAACAAAGGAGAAAGCAATGTAGTAAGGCTTACTTCAATAGAAATATTGGTTTTCATCCCAAAATTTGCTGTATCCCCTCTGCATTTATTGTAAGTAATAAACATGATGCAGTGGAGGGTCTACATGGACCTTCCAGCGAAAGGTCTACACAGCAGTTCATGCTATGAGATGTACATAGACCTTTCATCTAAGGGTCTACGTGGATCTTCCAGCTGAGGGTCTACATAGACCTTCAAGCTATGGGGTCTACACCGATCTTCCAGGCAAGGGTCTACATGGATCTTCCAGTTGAAGGACTACTTTTGCCTTCAAACTATGGGGTATACATAAACCTTCCAGCTACAGTAAGGGTCTATAAGGACATTCAAGCTATGAAGTTTTCAATGTAGACCCTTAGCTGAAAGGTGTATGATCTTCCAAGTGAGAGTCTACATGGACCGTCCGGCAAAAAAAAAGCATAGACATTATAGCCATGGGGTCTACATAGGGGTTTAACTATAATTCATAGGGTCCCATTGCAAAATAAGATCGCCAAATGTAAGAAGATTTGCACATTATACCATTATAGCAAAAAGCCCATATATTGTTATTTCCCACAAAAAGGTACAATGTTCTTGCACCTGATTGACCCCATCCAACCCTGGGACCCATTCCCAATGCAATGGCTGCTGTGGCTGTAGTTACGTCTAGCGAAGGGTCTATGTAGATCTTCCAGCAAAGGTTCTACATTGACATCCTAGCTAAGGTTCTAGGTGGACCTTCCAATTGAGAGTCTATATGGACCTACAAGAGGTTGATGGTTTACATGGGCCTTTTAGCTAAGAGTCAACAAGAACCTTCCAACTGAGGATCTGTGTGGATCTTCCAGTTGAGGGTTTACTTGTGCCTCCAAACTATGGGGTGTACATAAACCTTCTAGCTAAGGGTCTACACAGTATATGGACATTCAAGCTATGAAGTCTTCATACACCTTTCAGCTAAGGATCTACATGGATTTTCCAGGTGTGGGTCTACATGGACCTTCTAACAAAAAGAAAATGCATGGACATGGGTGTAACTATAATTCATAGGGCCCCATAGCAAGAAAATAACAACAGCAGCAAAAGTGGCAATGAAAGGTATGTATAATAGCTCCATGTATCAGAAACACCCACATTATAGCAAAAAGCCAATACATTGTTTTTCCTATAAATGGCTGCTGTGGCTGTAGTTATGCCAATGGGTCTACACAGACCTTTCAACTCAGGGTATGCATGGATCTTCCAGCTGAGAGTCTACCTTAACCTCCTAGCTAAAGTTCTGTGTGGATCTTCCAGCTAAGAGTCTACATAAACCTTTCACCTTAGGGTCTGTGTGGATCTTCCAGCTGAGGGTATATATTGACCTTGTAGCTAAAGTTCTATGTGGATATCCCAAGTGAGAGTCTACATTGACCTTTAAGCTAAACGTCTACCTGGACCTTTCAGCTAAAGGTCTACAAGAACCTTCCAGCTGAGGAACTTCCAGTTAAGGGTCTGCACAGACTTTCTAATATAATGAAGAAACACGGTGATAAGTCTTGGAGGAAGCCAATGGGGGTAGTTATTTTGTGATTATTAAGGTATTAAGTGTAGGAGAATGCTTTGCAAGGGCAAACAAGGTCAACCAATGGTCAGATATAAACTTTAAAGGGGTTCTGCAGTTCTGTAAAACTGATGATCTATCCTCTGGATAGATCATCAGCATCTGATCGGCTGCGGTCCGACACCCGGGACCCCCGCCAATCAGCTGTTTGAGAAGGCAGCGGCGCTGCAGGAGCGCCGCGGCCTTCTCTGTGTTTACCGCAGGCCCAGTGACGTCACGACTAGTATCATTGTTCTGGGCTAAGCTCTATTCAAGTCAGAGCTTAGCCCCGCCCAGGCCAGTGAAACTAGTCGTGACGTCACTGGGCCTGAGAAAAACACAGAGAAGGCCGCTGCACTCCTGCAGCGCCGCTGCCTTCTCAAACAGCTAATTGGCGGGGGTCCCGGGTGTCGGACCGCCGCAGATCAGATGCTGATGATCTATCCAGGGGATAGATCATCAGTTTTACAGAACTGCAGAACCCCTTTAAGGAAAGGAACACTGTTTACTAAGCCTGTTAGTGATTGGGAAACATCGCCTAGCTGAAGCCTACAGTAGATAAGTCTGTAGAGATCCAACTTGTTTCCTTATATCCAAATCTAAAATAATGTTCTAAGGCTACTTCCACACTAGCGTTAGTACGGATCCGGCGGGTCCCTTCACCCGCCGGATCCGTACTGAGTAATACAACCTTGTGGATTCGTAATTCCGGATCCGGTTGTATTAGCGTTTAAATGGATCAGGAATAACCTCTATTGAAAGTCAATGGAGGACGGATCCGTTTACAAGTGTGTCTACACCAAACGGATCCATCCCCATTGACTTGCATTGGGGGTCATTCCGGATCCGTTTAGGTGCGGATAACTAATACGGAGAGCAAACCACAACATGTTGCGGTTTGTTCTCCGGTCTGAAGACTGAACGGAATGCTTTCAGGAGCATTCCGTTGTCTTCAGTTCAGTTTTGTCCCCATTGACAATGAATGAGGACAAAACTGAAGCGTTTTATTCCGGTATTGAGCCCCTATGACGGAGCTCAATACCGGAATTCCATAACGCTAATGTGAAAGTAGCCTTAGAAAGTCTCTCTGTAGGAGATTTAACTTCATACCTAAAGGCAGCATTACACCAGCCGATTGTTGGAAAGGAAACGTTGCTTCCCAGGAATCTCCTGCTAGTTAGCGGAGGAGACCACTGCTATTGCATGCAGTGATCTCCTCCACAGTATGACGAGAAGGGATTGTTATGACATCACTCATCTCCATGCTGTCTAGTTCTTTACTGGCACCAGATGGTGATTAGACACCATGATCTGCCTCCAGCAAATTGTGATCTTTCAACATGCTGAAAGATCAAGATTGCCCGATGAACTATCATCAGAAAATCGGAGGCAGAATTATACTGCAAGATCATCGCAAAGAGTGTTACTAACAAAATCTGCTGGTGTATTACAGGCTTTAGGTACTGGGTGTTATATAAAGGGTGGAGTGAGGGTGCACAGCAGGTGACTCCAGCTGTCAGTGGTAGGGCAGGTCCGTGGCTTCATGACCTCTGCTGTCACTGCCTGTTTGCTTTCCTGTATTTGCTTTTTTGTTTATTTTTACTGCATTGTTCTATTGTATCCAGCAGAGCTGCTACATAAACATTATACAAAAGGTATTGTTACTGTGCTCATCACATAGAAAAGGTATTGTTACTGTACATGACAGCA
Organism: Rhinella marina; assembly: GCA_900303285.1. Lineage (NCBI taxonomy): Eukaryota > Metazoa > Chordata > Amphibia > Anura > Bufonidae > Rhinella > Rhinella marina. The sequence goes on from ONZH01002915.1 coordinate 176,737, forward strand.
TCATTGAGGGGATGAAAGAGTAAATTGTCACTTTTAGGCTAGTTTCACACTAGCGGCAGTGGACTCCTGCAGGCTGTTCCGGTGGGTGAAGAGCACGCCGGATCCATGCTGCCGCAGGTGCACGTGTGGGGTCGGAACTACGCTCCAGCCCCATTCATTGTAAAGGGGGCGGGCCGCGGATCCGGCCGCAGCACGGCAAACTTGCCGAGAGGCGGCCGGAGCAAAAGTACATTTCGTACTTTTGTAACTATACAAAATTTGTAATTACATACAATTACAAAAGTATTTCAGGGGACAACCCCTTTAATTTTTACTTCTATTGTCACCCCACCTTATGGTGTTCCCAAATAACATCGCTCCATCCACAAATCGAGGAAGCATTGAGTGCCCACTCCTCTTCAGTAGTGACAAGTGGTGCACCCTGTGCAGCTGCGTGGGTGTCAGACACCTAAGGGTGGAGGTGTGCTTCAAGGCAGAAATGTCCATGGTTATTGTATACTTATTTTTCTGTAAGTTTATTCATTTTTTTTATACATTTTACGTTTTCCTGAAGTACTACAGACAAGTACGGAGACACGTTTTGCATGTGATTAATGTGATGGAGCCATTTTAGCTGTCAATTAAAAAAAAAGTTTTGCTACGGAAATGGCGCAGACATATCGCAACTAACATATCGGCCGCGACCCATTGCTTTTTCATAAAATGATTGTACAAAACTGCAGAGATGAATCTCCACATCTACAGTTAGTTTTGCTATGATATTAGGGCTCATCATTCCTGTCTGCAGGGAGCGATTTTACCGACAGAGACGTTAACGGGCAGGAAGGTCTAGTAAATGAAACGTGCGCCTCGTCTCATTCTGGTAGCACAGAAATGAATTACTTTCCGCTACTAGAGAAGTCCCTTACATGTAATCGTGGCCGGGGAAGACCACAAAACTCAGCGCAAGTTGCAATCAGTTTGCAATTTTGTATCGTGCTTTATCTTAAAGGGGTCATCCAATTAGGCCAGGGATGCCCAACTTGTGGCCCTCCAGCTGTTGCAAAACTACAACTCCCAGCATGCCTGGACAGCCTACAGCTATTAGGGCATGCTGGGAGTTGTAGTTTGGCAACAACCTGCGGCTCGCCAGCATCCCTGATCTAGGACAATGCCATCCAAATGGTGAGCTGGTCACTGAAGGCCTGGCCGCTGGGACCTTCAGCATCCTCAGAAAATTTAGGAATACACTGCAAGTCAATGGGCAAACCATGTGGAGGGGTGCAAGTCTAGGATTTGCAGAGCATGCAGCCACACCTGGGGGCCCAATGGCACCAGCGCTGTCAATCACAGGACACATTTGGACTTATAGTGGATAGTGAAAAATGTTTGCATTGCAGTCCTGATATTTCTAATTACACCATATAATACATTGTCATGGCATGCCCTTTAAAGGGTTATTCTCATTTTAGACAATGGGGGCATATCGCTAGGATATGCCCCCATTGTCTTATAGGTGCAGGTCCCACCGCTGGGACCCGCACCTATTTCCAGAACGGAGCCCCCGAACTGAATGAGGGCGCACTGCGCATGCGCAGCCGCCCTCCATTCATTTCTATGGGGCCGCCGAAAATAGCCGAGCGGCCCGGCTCCCATTCATTTCTATGAGCGGCGCAGGGAGCTGCGCCTGGTGGTGGCCGGACCCCCGGAAACCTGGGGTCCTCCAGGCGCAGCGCTCCCCGCTCCGTTCTGGATATAGGTGCGGGTCCCAGCGGTGGGACCCGCACCTATAAGACAATGGGGGCATATCCTAGCGATATGCCCCCATTGTCTAAGATGAGAATATCCCTTTAAAGGGGTTCTCTGGGAATTAAGAAAATGAAAATACGTAAATATTACTTTATTATAAATATATTCCCAAATACCTTTCATTAGTTATTATGGCTCATTTTGGACAGGGAGCAATGATTAGGAGAAACAAAATGGCCGCCGTCCTATCAGTACACACAGAACCTGTCCTAATCACACAAGAGGACAAGTTACTTCACAACACTGAGGTAAAGAGCTGCCTCATCCTCCTCTCTGCTCTGCTCGTCAGGGATTATGATCCTGAATACAGATGATAAGATCTTCAGCTGAATCTCTGTAGGAATAGAGATCATGAGGAGACATGAAGTACAGAGAGGACGGACAGGACAGACTGTGGTAATGGAGACTGCGTACAAGAGCTGCTGCTCATCAGCCACATCTCCACCTCCTCTCTGTACTTCATGTCTCCTCATGAACTCCTTTCCTACAGAGATTCAGCTGAAGATCTTATCCGCTGTATTCAGGATCATAATCCCTGACAAGCAGAGCAGAGAGGAGGATGAGGCAGCTCTTTACCTCAGTGCTGTGAAGTAACTTGTCCTCCTGAGTGATTAGGACAGGTTCTGTGTGTACTAATAGGACGGCGTCCATTTTGTTTCTCCTAATGATTGCTCCCCAGACAAAACGAGCCATTATAACTAATGAAAGGTATTTGGGAATATATTTATAATAAAGTAATATTTAAGTATTTTCATTTTCTTAATTCCCGGAGATCCCCTTTAAATCGAGAGCTGCTGTGGGCAGTGCCCACTATCTCTGGCTAATAGAGGTGGGTCCTGCCATTCCGTTTTATAAAAAAAATATCCAGCGTATCTCCAAAAGGAATTGTATGAGATTAAAAATTAAAAAAAAAAAAAAAAAGAAGCGCCACTCTTGCTCATTGGTCGTGTCAGGTATTGCAGCATACAAGTGAATGGAGCTGAGCTGCAATGCCAGACGCAGACACAGAGTAACGCTGTTCCTAAAAGCAATCAGCCATGTTTCTTTAACTTCAGACAATCCTTTTAAAAAAATTCTTAAATTGCACAAAGTCCTCACATACGTTATAGAGCCCCACCAGGGAATGATACATAGGGATCAGCGACCTCCGGCACTCCAGCTGTTCTGAAACTACAACTCTCAGAATCCTCCTTTCACTTCTATGGGAGTTACAATAACAGTGAAGAAAGTGTGCATGCTGGGAGTTGTAGTTTCACAGCAGCTGGAGCGGCCGGTGGTTGCTGATCCCTGCTTCATACAATGTGAATAAATGAAACTGAGTTAAAGGGGTATTCTGGTTGTTAGACGGTATCACCCATCCACAGGATAACCATTAGCTCGGTCGGGGTCCTACTGCCACCGATCACAAGAAGGTGACCTCATTCCCCTCGGAGGCCCCAGCACTGAACGGAGTAGTTGGTCCAGCTGAGCGCTGTCTCTCCATTCATCTCTATGGGGCCTTGTAGAGACAGGCAAGCACAGCGCGGAGCCATTAGCAGAACTCCATAGAGATGAATGGAGCGGCAATGTCAAGGCGTTCAGAGGGGTGCAGGGTCCCCATTCTTGTGATCGGTGGGGGTGCCAGATCTAATAGTTATAACTTGTAACAACCGGAATACCCCTTTAACATCTGAATATTCCATACATGGAAATGGAGAAATAAACTCAGATCGGATTGGGGAAGGGGTCCTTCATTAGCTGCATAGGCGTATAGAAAGGGCGACAAGTGAGACCTCCACTCTTTACCTATGTCCCACCACTCTCTTGGAGCAAGGGGGGCGGAGTTACTGGGACTTCACCATTCCAACCATTGGCACAGTATAGATGCTGGCGTCAGGACTGGTGGGCACCTGGTTAGTCTCATACCTCCCAAGTGTCCCTCTTTTTGACCCAAGTCCCTCTGTCCCTCTTTAATCCTTAAATGTCCCTCTTTTTGACCTGGAGAATTAATGCATAAATGTGCATTAATAAATTTATTACATTTGCTCCTTACTAAAGTGTCTGTACGGTTTCTACCTACATATTAGACCAAAATTTCATTATTTGGTGCAATTTTGACTTATATCTATAAATATCTATAATCTGATGATTTATGTGCTAATATTTATATGGACAATGAAGCGCAAGAAAAAAATTGTCGCAGGGGCTCCAGTAATTATGTTTTGGGTGGAGCTAGAGGCGTGGCCTAGTATGAAAAAAACTGCCGTGATGCGTGCCGCAGACATTGTCCCTCTTTGCAATTTTCAAAAGTTGGGAGGTATGTAGTCTTATGACTCCGTCACAGCATGGGAGGGGGAACTAAATAGACATTTCTAAAATTCAAGAGAGGTGGATCATCTCGCTCCTTCTGTGCCAGTCTGTAACTCGTCTTGTTCACGCTTAGTGCAATTGTCTGTATTATGTATGTGCACTCCTTTATATATGTACAGCACCATCAAATGAATGGCGTAATAATCATAATAATAATAATAATAATAATAATAATAATAATAGATAAAAATAATAGTAATAATAATAAATCAATATAAATACATAATAATTACTACAAATAAATAATAATAGATAAAAATAATAATAGTTATAGTAATAATAATATATCAATATAAATAAATAATTACTACAAATAATAATAATAGATTATTATTATTATTAGTAATTAATAATTACTATAAATAATAATAATAATAATCTATTATTATTATTTATTTGTAGTAATTATTATTTATTTATATTGATTTATTATTATTATTACTATTATTACTATTATTTTTATCTAGTAATAATAATAATAAATCAATATAAATAAATAATAATTACTACAAATAAATAATAATAATAGGTAAAAATAATAATAGTTATAGTAATAAAAATAATAGTAATAATAATAAATAATTACTACAAATAAATAAGTTATAATAATAATTATAATAATAATAACTACAAATAAATAATAATAATGATAATTACAACAAATAATAATAATAATAATAATAATAATAATAATAATAATAATAATAATAATAATAAAAAATAATAATCATAAATAATTCCAGAAATATCAGTTTAATCATTTATAAACTATCAATGATGCATCACATCTGATATCGTATTTGGAAAATGGGACAATTCCCCAACAGCGTCTCATAGCAATAACGACCAATTAGAAGGAACCATTGACTTTACAAATAAAGCAAACTGCAATCAGAGTGTTCCATTGTACAGTAACATTCTTTTAATCTGGAATTGGCAGGACCAGATATGGTGGAGTAGTAGAAAAGTCTAGAAAAGATGCATGGAAGGGCAGAAAACGTGCCTAAGGCCACCTGCCCACGGCTGCGGGTTTCAAAACAGAAAATCTGTGAGGTTCTTAGTACGGATTTCTGTGCTTTTGTGCATCAAATCCACACCAAATACCTCATGTGTAACTTGTGTAGCTATATAGTGAGCATGCTTATGTATGTGTCGGGATATATAGTGAGTGTTTACATGTATGTATATAGTGGGTGATTATATGTGTAGTGAGCATGCATATGTACATGTCTGTAAATGCAGCGGGCGTGCCGTATGTGGCCATATTTGTAGTGAGCATGCCCATTATGTTTTTGCCGTTTTCCAGTCTTGGGGGGGGTCTATAAGGCCTTGAAGCGTTCCCACCGATCCGTCACAGTTTCTCTGCAGACACACAGCACATAGACAATGTCAGTTCTATATCACGTATCTGCCTCTTTAAGAACTTGATACATTGTAGTCCGTTGCGCTCTTAGACGATACCTGTGCAGTGGCCGTATCGGCGCTGTATCTGCGGGCCGCAGACCGCCACACGTGTCCAGTGATATCAGAAACATTGCATTTATCTGGGAATATCCATCAGATGAGGAATACGGCAGAGAAAAAAAAAAAAAAACATATTTTCCGGATGAGTGAATGCGGTTACTCGGCAGAAGGTTTTCCAAATTCCAATCCTATTTATCCATGATGGTTTGTAGAAGCAATGAATAGATACTCGCTCCAAATATATCCTCAGAACTCCTAGCCAAGAATCCAGTTTCCTCCCAAGACGTTGACGTCCACAGATGTTTATTATTGTACATCCACGGCAAGAATCCACCGATGCCACCCGGGGAGCGCTGGCAACTCCGGCCCTGAAAAAGAAGAATAACCGTCAGCTGACTGGAGGGATTCTGCACCAAATCTACACAGGGTGAAAGGGACACTCACGGCCAACTTCAGCGTACCGGCCCTTTAAGAACATTCAATTAAAGGGGTTGTCCCGAGTGTTTAAGACTGATGGCCTGTCCTCAGCCTATGGTTGGGGGAGCCTGAATTCGGAACCCTCACCGATCAGAAACTCAATCAATATCAACCCCCCCCCCCCACGATCAATATCAAACATTTGGAAAATCCCTTTAAGTTGGAAAACTTCAGGCAATACTGATACACTGTGTGCGGGGGTCTGGAGGGGTGGAGCATGACACCAGGATTCGTAGGATTTCACCGGGAGAATTTCTGCCCCATGATTCGTTCCGCTTTATTTTCTTAAAGGGACAGTCACACATGAAGGTTCTCAGAGCTGGAGATAAAAACATCATGACGATCTCTAATAAAACCACAACCAGCCCTGTACCTCACATGGATCCAGAGATCTCCACATTCTCTGCTCCAATGGCCCTGCTAGATTTATTTCAAGCTGGCAGCTCAAAAGGTATGTCCTTTCTCAGGGGTCATGTCCTTTTTTACTGCAGCTTTCTCCCTATAACAGCTCAGAGGGGTATGACCTTTCCGTTGAAGCTTTCTCCTTATTGCCGCTCAGGGATTGTGTCCTTTTTGCTGCAAATCTCTTCCTATTACAGTTCAGGGGGCGTGTCCTATCTGCTGTAGCTAGTGGAGCATGTGCATCCACCTTAGGAGGTGGACAGAGAATAGCAAACAGCAGGTGGCGCTATAACAGGGAGCAGTGGACTGCATTCAACCACACTGAAAGTAGTTGAACTTTGTGTGTAGTGTCCCTTTAAGCCCTTAAAGGTGTTGTGTCACAAAGCATATTTTACATTTTTCAAATCAGCACCTGGATCTGAATACTTTTGTAATTGCATGTAATTAAAAATGTATTACAGCCACTGAGTTATTCAATAAAATGTATCTGTATAGCGCCACCTGCTGTTTGTTCTTTTCTTTGTTTTTTGTCCATCTCATTGAGCTGGTCGAGCATGCTCAGTTTAAATCTTCAACTGCCACCAGCCACATGTTCTGTTAGAAGCTGTGGCAGTTACGGAGAGAGAGCTGCAGCAGAAAGGACACACCCACTGAGCTGCCAGGCTGAAGGTAATCTAGCAGAGCAACTGGAGCAATGAATGTGGAGATCTCCGGACCCATGTGAGGTACAGGGCAATATAACTGCATAGCGTGTGTAAAATCTCTGCCTGCTGTCAGTGAATGTGCACACTTTCTTTAAATCTAGAGAGGCTGCACTGACCTAATATTCCTCACAGCTGAGATTCTGTTACAATTGTATCCAATCCGGACAGTTGTCTCCGATTCCAGGAACTGACCAGGGCACCGGGAAGATAAGAACAACAAAATCAGCGGTATGTATGGTGGTCATATTTGGGAACTGAATTATGACTGAACCACAGTATGCGGAAGTATTATGTAGGAACCATAAGGCAGTATTATGTGGGAAATATAGGGCAATGTAATGTGGGAACTATAGGGCAGTATTATGTGGGAAATAGAAGGCACTGTGATGTGGGAACTATAGGGCAGTATTATGTGGGAAATAGAAAGCACTGTGATGTGGGAACTATAGGGCAGTATTATGTGGGAAATAGAAGGCACTGTGATGTGGGAACTATAGGGCAGTATTATATGGGAAATAGAAGGCACTGTGATGTGGGAACTATAGGGCAGTATTATGTGGGAAATAGAAGGCACTGATGTGGGAACTATAGGGCAGTATTATGTGGGAAGAAGAAGGCACTGTAATGTGGGAACTATAGGGCAGTATTATGTGGGAAATAGAAGGCACTGTGATGTGGGAACTATAGGGCAGTATTATGTGGGAAATAGAAGGCACTGTGATGTGGGAACTATAGGGCAGTATTATGTGGGAAATAGAAGGCACTGTGATGTGGGAACTATAGGGCAGTATTATGTGGGAAATAGAAGGCACTGTGATGTGGGAACTATAGGGCAGCATTATGTGGGAAATAGAAAGCACTGTGATGTGGGAACTATAGGGCAGTATTATGTGGAAAATAGAAGGCACTGTGATGTGGGAACTATAGGGCAGTATTATGTGGGAAATAGAAGGCACTGTGATGTGGGAACTATAGGGCAGTATTATGTGGGAAATAGAAGGCACTGTGATGTGGGAACTATAGGGCAGTATTATGAGGGAAATAGAAGGCACTGTAATGTGGGAACTATAGGGCAGTATTATGTGGGAAGAAGAAGGCACTGTAATGTGGGAACTATAGGGCAGTATTATGTGGGAAATAGAAAGCACTGTGATGTGGGAACTATAGGGCAGTATTATGTGGGAAATAGAAGGCACTGTGATGTGGGAACTATAGGGCAGCATTATGTGGGAAATAGAAAGCACTGTGATGTGGGAACTATAGGGCAGTATTATGTGGAAAATAGAAGGCACTGTGATGTGGGAACTATAGGGCAGCATTATGTGGGAAATAGAAAGCACTGTGATGTGGGAACTATAGGGCAGCATTATGTGGAAAATAGAAGGCACTGTGATGTGGGAACTATAGGGCAGTATTATGTGGGAAATATAGGGCAATGTAATGTGGGAACTATAGGACAGTATTATGTGGGAAATAGAAGGCACTGTGATGTGGGAACTATAGGGCAGTATTATGTGGGAAATAGAAGGCACTGTGATGTGGGAACTATAGGGCAGCATTATGTGGGAAATAGAAGGCACTGTGATGTGGGAACTATAGGGCAGTATTATGTAGTAACTATATGGGAGAAATATGTATGGAATATAATGACCTGTTATGTATAGCGGCATCATGTGGGAAATATAGAGACATGTTATGTAGGAAATATAGGGCAGCATTATGTGAGAACTATAGACCAGGGTAATATAGGAAATATAGGGTAGTGGGAACTATAGGGCAGTATTATGTAGTAACTATATGGAAGAAATATGTAGGAAATATAAGACAGTGATATAAGAACTACATATAAGAATTATGTGGGAACTACAGGAAAGTGCTATGTAGGAAATATATGGCAGTGTTATGTTGGAGCTATGGGGTAATATTATATGGGGACTTGGTGGAAGTGCTGTGTGGGAATTATAAGGCAGAACCTTAGATCTGAACAGAACCAGAACAGGACCAGAACCTAGATCTGAATACTTTGTGATTAAAAATGTAATATAGCCACTGAGTTATTCTATAAAATCTATCTGTATAGCGCCACCTGCTGCTTGTTCTTCTTATTTCTTTGCCCAGCTCACTGAGATGGTCGCACATGCTCAGTTCTATCCTTCAACTGCCTCCTGAGCTGTGATAGGGAGAGCTGGGACACGCCTCCTGAGCTGTGATAGGGAGAGGGCAGCAGAATGGACACGCCCCCCTGAGCTACAGCATAAAGGACACTCCCCTTGAGCTGCCATTTTGATATAAGAGGAATGTGGAGATCTCTGGATCCATGTGAGGTACAGGGCTGGTTCTAGCTTTGTTAGAAAGAGATTTTCCAGTACTATATGATGTTTTATCTATATTTTTTACATTAGTCACAGGAGAACCCCTTTAATTAAGGATGAGATATTTGCCTAAATAACTGAGCGGAGGCTTCCTGTAAAGGAGGCTTCTTCTGCCTGTCCGTGTAGACGTGAGGAGCCCCGGGTGCACCCATCAGGACTACATCCTCTGTCACTAGGGTAGGAACAGTTTGGCCTCTGGCTTTGTCGGATGTTTGTCTTAAGGGCATACATCCAACGTAAAGCTACAATAAAGAACCAAAGATGTTCGGGAAAATACTATATATGGAAAGAAGTAGGAGACGTGAAGGATAAATGGCTGTAAGGACCGAGACTCCGACAGACGAGAGGGAATGTCATCTTCATGAGAAGATCTTACAGACAGATACTCTGCTGAGGACAAGATGAGGACAGATTGGATCCTACTTTGTAAAAAAGGTCAATCTCCAGCTGTGAACCTACATTAGAACAGATGCAGCAGGGCTGAGTTTGTCATTTGAAAAAAAACGTGTGGCTTATTTTGTTTACATGGGACTGCAGGTAAAAAGACAAAACACAGTCCTTTAGTGTTGGCAAATTCAGCTCTGCTACATCTCTGGTTCATGCAAAGAAGTGAGAAACCTGAGCACTGGATAACTAAATATGTCCACAAAATAAATGGTGAATACAAGAACCCTACTAAATCTAAGATCTGAAGATGTTTCCTAGAGTTATATTCTTGTACATAGGAGGCAGTATTATAGTAGTTATATTCTTGTACATAGGAGCAGTATTATAGTAGTTATATTCTTGTACATAGGAGCAGTATTATAGTAGTTATATTCTTGTACATAGGAGCAGTATTATAGTAGTTATATTCTTGTACATAGGAGCAGTATTATAGTAGTTATATTCTTGTACATAGGAGCAGTATTATAGTAGTTATATTCTTGTACATAGGAGCAGTATTATAGTAGTTATATTCTTGTACATAGGAGCAGTATTATAGTAGTTATATTCTTGTACATAGGAGCAGTATTATAGTAGTTATATTCTTGTACATAGGGGCAGTATTATAGTAGTTATATTCTTGTACATAGGAGCAGTATTATAGTAGTTATATTCTTGCACACATGAGCAGTATTATAGTAGTTATATTCTTGTACATAGGAGCAGTATTATAGTAGTTATATTCTCGTACATAGGAGCAGTGTTATAGTAGTTATATTCTCATACATAGGAGCAGTATTATAGTAGTTATATTCTTGTACATAGGAGCAGTATTATAGTAGTTATATTCTTGTACATAGGAGCAGTATTATAGTAGTTATATTCTTGTACATAGGACCAGTATTATAGTAGTTATATTCTTGTACATAGGAGGTAGTATTATAGTAGTTATATTCTTGTACATAGGAGGCAGTATTATAGTAGTTATATTCTTGTACATAGGAGCAGTATTATAGTAGTTATATTCTTGTACATAGGAGCAGTATTATAGTAGTTATATTCTTGTACATAGGAGCAGTATTATAGTAGTTATATTCTTGTACATAGGAGCAGTATTATAGTAGTTATATTCTTGTACACAGGAGCAGTATTATAGTAGTTATATTCTTGTACATAGGAGGCAGTATTATAGTAGTTATATTCTTGTACATAGGAGGCAGTATTATAGTAGTTATATTCTTGTACATAGGAGGCAGTATTATAGTAGTTATATTCTTGTACATAGGAGCAGTATTATAGTAGTTTTATTCCTGTACATAGGAGCAGTATTATAGTAGTTATATTATTGTACATAGGAGGCAGTATTATAGTAGTTATATTCTTGTACATAGGAGCAGTATTATAGTAGTTATATTATTGTACATAGGAGCAGTATTATAGTAGTTATATTCTTGTACATAGGAGGCAGTATTATAGTAGTTATATTCTTGTACATAGGAGCAGTATTATAGTAGTTATATTCATGTACTTAGGGGATGGTATTCTAGTAGTTTTATTCTCCCAGGATAGGCAGAGCCAAATCTGTGCACCTGGCAAGGAAGATCCTAGTTTGCAATGTATATGGCTTACATTTAAGCAGTTGATATATTGCAGCTTATAGCAGATGATTCTCATTTTATGTATGTACTTTCAAAATAGCCAAAACCCACATCTCAGGTGCGTTGTTGTCCAGCTGGGAGTTTGAGGTTAGGCTGTGTATTGCAAAGGAGATGATGTAAGGTGATGACGGATGTACTAGGATTTTAATTCCCACCACCAACGGTTAGACATTAACTGTCCTGCTTCTGATCTATCTTACAGAATATTTTTCCAAGCAGAGCAGCATAGAAGTCAAGATTCTGTAGAACTACAAAGCCTACAACTTTCTGAAGCAAAGATTTCCTTGCATGCCATCAGTTCCATTCAGTGATAGCAAATGTTTCCAACCATTCCGAACAATCAGAACATCTTAAAGAAGTGCACCCTCTAACGTTTGGAATAAAAAAAAAAAAAAAACTACAACTCCAACCAAATGCATAACCTAGCGATTGGCTGTAATCTGTGGATGTAATTTCTTTGTAGCTCCACCACTGGTTAAATTGAGCATTACACAATTCTCATGGAAATCAATGGAGGTCCATGTGGTGTCTGTGACTTCATGCTTTCCTATGAATTCATGGACCAATCACTATAGAGTTCTCCACCAATCATGGAGTCTGGGGCTCTATTTCGTCAATGTCACATTGCTCGGACCGGGTTGAATATATGCAGCAGAGAACCACCATAGCCTTACAAAAATACACCATAATCATACATAGAAATAGCAGCACTTAAAGGGGTTGTCCATGACAAAAATATTCTACATTTTCAAACCAGCCCCTGGATCTGAACACTTTGCAAGTAATTAAAAATTTTGTATAGCCGCTGAGTTATTCAATAAAATGTATCTGTGTAGCGCCACCTGCTGTTTATTGTTTATTCTTGTTTCTCTGTCCATCTGGCTGAAGTGGTCGCACATGCTCAGTTCCATCCTTGAACTGCCACCAGCCCTATCTCTTAAAAAAAAAAAAAAAAGTTGTGACAGTTATAGGTAGAGAACTGCAATGGAAAGGACGCCGCCCCTGAGCTGCGATAGGGAAAAATCTACAGCAGAAAGGACACATCCCTCCTGAGCAGTGATGGCGAGAGCTGCAGCAAAAAGGACATGCCTTCTGAGCTGTGATAGGAAGAGAGCTGCAGCAGAAATGACACATCCGTGAGCTGTAATAGGGAGAAAGTTGTAACAGAAAGGACACATACTCAGATGTGATAGGAAGAGAGCTGCAGCAGAAAGGACACACCTCTGAGCTGTAATAGGGAGAAAGCTGTAAAAGAAAGGACACATCCTTAGATGTGATAGGGAGAGAGCTGTAGTAGAAAGGTCACGTCTCTTGAGCTTTGACAGGGAGAGATCTGCTGCAGAAAGGGCACATCCTTAGATGTGATAGGGAGAGAGCTGTAGCAGAGAGGTCACGTCTCTTGCGCTTTGACAGAGGGAGAGCTGGTGCAGAAAGGGCAGGCCCCCGTGAGCTGTAGTAGGGAGAGAGCTGCAGCAGAAAAGACACACCTATGAGCTGTAATAGGGATAAAGCTGTAACAGAAAGGACACATCCTTAGATGTGATAGGGAGAGAGCTGTAGCAGAGAGGTCACGTCTCTTGAGCTTTCACAGAGAGAGAGCTGCTGCAGAAAGGGCAGGCCCCCTGATTTGTGGTAGCGAGAGAGCTGCAGCAGAAAGGACACACCCCTGAGCTGTAATAGGGAGAGAGTTGTAACAGAAAGGGCACATCCTCAGAGGTGATAGGGAGAGAGTTATAGCAGAAAGGTCACATCTCTTGAGCTTTGACAGGGAGAGAGCTGCTGCAGAAAGGGCAGGCCTCCTGAGCTGTGGTGGGGAGAGAGCTGCAGCAGAAAGGACACATCCCTGAGATGTAATAGAAAGAGAGAGAGTTGTGGCAGAAAGGACATCAGCTTGAAATAAATGTAGCTCCACACCGTCCATATACAATATGGATTTTTTTTTTGCAGTAAGTGTCCCTGGTCTTCCTCGCTGGGTCCCGGGGACGAGATGTATATTATTATGGGGTTTGACAGCTGTTTTGAGCAGAATCTCCTGGAGCAGGAAGCAGATTGTAAGCACAATTCCCTGTGTAATGAGACTGGAATTGGTGAGTCAGCGAGTGCAGCATTATCCACCTCATCTAACAATAGGCCAGGAAAAAAACATCACCGCCAACCGCGCTCTCGTGTGCGGGGACCATTTTCCCCCCCTGTAAATCAGCGCCACTCGCCCTGTCCTATATTCTAATGGGAGGTTTATTTATGGATCCCAGTGTCTAATACCAGAGCAAAATGTCACCGCCGCTTCCTGAACATCTGCCGGGCACACGACGACAAGCCAAAGAATGGCTCACCCCGAGGTTAACTTTCACTGCAGACTTCGGAGGAGACGGGGTCATGCCAGCAGCCAATTACAATGCCTCCGAGTCTTCCTCTCCACAATTGGGACAATGGTTCGCCAGAATTAAATGGGAAATACCCTTTACCGCGTGGAGACAGTCAGTCCTGGGCTTTAGTGAGAAAAGCAAACAGAAGTAGACAAAGACGCTGGCATTTTAAAGCTCCATGAATATGTAACATTTGGCACAAAGCTGGAATCGGGGTGATTTTATTGGTTTTACGCTGAATTGTGGCTAAAACTGAAAGAAACAGTTGAATAACACATTTAACTCTGCTACATCTGTACTCTAATATACCGGTATCATAGTGTAACACCCCTTTTGGGCAGCCCTCGGTAGGCAGGGTGTATGGTGGTTCTCACCTCACTATGACACTGTGCCTCCACCCAAATCTTGCTTGGAGCTCTAAAGGATAGCAGGAGGGTCGACTTGGGAAACCCCTGCCCACCTCAGTACACACTCACCCCAGGAAGGAGTTAACTGATCAACAAATTTATTTGGCAAAGGGTGAACAATGGTGAAGAATATAAAGATAATGCAAGAAAAGGAATAAAGCACAGATTGGAAAGCCCTGGTGAAGCGGGGCAGCTATCTGTCACAGTAAGCAGTGATGGCGATCACACACACACTCTCCTTTGGAGTAAATAGACAGCAGGCACTTCCCAGCTACCTACTCCTAGTACTCAGCTTACTATACCCTACTGTCTATTAAACGTTGGGGCCCGGTTGCAGAAAATGTTGGCGTGCTGATATTGGTGCACTTACAATTGTCCTGCCTGGGAACCAACTGGGGCTGCAGCATTTAGAAACATGGATGGTGGTGAAGTCGGGGGAAAGATCCTCCTGAGATGCAGGCTTGGTTGTAGGGGTAATGCAGCAGCTGAGATTTCCCTTCTGACACTGGAGCTGTCTGGTCTGTAGGGGTAAGTAGCAGCAGCACGGATCCGGCAGGTGAAGGGTGCCGCCGGATCCGTGCTGCCGCAGGGACATGTGTGGGGCCGGAACCGTGCTCCGGCCCCACACATGTCTAACAGTACATACACACACACAGACATAGACACATACAAATACACATACATACTTACATGCTCCCGGCAGGTCTCCACAGTGCAGGAGGAGCAGGACGGCGCACACATAGGACGATTTCCCACAGCGCCCTCTGCTGGGCGCCAGGTGGAATCGTCCTATGTGCGCGCCGTCCTGCTCCTCCTGCGCTGTGGAGACCTGCCGGGAGCATGTAAGTATGTATGTGTATATGTCTGTATGTCTGTATGTATGTGTGCAGGTGACGGATCCGTCATAAACTCCATTGAAAGTCAATGGAGGACGGATCCGTTTACCATTGTGTCACACCAAACGGATCCGTCCCCATTGACTTTCATTGGGGGTCATGACGGATCCGTCTTGGTGCGGATGCCTGGACCGGAGAGCAAACCGCAGCATGCTGCGGTTTGCTCTCCGGTCTGAAGACGGAATGGAATGCTTTCAGGAGCCTCCGTTGTCTTCAGTTCAGTTTTGTCCACATTGACAATGAATGGGGACAAAACTGAAGCGTTTTATTCCGGTATTGAGCCCCTATGACGGAACTCAATACCGGAATTATAAAACGCTAGTGTGAAAGTAGCCTAAGATTACTTTCACACTTGGGGGGGGACGACGCTTTCATTTTGTCCCCATTCATTGTCAATGGGGACAAAACTGAACTGAAGACAACGGAATGCACTTGTTTGGTTGCGTCCCCATTGCGGACAGAATAACGCTGAAAGCAGCATTTTTCTGTCCACAATGTGATACGAAGAAAGACTCATCCGTCAGGACACACAATGTAAGTCAATGGTGGCGGATCCGTTTTCTCGGACACAAAAGAAAACGGATCCGTCCCCCATTGACGTACAATGGTTTCAGAGACGGATCCGTCTTGGCTATTTTAGAGATAATACAACCGGATCTGTTCATAACGGATGCAGGCTGTTGTATTATCATGACGAATCCAGCAAAAACGCTGGTGTGAAAGTAGCCTAAATGAAGCAACTGAGCTCTCTCTTCTCATACAGGAGCTGTCTGGGCTGTGCTGTAATGTCTGCACAGAAGCAGGGCGCACTTCTGTCCGTGGAGATCTCTCAGTTTCCCCATCCTGAAATTTCCCTAGGGATCAATAAAGTATATTGTATCTCTTGCCCATGCTGTTGTCTCTAAGATGGCTGCTCTTCCTCTTCCTACCATAGCCTTTGCCCCTGGTCCCTCTGCTATCGGCTGCAGAGAGGTGGAAGTGCTCATGGGATCTATAGTCCATGCCTGCTGCTGTGAGTCCCTGCTTGTAGCTGGCAGCAGCAGCATCCACTAGACACACTCCTTTCTCTGCAGGGGTTACAATAGTAATATCATGTAGCGGTATCAGTATTTTCAAATATTGTGACATTCTGACCAAAAACCTTTCTCCTGATACTGTGCCTTCAGGTAAGAGCCCGTTCACACGACTGTAAGCCATCTGTGCCCGTATCGATCCGCAAGATATGGAGCGGAGGCATGGATTGGAAGCCCACTAAAGCACTCACAATACGCATTCACACAACTGGTACCCGTGCATTGAGGACTTCAATTTGCGGTCTGCAGCTCAGGCACGGATGGCTTACGGTCGGGTGAATGAGGCCTAAGGATAGGGCCGTCATAGCCCCACCAATCTGGTAGGAGAGTACACAGTATATACAGTTGGATACCGCACACTGAATATCATTATAGAATTTTTCCTGTATTGTTAGTCTGTTGATTTCTCGCCCATTCTCGGTCTGCACAGTCCTATCTGCCTTAAACATGCACAATACCTTGCTGACTGTCTCAAATGCACGACCTCTCGGGCCCAGCTCCTCAGCTAAACGCAAACTCTCAAGTGATTGACTAACCAGGGGGCGGACCCAGGCCTATCTCCTGGCAACCTAAATACGTTGAATCAAGATATTAATCCTGACTTATCCACACAATGCTGTTGAGTATACAAATTTAGCAAATGAGAACATTTCACTTAATGTAACGTTACAACGATTCATCTTTTGCAATGAACCTATTCTGGGGTCCTGCACTTGTCCTGCGTTACACAGACAAACCCCTTGATATGAATGGACACAGTGTAATACTTAATGTCTCCTGTGGTGGCGGTGTTAGTGCCCACATTACAGCTGATCACTGGAGGATCCAACACTAGGACACTTTGAGACTTGCTTATCGTCTAGGGACCCATTGTAACAAGTAGGAAGGGTATAATATGGAAAAACCCTTTAAGGATAAACACATCTTCTTCACCTTCGTCTCAGGAGCCTTCCAGATCTCCCTCCCGCACATCTATTTACCCGCTTTTAAGACTCATCTGGCGGAGGTAGTTAACATCTTTCGCGCCTCACAGGCCGCGGCCCTCAGGGGCATATACCAAGATAACTTTTGTCTTCTAGTTGCTATGTGTCTCTGGACAACTTCCACAATAAAACACAACCCGTGTACACTGCCAGGGGCGTCCAGGAGGCACTTTTTAGGCCACCTGAGCGGATTAAAACATACCAAGCAAAAGTGGAAATGTTTGTTATTGTGGCCTTCAGGCAGGAACATATTGTAGTCCTTAATGCTGTAGAGGACCAAGCCAATCTCTAATCCCCTGTGATGGTCGCACGTTATTCACCCTGTGGCTAGATGGTTGGTAATTTGGATTCCATTCAGCAATTATGTCATTGCCCCCGCTAAACTGCGTGTCAAGACCTTTAGTGACACTCAAATTTTTGTAAATTTTTTATTGCTCCAGAGACTCTTTTTTGCTCACGTTCGGTGAATATTTTTTGAGAAAAGATGGTGTTCAGTGGTGAAGAACAGTGAAGAGTTAGAGGTAGTCCTCCTTCTTGACAATAAGTTGACTACAAAGTGTCTTCCTGCTGGGACCTTCACCGATCAGGTGTGATCTGTTGGGAAACCTGGTAGTAAGTGTTTGATTTCCCTGCAGCACCACCCCAGGTGAAAAAATGTATTACACAGGGTCCATGCACACCAATAGGAGTAGATCCTCCAGAGTGAGGGATGGTTTTTGTAGGCCACTGTGGTCAAGAAGTGAGGATAATGAACAGAGGAACCTCTTCTATTAAGTCACAACCCCCTTATAGGGTATATAAAAACTGTTTTTTTAAACTGGAATTACCTACTTCAAGACCTGAAGGAATACTAAAGATAAGAAAAAGCAATACTGGGATAAAAAAAAATATAAAATTTAAAAACAAATTGCATCAGTGGAACAGGCATGGGGGGATTGCAAAGGTTTCAGTCTGACCCTGAACTTGGAGACAGTCTAAAATCCACTTGCTTTATATACTCATGATCCTGCTGTACATGCTTCTGTTCCTGTTGTATATGCTCCTGCTGTACATGCTTCTGTTCCTGTTGTATATGCTCCTGCTGTACACGCTCATGTTCCTGTCATATATACTACTGCTTCTGCTTAACATGCCCCTGTTTCTGCTGTACATGCTTCTGTTCCTGTTGTATATGCTCCTGCTATACATGCTCCTGTTCCTGTCATATATACTACTGCTTCTGCTTAACATGCCCCTGTTCCTGCTGTATATGCTCATGCTGTACATGCTCCTGTTCCTGTTGTATATGTTCCTGCTGTACATGCTCCTGTTCCTGTTATAGATACTCCTGATTCTGCTGTACATGCCCCTGTTCCTGCTGTATATGCTCCCCTGTACATGCTCCTGTTCCTGGTATACATGCTCCTGTTCCTGTTGTATATGCTCCTGTTGTACATGCTCCTTTTATAGATACTCCTGCTTCTGCTGTACATGCCCCTGTTCCTGCTGTATATGCTCAGGCTGTACATGCTCCTGTTCCTGGTATACATGCTCCTGTTCCTGTTGTATATGCTCCTGCTGTAAATGCTCCTTTTATAGATACTCCTGCTTCTGCTGTACATGCTCCTGTTCCTGCTGTACACGCTCCTGCTGTACATGCTCCTGTTCCTGTTATATATACTCCTGCTTCTGCTGTACATGCCCCTGTTCCTGCTGTACACGCTCCTGCTGTGCATGTTCCTGTTCCTGTTATATATACTCCTGCTTCTGCTGTACATGCCCCTGTTTCTGCTGTACACGCTCCTGCTGTGCATGTTCCTGTTCCTGTTATATATACTCCTGCTTCTGCTGTACATGCCCCTGTTCCTGCTGTATATGCTCATGCTGTACATGCTCCTGTATCTGCTGTATATGCTCCTTCTGTACATGCTCCTGTTCCTGCTGTACGTGCTCCTGTTCCTGCTGTACATGCTCCTGTATCTGCTGTACATGCTCCTGCTGTACATGCTCCTGTTCCTGCTGTACATGCTCCTGTATCTTCTGTATATGCTCCTGTATCTGCTGTATATGCTCCTGCTCTACATGCTCCTGTTCCTGCTGTACATGCTCCTGTATTTGCTGTATATGCTCATGCTGTACATGCTCCTGATCCTGCTGTATATGCTCATGCTGTACATGCTCCTGTATCTGCTGTATATGCTCCTTCTGCACATGCTCCTGCTGTACATGCTCCTGTTCCTGCTGTACATGCTCCTGCTCCACATGCTCCTCCCATTCTAAATTCTATTACAGAATGACTACAAACCGTGAAAATTATCAAGTAACTGCTGCACAGAGGGCAGGAAAATAAGCCTCAGTATACGGAAGTTCCCCTTTAAATGATTTTGTCTTCCACTATAAAGTCCCTTTGGCAAATCAGATCATTTTTAAGCCCAGAACTTGTGGTGTCCTAAAAGGTATGAGCCAGTGATTTCAATGGTTTCCCTTTTACGAGCCAAGGACAGAAAGACCTGGGTTTTGATAGTGACGGCCCTCTCAGCGCTCATGTAAATGGAATGTAATCACTCGGGTTGGAAAACCATTACTTACTGGAGAGACAGCAGCAGCCATGCGTAATGCAGAAATAGTAAAAGGGAAAAAAAAAAAAAGCGAGCTGCCTATATATAACATGTACTGTACACACTGGAGTTCTGGGAATTCACTGTACTGACATTCGTAGAAAACCTGTTTGTGAGCAGTGACTGAACAAAGGTCTCAGGCAGTGGACTGACAAGCAGGCACATTCATTCACGGGATCTCGGCACACCTCAAGACATCTGTAAATCTGCAGGCCTAGAGCTTTTTTTTTTTTTTTTAAACTTGTGTCATTTCAGAGTAAATTTAGCCCATGTGGGAGGTTTGTCTACACGTGGACTTTAAAAGTCCCATTCACACTATAAACCGGTGCAGAATTAAGATTACTGGGAATATTTCATTAAAAGGACTATACTCGTCTGTTCAGGATCTTCATCTCTCGATCAGAGCGGAGTGTCAATCTCTCTCTGGAAGACCTGTCCTGTATTACACACTGATATGAATGGACATTGTGTAATACCTTATATCTCCTGCGGTGGTGCTGTTGGGAAATGGAACACTTATTGTTAGGTTTCTCTACAGACTCCAGTGGTCGCTGGGGTCCCAACCACTTAATTGTAATCAGTTTAGGGGTCCTGCTAACAAGTGGGGACTGTCCAAAGTATAGATGCCTTTAAACTACTCATGAGAATGCCCCCTTCTTGCTCTAAAGGGTTGTCACGACTGGCCAAACCCTGTCCATATCACAAATTAGGGAATACGGTCATCATAGAGGGAAAGGATCTCCTAAGTAATCCTCTTTTCTAACCGCCACAGTGGAGAGCCCCTATAACGAGCAGCAACCACTCGGGCCACTCGAGGACCCGGCACTGGCAGTGTATTACCCCATTCACTTAAAGGGGTTTTCCAGGCTCTCCTATACTGATGACCTATTCTCAGGATAGGTCATGAATATCAAATAGGTGGGGGTCCCACACCTGTCATCCCTGCCGATCAGCTGTATGAAAAGACAGAGCGTGCAGTGTGCACGTGCCATCTCCCGTCTCTGCTGCTGCTGCTTTGCCATAGACATAGCAGCAGCAGGAAGAGAGATGGGAGATGGCACATGCACATTGCGCGTTTTGTCTCTTCATACAGCTGATCAGCGGGAGTGCCGGGTGTCGGACCCCTGCCAATCTGATATTGATAGGTCATCAATATAGGAGAGCCCAGAGAACCCCTTTAATTACTTGTACTGTAATATTACATTTCACCTACAGAGACCACTGCATAGGAAATATGGGGACTGGTCAAACCAGTATCCTACACATTATTACATTCAATTTAAGGGGTTACTTAAAGGCTATGGACACCTTGGGGCATTTTTTTTTATATTGCATTTTACTCATTTTGGGCTAAAAATAATTTTTTCAATAGTCTTTATTAAAAATGTTCAGCTGTTTCTGAGACACAGGGGTTAATAATCAGTCCTCATAAACACTCATTATAGCTCAATTCTTATCAAGCTGATAAGAATATGGCTTTTAAATAAGTGTTTATGAGGTCAGGAGATGACAGATAAGAGCGACACATGAGCCGCCAGATGACAGGACTGAAGGAAAACAGAAAATGACATCTTGCAAACAGACTGATTTTTTTACCCCTGTGTCTCAGAAAAAGCTGAACATTTTTAATGAAAATCAATTGAAAAAATAATTTTTAGCCCAAAATGAGTAAAATACAATTATAAAAAATGCCCCAAATGTGTATTTTATTTACTTTATGCTTATATATAGCGCTGACATATTCCCCGGCACTTTACAGACATTATCATCACTCTGTCCCCAATGGGGCTCACAATCTAAATTCCCTATCAGTATGTCTTTTGAGTACGGGAGGAAACCCAGGCAAACACAGGGAGGCCCTACAAACTCCATGCAGATGTTGTCCATAGCCCTTAATGTCCAAGACCATTTACCACAATGGGCATACATACCATAGAGACAGTTAATGCAACTGCTACGAGGCCCGTGGAAGGAGGTGGCCTGGGTCAAGCTAAAAATGTCCTGTTTTTCAATGGCAATGCCACCTTATGCTATCAAGAGGGAAGAGCCTGGGATAATTGTGTCCTTCCTTCCTACAAGTCATGGGAAAGGGGTTGGGGGTGTTGGTTAGCAAGATCTGTCCTGGATGAAGTGATATTGTGCAAGAAACCAGCACCAGCACCAGGCCCTAATTTGCCATTACCCCATGATACAGAACTAGGGGTTGTATTTCATAGCATGGGGAAAGGCTATGGTGGCCATATTGGTTATCATCCAAATTTTCCATAAAGAAGTATAACTAGAGCTAGCCATACACATTGAATTTTGGTGTGACCATCTAACGTGTATGAGGGTCTTCCACTTCTTTTTAATAGCAGTTGTTGAGGAAAAGAAGTTTCATGGCCAATCTTTAGTTCTTAAAGGGGTTGTCTCACTTCAGTAAGTGGCATTTATCATGTAGAGAAAGTTAATACAAGGCACTTACTAATGTATTGTGATTCTCCATGTTGCCTCCTTTGCTGGCTGGATTAATTTTTCCATCACGTTATACACTGCTCGTTTCCATGGTTACAGTCCACCCTGCAATCCATCAGCGGTGGCCGTGCTTGCACACTATAGGAAAAAGCGTCAGCCTCTCTGGTGGCCGGGACCATGGTAGCACACATAGGCTGGGGCTTTTTCCCATATTGTGCAAGCACGACCACCACTGACGGATTGTAGGGTGGTCTGTAACCATGGAAACGAGCAGTGTATACTGTGTTAGAAAAATGAATCCAGCCAGCAAAGGAAGCAATATGGACATTCACAATACATTAGTAAGTGTCTTGTATTAACTTCCTCTACGTGATAAATGCCACTTACTGAAGTGAGACGACCCCTTTAAGGATATAATCCACCACCAGAAATAAGAGGACAAGTCCCAGACCAGGATTTGGCTTGCGTCCTTTATAGGTTTTTTTTTTGGAAACCGAATAATGAAAAAGCTGTAATTTCATCAGAATGGACTAACCTTACCGAGGCCATCGTCAACACAAGACGGTAGAGACAAATTCATTAATCATCTGCATGTTGGCGTAACGGAAGTTATCTCAACCTCTCAAATATCAGCGAAAAATACAACCAAAGCAAAACCGACATTTCTAGGGCTAAACTGTTCTCATCCTTTGGAAAGGTTATTTCACCTGCAGACCAACGCCGCGGTAATCCCAACGAAATCCCCACTGCTCGCTCTCCCTGTAATTAGCAGGTATTAACATTTCGGGATTCTCGGAGGGAAGGCCATAAAAAGGAGACAAGTCGTTAGTCTGTGATGTTATCAAGACTAGGAAAATAAAACAAAGATTAAAAAAGAACAAAAAAAAGGGTAAGAGAATGAGAAAGGGATTTATGGGTGTAATTATATAGTTAGAGTAATGACGGAGAGAGTCGAAGATGCTTTGTAAGAACAATTGTGGTTGTGCAATAGAGCTAGGAATGTTCTGACATAGCATTTCAGCTAAATCTACAGGGTTTTTATGAAGCCTGCTCTATAGGAATTTCTAGGAAAGAACATAGAGGTAGCACATAGTTAGGCTAGGGTTGGGCAAAAAATGTAATGGGCCCTCTCTTGTTCAATGAGCCCAGGCCACCCCTGATCTCCAAAGTGAAATACAGTGGTCCCTCAAGATACAATATTAATTGGTTCCAGGGTGACCATTGTAAGTTGAACCCGTTGTAAGTTGAGTAATCGGTTCCAAAGCCCCAAAATGTCATCCAAGATAAGAGAAAATGAAGGTTTAAGAAAAATAAGCAGATAACTAAGACAGATAAGACAAGTCCTTACATATCATAGTCAGGAATAGCTGATATCTAGCAACTAATATAGATATTTTACCCGAGGAGTGACCATGATTGGTTGGATGTGGGTCTGAGACATTGTATGTTGAGTCTGGTTTCAACTTACGATGGGTCAGAAAAGACCATTGTATGCTGGAAATATTGTATCTAGAGGCCATTGTATCTGGAGGGATCACTGTACATGCTTTGGACCATCTATGTCGAAAGCTATGACTGGCCACCCACATTAGATGCTTGTTCGGCCAGCAACTATACCTCCAAACCAGGGGCAAACTGGCCATAGACCCTACAGGGAAATTTGACAGGTGGGTCAATGTCCAGAGGGCCGACAGAGCCCTCCTCATGGCCACCAGCTGGGGACATAATGATCTGATGTTCTCAGCATTAATTAATGCTGGAAGCCAAGGGCCACAGGTGCCCTTCTGAACTCCTCAGGATGGTCATACAGTTAAATATTGTGGCGAGGGCGATAGTATTTCGTGCTGCATTACGGTATTGCAGGCCCCACCTACTTCTGTTGTTCCTGCCTTCTTGTGCTGCCCTATCTTCTGTCAAATTGGACCTGCCTAAAACATAGGGCCACTTCTAGGTTCTCAGTCGGCCTACTGCTCCAAGCTATCCCATAACCCAAGCATGCATGTCAGAGAGGAATAAGCCCCTGCCAGAAACCTCTAGAGGCGGCTTATGTCCTGAAGGACAACAAAAAAAATAGGTTTGTTGAAATCCAAAATGCCCAGCCCTTCTCTCCTCAACCATCTGCCATCGAGAGAAAATTGGGAGTCCCCATAGACATTAGGCTACTTTCACACTAGCGTTATTGTTTTCCGGTATTGAGTTCCGTCATAGGGGCTCAATACCGGAAAAAAACGCTTCAGTTTTTTTTGTCAATGGGGACAAAACTGAACAGAATGGAGTGCCCCAGAATGCATTCCGTTCCATTTAGTCGTGTTCCCAGACCGGAGATTTAGACGAATACCATAACAGTTTTCTTTCCGTCATGGGATGTGGAGCAAGACACAATCTGACACAACAGAAAACGGATCCGTCCCCCATTGACTTTCAATGGAGTTAATGACAGATCCGTCTTGGCAATGTTAAAGATAATACAACCGGATCCGTTCATAACGGATGCTGGCGGTTGTATTATCAGTAACGGAAGCGTTATTGCTGAACCCTGCCGGATCCAGCAAAAACGCTAGTGTGAAAGTAGCCTTAGATTGTTGGCCGAGCCTGCCAAAGTCAGCGGGTTTGACCGATATACATCTGTTGTGCAGAGCGATCTTAAATGAAAGTTATGGAAATAGTTGAGGTGACAACTCATTACAGGCCCATTTAGACTGCCCGATGTTCGGGCAAATGATTGCTAACGAGCATTTGTAGGAATGCTTGTTAGTGATGATCCACCAGGTGCCACCAATTACCAGAGGAACAAGCAAAACACTCGTTCATCAGGTAATTGGATATTTCATGCGAATCCCTAAATCATTGTTGGTCGGCAGCAGATCATATTGTCTAAACCAGGCATGCTCAACCTGCGGCCCTCCAGCTGTTGCAAAACTACAACTCCCAGCATTCCCAGACAACTACAGCTATCAGCCTACAGCAGGGCATGGTGGGAGTTGTAGTTTTACAACAGCTGGAGGGCCACAGGTTGAGCATCCCTGGCCTAAACGGTCTCTGGTGCCGGCCAACAACGATTCTGTATAGCAGGCATCCCCAAACTGCGGCCCTCCAGCTGTGGCAAAACTACAACTCCCAGCATTCCCGGACAACCTACAGCTATCAGCCTACAGCAGGGCATGGTTGGAGTTGTAGTTTTACAACAGCTGGAGGGCCACAGGTTGAGCATCCCTGGCCTAAACGGTCTCTGCTGCCGGCCAACAACGATTCTGTATAGCAGGCATCCCCAAACTGCGGCCCTCCAGCTGTGGCAAAACTACAACTCCCAGCATGCCCGGACGGCCTACAGTTATCAGCCTACAGCAGGGCATGGTGGGAGTTGTAGTTTTACAAGAGCTGAAAGGCCGCAGTTTGGGGATGCCTGCTGTATAGGGACGAGTGATCACTCCTCCTCCATACTGTGAAGGGGATTTACATGCAACAATCTCCTCCACTGACAAGCAGGTGACTGTTGGGAAGGATTGCTTCCTTCATGACAATCATCTGCTCAATTGAGCAATGTAAAAGGGCCTTCAGACTTTAGACAATGCAGTCCTATGTGTCTCCACCTCTTCTCAGTTGGATACGATTGCCAAACATTCCTAAGCAGAGTGCAGGTCGGGGCCTCCTAGATTTTAGCAGTGCATACAGTACTCATATAATGACCCCATATACTCCCATACAAAACTTTTCAATGGGCTACCTTCCCCTTTTGGTACCAATTTTGGAGGAACCTGCTTAAAAGGGTGTATACAGATATGGGCAGGAAGGGAGGGTGGGTGTTTGACACCCCCTATAGATGCGTCCAATCTAACTTTCCACAAAAGACTCCAATTTTACACCATCCCAATTCTATCCATTTTTGTGTAGACACATACAGCACAAACAATGCCCGACAGAATTCCTCAGAATTGTTTTTTTTCAAAGCTGGTCATCTTGTGCACTTATCTTGGGATATCTACATCTTTAGATCCTCAAGAGGGCACATGTGCCCTCCATAATTTGGCCCTGCTCGGTGGTTTGCAGTGTGTCCTGCAGTAATGAGGTCTTTGGCTTGAATCTGACTCTGGAGAACATCCACATGGAGTCTGTAGGATTTTCTCTTAGACTTCCACCAGGTTATCTGGTTCCCGACCACACTCCAAAGGCATTGTCCTAAGAGGCTTCTTAAAGGATTAGCCTTAGATGTGCATATGTGCTTGAGATACAGGTGAATCCTTCCCATAATAGTACAGAATCAGCAAATTGACACTTATGGTCGAGAAACGGCAACAGGCTGGGACTTGAGGTTATAAAAACACTGGCAAATCCACATTCAGGTCATAAAAGGAAAGCTACTGTAGTCGACACTTAAGGAACTTAAGTAATGACACAATGGCACCTAAGGTCCTAGAAGACTGTGATGAGCACCAGGATTATTAATGGTAGATGTGGACAAATTAGTAGATGGGATGAACACAAAGATCACAAATGGTACCTGGTAGATGTGAAGGTAGATGGGATGAACACCCAGATCACAAATGGTACCTGGTAGATGTGGAGGTAGATGGGATGAACGCCAAGATCACAAATGGACCTGGTAGATGTGGAGATAGATGGGATGAACGCCAAGATCACAAATGGTACCTGGTAGATGTGAAGGTAGATGGGATGAACGCCAAGATCACAAATGGACCTGGTAGATGTGGAGGTAGATGTGGAGATAGATGGGATGAACACCCAGATCACAAATGGTACCTGATAGATGTGGAGGTAGATGGGATGAACACCAAGATCACAAATGGACCTGGTCGATGTGGAGATAGATGGGATGAACACCAAGATCATAAATGGTACCTGGTAGAAGTGGAGATAGATGGGATGAACACCAAGATCATAGATGAGACCTGGTAGATGTGGAGGTAGATGGGATGAACACCAAGATCATAGATGGGACCTGGTAGATGTGGAGGTAGATGGGATGAACACCAAGATCATAGATGGGACCTGGTAGATGTGGAGATAGATGGGATGAACACCAAGATCATAGATGGGACCTGGTAGAGGTAGATGGGATAAACACCAAGATCATAAATGAGACCTGGTAGATGTGGGCACATACAATATAAACATTTCCAAATTTTTTGAACCCCCTTTCCTAGCTTGGGCCATAGGATGAGCTAGAACCATATTTGGTTGCCCCTTGTCAAGGACAATGTGGTCATAGATAGTTGGCGTGTTGAATGACAACTCTTGGGTTTGGAGCCATTTTTTGTGAGCACCAACGATCCATGACTCATCACAGCATCTCAAACTAGGAACTCTATAGGGTGAGGCCACCGAGACTGTCTTCAAGACACTGTTTAACCAAGCAAATAATTACAGAAGAAGGGAACACAAGAGTCTCCTTCAGGGTATACGGCTCAGTTACACAATGTGATTATCTTTCTACCTTATGACCTACTTCATGAATCGTGACTCACGTTGAAGTGTGTGAACATTACAACTCAAACATGGCCGTGGATAAAACAGGACATTGTGGTGAATGGCCTCTCCCTCTCTGCACACTTGGCACCCAGTGTGTGGCAGGTGATCACCATGTGTTAGGACTGGCATCGCTCAATACATACAACAAGGTGATGACTGAGTCACTATTACAGTGGAAACATTCCTGCTGGTACACATAATACCTGCTGAGGCATTACTCAAGAGTCTTACTGGAATGGTGATATGAAGATTTAAAGGGGTTGTCACACCTGCATATGAATAGGACTCCCGGTACGCACCCATCTCAAGAATGGAGAGCATGGTACCCATGCATGGCAGCCTCTCCATTCACTGCGATGGGACTTCCAAAAATAGCCGAGCAAGTGCACTCTACTATTTTTGGAAGTCCTATAGCAGAGAATGGAGAAGACATCGAGCATGTGCTGCTACCGATCTAGCGCTAGTGAATGCTCTCCATTCATGGTGGGGCCCTAACCTTGAGATAGGAGCGGGTGCCAGAGGTGGGACCTGCACATATCGGACATGATAGATAGGATAGATGGGTCAACCCATTTAAGAATAAAAATTGGTAAAAAGGTCATACCAATCTTCACTATACTAAATTGTTTAGTTATAAAGGTGAGCCAAGCATGCATGTGTATTGGGGGGGTGAGAGAAATGGCTCTCCACCAAGTGAGGAACAATAAGTCTCTACGAATGGCTTCCTCCAATTTTAACATTCAGGACACAAATAGTATTTGCTCAGCCAAGCATGCATGTGTATGTGTGGAAAGAAGTCAGGAGAGATAGCTGTCCACCAAATGAGGGATGTCTGGCAGGGGCTTCTTCCTCTCTCATACAGACCACATACAAAATATACTCAGCCGAGCATGCATGTGTATGGGAAGGGGTTGGGAGAGATAGCCATCTACCAAACAAGGAGAGATAAGCCTCTGTCAGAGATGTCTGGAAGTGGCTTCCTCCCCTCTCGACCTTCAGACCACATATAGAATATGCTCAGCCGAGCATGCATGTGTATGGGAAGTGGTCGGGAGAGATAGCTGTCCTCTGAGCTGTCAGTGGATTTCAACTGCCCAATGCTATTGTCCTTGGCGAGATAAACTTCCGCTAGAGGTTTTCTCCCCTTTTTCCATTCACAGCACCTGCATTCTTGTGTATGGGCGGGATCGGGAAAGATAATGTTCGGTCGACAGCTTTCTAAGCACGGCCAGCCTAAGACAGCTGAATAGAGCTTTTAATGGGTTACATAATAGATCCTAACCCTGTTGGGGAATTCTGTGTGTGTATGTGGGGGGGAGGGCGGTGGATGATCATCCTCAGAGACTGCAGAGTGTCTCTCTCTCTCTCTGGAGGACCTAGAAGGTCCATAGATTACATGAGCAGTCCACTGAATTCAATGAGATCTGTGTAATACTTCATCTCTCCTGTGGTGGGAATTATATAATTTCTACTGGGTTCCTCTACAGATTACAGAATAGAAGATTACGCTTTATAGTCGTTATATAGATACCCACTGATTTTAATTGACAAGATGCACTTACCCCCTGCAACAAAAGCCGATTATGGTAGGTCCTACAATCATCTAGTGATCCAGTGACCTGTTCCATTGTGGACAATCCCTTTAAAGGGAATGTATCATCTAAAATTGACCAATTGTTTAAATCATGATTTTGTGTTAGGCTACTTTCACACTAGCGTTTTATAATTCCGGTATTGAGTTCCGTCATAGGGGCTCAATACCGGAAAAAAAACGCTTCAGTTTTGCCCCCATTCATTGTCAATGGGGACAAAACTGAACTGAAGAGAATGGAGGATCCAAAATGCATTCCGTTCAGTTCTCTTCAGTCTCTAGACCGGAGAGCAAACCGCAACATTCTGCGGTTTTCTTTCCGTCCTGGGGATCTGCACCAAGACGGATCCGTCATGACCCCCAATGCAAGTCAATGGTGACGGATCCGTTCGGTGTAACACAATAGAAAACGGTTGTATTATCAGTAACAGAAGCGTTATTGCTGAACCCTGCCGGATCCAGCAAAAACGCTGGTGTGAAAGAAGCCTTAAAGGGAGCCTGTCATCTCCGAAACACCCCCTGAACTAGAGTAAGCGGTGTATAGTGTAAGCGATGCTGAATCCGAATATGTAAGTTTTATCTTCATACTCACTTCCATTCTGACGCTGTGCTCCCACAAACCTGCAGTAAAATGCACTCACTGGACTCTTCTTTGAGTCCTCTCCATTATGTGAGTGAGCACTGGAGTCCAGTGAGTGCATTTTACTGCAGGTTTGTGGGAGCACAGAGTCAGAATGCAAGTGAGTATGAAGATAAAACTTACATATTCGGATTCAGCATCACTTGCACTATACACCGCTTACTCTAGTTCAGGGGGTGTTTCGGAGATGACAGGTTCCCTTTAAGGAGATTTTTTATATTTATTTATTTTTGGTGGTTATTTTTTAATTAAAAGGGTTATCTAACCCAAATAATGCCAGGGACCCTCATACAGATTGTACTTCCCCCGCTCCCCGGCACCTGCCTGGCTGCCAATGCATCTTCCCGTTGCGCGGATGAAAACATCTAGCAGGCTGTGACAGGGGCGAGCCTCCCTAGCATTCGGGAGACGCTTCAGAAGCTCATCCACATTGCGGCCTGCTATTGGCTGCCCCCCCCCCAGATCGCTGGATGTTTTCATCCGCGCAATGGGAAAATGCAGTGGCAGCCGTGCAGGCATCAGGAGCCACAGGGGTGTCGGGAAGCAGGGTAAGTACAACCTGTATGTGGGGCCTGGGCATTATACAGGTTGGGTAACTCCTTTTAAGGATGAGCAAAGAGATTCTACCTTTTATACATACTTATGTAGGACAAATGGAAGCCCTTTCTAGTTAAGAGGCCTTGGGGGGACCTCTGGGTGGATACTATTTCTATTATGGAGACCAGTTAACATACGTGATGACTATTGTAGGCTAAACAACGTTCAACTGAGTTTCTGGGGAAAATAGATGAAAATTAGCACATCTTACATCTGCTGGCATCAGACAGACTTAGGAAACCTAATTTGAATCTCTTTCCCGAAATTATTTCCCAGCATTTCCTGGCCTACAATACTTCACACGTACTATGCATACTAGTCGACCTCCTTAATGAGAAAGAGAACCCCACCAGACAATGCATATATATCGCCAAGAAACCCACAGCATGTCTCTCTCGCATTCTATCTCTCTCGGACATTCTCTCTCTGTCTCTCTCCCTCCCTACTGGCTACAAAGACTAATAACAAGACTAAAAAATAGGGGTTATGTCTTGGTCAGTACAGATCACTTTTCAACAGTCATCTAATTATCTTCACAGGCAGGATAACAATGGCAGATAGCACCTCTACATATAGATAACATGGGACCCACCTTTCAGAGTAAGTGATATCACAGCTTATGTCCTCGCTCCTGAGCTCTGCACAGGTCATAGAGCAGTGATTTTCAACCAGTGTGCCTCCAGCTGTTGCAAAACTACAACTCCCACCATGCCCTTCTGTAGGCCGATAGCTGTAGGCTGCCTGGGCATGATGGGAGTTGTAGTTTTGCAACAGCTGGTGGCACACTGGTTGAAAATCACTGTCATGGAGCATGACTAGAAAACTCTCCCATAGAAGTCAATGAGGTCCCCTCCTGACCATTGTGTCTATGGCCCATGGGTGTTTAGAACAGCTCAGGCAAGATGGCCACCACAGTCATACACAAAAAAAAAATAATTAAAAAAAAAATCTACAATTAGAAAATAAAAACAGATAAGAAAAAAAGCATTTACTATCTGGTTTTAACTGACAGAAAAAAAATTATAGGTGACACACTTCCTTTAAATTTCGCCTGTTACTTGATCAAGTGTCAAAATCACATCAAAAATTAAAAAAAAAAATAAATAAAAAAAAAATAAAATAAATTCTAAAAATATTCAAAAATGAGGTAAGCGTCAGAGCTGGAGGTCACGCTGATCCGGGGCAGGGTTATGTACAGTAAATATCATAGTATCACATGCTGCACTGTGCGGAGAGAGATGATGAGGCTTTTGTTGTCAGGAAACAATGTTGCATGTCTGTATCACACACAGCTTCGCCTTTGTGATGATGACATCGTCATCCTCCACCGATCGCAGTCACGTGGGCTGAGCTGATACAAACATAATATTTATCTGGGAAAAAAAAAATCCTTGGCTCTCACCTTCATGTCTAGGGGCCCCGCAGCGCTTGAAATAGTCAGGCTAATGTGCTGCCGCGAGGAGGACCCTGGATTTTGCCTTTGGAGCCTCGTCCTGTGTTTGGAAAGAGACACTCACTCAGTAAATCCTCAGTTGTTCACATGTCTGCTTTCTAGGAAGTTTAACGTAATATTCTAAAATCAGATCTTCCTCCAGCAAAAGGATGGAAAGAAATTGAGTGTCATGGCTCTAAACGTGGCCTCTGATGGAACGTTTCTTCTTATGTCTTCGGTATCACTACAAGGGTTGTCAAGACTCCAGCCATAACCTGACGTGGTGCCTAAAGGGCCAAGACTGTTGGCTATATAAAAGATAATAATACAAGTTCAGGGGCCGATTGGTACTGATTTCACATTAAAGGAGTTTTGTGGGACTTCAGTATTGATGGCCTATGAACATCTGATCAGTGGACCAGCACCTTCATTGATCAGAGGTTGCGGCATTCCGGTGAGGGTTGAGGCCTCTTCACACTTGTGCTTGGATGGGACTGAGCTGCGCCCAGGCCATGTGACAATGAACATGACATAATTTGCCTAGGAAAAGACTTTGGTGCTTGCTGGAACACCCTGGCCTAGTAAAACAGCTGATTAGTGGGGATGCCAGGAGTCGGACCCCCATCGATCAGATACTGTCATACAGTGGTCCCTCAAGTTACAATATTAATTGGTTCCAGGAAAACCATTGTATGTTGAAAGCATTGTAAGTTGAGTAATACGTTCCAAAGCCCCAAAATGTCATCCAAGATAAGAGAAAATGAAGATTTAAGAAAAATAAGCAGATAACTAAGACAGATAACACAAGTCCTTACAGATAACAGTTAGGGATAGCTGATAACTAGCAACTAAGGCTACTTTCACACTAGCGTTTTAAAATTCCGGTATTGAGTTCCGTCATAGAGGCTCAATACCGGAATAAAACGCTTTAGTTTTGTCCCCATTCATTGTCAATGGGGACAAAACTGAACTGAAGACAACGGAGGCTCCTGAAAGCATTCCGTTCCGTCCTCAGACCGGAGAACAAACCACAGCATGCTGCGGTTTGCTCTCCGGTCCAGGCATCCGCACCAAGACGGATCCGGAATGACCCCCAATGCAAGTCAATGGGGGTGGATCCATCTGGTGTGACCATAATGGTAACCGGATCCGCCCTCCATTGACTTTCAATGGAGTTCATTACGGATCCGGCTACACATACACACATACAGACATACACATAAACATAAACATACACACACATATACAGTAGACAAACAAACACACATACATACTTACATGCTCCCGGCAGGTCTTCGGAGCGTCGGAGGGATAGGACGGCTCGCACAGATGACGATTCCACCAGGCGCCCAGCAGAGGGCGCTGTGGGGAATCGTCACCTGTGCGAGCCGTCCTGTCCCTCCGACGCTCCGAAGACCTGCCGGGAGCATGTAAGTATGTATGTGTGTTTGTTTGTCTATATGTGTGTGTATGTTTATATGTATGTATGTACTGTGTGACATGTGTGGGGCCGGAGCGCGGCAGGCCTGATCCGGCAGCACCCTTCACCTGCCGGATCAGGCCTGCCGCCAGTGTGAAAGTAGCCTAATACAGGTATTATACCAGAGAAGGGGCCTTGATTGGTTGGATCTGAGTCTCAGACATTGTATGTTGAGTTTGGTTTCAACTTACGATGTGTCAGAAAAGACCATTGTATGCTGGAAATATTGTATCCTGAGGCCATTGTATCTTGAGGGATCACTGTACCAATATTGTACTTCCAGGTAACTGGGCCATTAGGCTAGCTCCTGAATTCACTAGTCATCATGGGGCTTTAAGAAGGACAAGTAGCTTCTAGCTATCTTCTGATTTTCTTGGCTTCAGGGAGGACCACGGAGGTGCAGTCTACTTTTGAAGTCTTTGGTCATTATTTGGCTTTAGGAATAATCAAGGAGCTTTCTGCTACTGTATCTAATTAGCTAATTGGCTTCAAGGAGGACTAAGGAGTCAATCTTTTTTCTGTGTTCTTTGACCATCTTTCTACAGTACTTCAAGGACTAAGGAGCTTTGAGATACCTTCTGTGTTTATGGTCTTTGGGTTTAAAAAGGGATAAGGAACTTCGAGCTAGCTTTCCTCCAAAAAGAACCAAGTCACGTCAAACTATTTCCTTGGTCAACATGGGTTTCAAGGGGAAGCTTTAATTTACTTCTTAGGCCTTTGCTTTAAGGTGAACCAATAACTTTCAATCAATTTCTAAGTTATTTAATCATCTTTAATGTGGACCAAGGAGCTTCAATGCTTGATCTGTGATCTATTTATCCCCAGGACTGTGACTGTGACGAGGGGACATCCTCTGCGTCTGGAGGAAAGAAGGTTTGTACACAAACATAGAAGAGGATTCTTTACGGTAAGAGCAGTGAGACTATGGAACTCTCTGCCTGAGGAGGTGGTGATGGTAAGTTCACTAAAAGAGTTCAAGAGGGGCCTGGATGTATTTCTGGAGGTAATAATATTACAGGTTATAGTTACTAGAGATGGGGTCGTTGATCCAGGGAGTTATTCTGATGTCTGATTGGAGTCGGGAAGGAATTTTCTTCCCCTAAAGTGAGGAAAACTGGCTTCTACCTCACAGGGTTTTTTGCCTTCCTCTGGATCAACTTGCAGGATAACAGGGAGAACTGGATGGACGGAGGACTTTTGTTGGCCTTATAAACTATGTTACTATGTTACTTTAGTTTCTAGAAGCACCAAGTTGCTTTGATCCACCTTTTGAGTTTTTTGGTCATCATTTGGTTCAGGACACAAGGAGCTTCCAGCTACGGTACCTTAAAAGTTCCTTAGTCAGGAAGGATCAAGGAGCTTCAGTCTACTTTTCAGTTCTTTGGGTAAACGAAGAGCTTCTAGCTGAATTTGGAGTTCTTTGGTCATTATTGAGCTATTAACATAAAACGCCATTAACCCATGAAACAAAGATCAAAAATTATCAAGAGGAACAAGTGTCCGACTCACAAGAGCTTACAATCTATGAGGAGATGGGGAGACACAAGAGCTTACAATCTATGAGGAGATGGGGAGACACAAGAGCTTACAATCTATGAGGAGATAGGGGTGACACAAGAGCTTACAATCTATGAGGAGATAGGGGTGACACAACAGCTTACAATCTATGAGGAGATAGGGGAGACACAAGAGCTTGCAATCTATGAGGAGATAGGGGAGACACAAGAGCTTGCAATCTATGAGGAGATAGATTGTAAGCTCTTGTGTCACCCCTATCTCCTCATAGATTGTAAGCTCTTGTGTCACCCCTATCTCCTCATAAATTGTAAGCTCTTGTGTCTCCCCATCTCCTCATATATTGTAAGCTCTTGTGTCACCCCCATCTCCTCATAGATTGTAAGCTCTTGTGTCACCCCTATCCCCTCATAGATTGTAAGCTCTTGTGTCACCCCTATCTCCTCATAGATTGTAAGCTCTTGTGTCACCCCTATCTCCTCATAGATTGTAAGCTCTTGTGTCACCCCTATCTCCTCATAGATTGTAAGCTCTTGTGTCACCCCTATCTCCTCATAGATTGTAAGCTCTTGTGTCACCCCTATCTCCTCATAGATTGTAAGCTCTTGTGTCACCCCTATCTCCTCATAGATTGTAAGCTCTTGTGTCACCCCTATCTCCTCATAGATTGTAAGCTCTTGTGTCATCCCTATCTCCTCATAGATTGTAAGCTCTTGTGTCACCCCTATCTCCTCATAGATTGTAAGCTCTTGTGTCTCCCCTATCTCTTGTGTCACCCCTATCTCCTCATAGATTGTAAGCTCTTGTGTCTCCCCTATCTCTTGTGTCACCCCTATCTCCTCATAGATTGTAAGCTCTTGTGTCACCCCCATCTCCTCATAGATTGTAAGCTCTTGTGTCACCCCCATCTCCTCATAGATTGTAAGCTCTTGTGTCTCCCCATCTCCTCATAGATTGTAAGCTCTTGTGTCACCCCCATCTCCTCATAGATTGTAAGCTCTTGTGTCACCCCTATGAGGAGATGGGGTGACACAAGAGCTTACAATCTATGAGGAGATAGGGGTGACACAAGAGATAGGGGAGACACAAGAGCTTACAATCTATGAGGAGATAGGGGAGACACAAGAGCTTACAATCTATGAGGAGATAGGGGTGACACAAGAGATAGGGGAGACACAAGAGCTTACAATCTATGAGGAGATAGGGGTGACACAAGAGCTTACAATCTATGAGGAGATAGGGATGACACAAGAGCTTACAATCTATGAGGAGATAGGGGTGACACAAGAGCTTACAATCTATGAGGAGATAGGGGTGACACAAGAGCTTACAATCTATGAGGAGATAGGGGTGACACAAGAGCTTACAATCTATGAGGAGATAGGGGTGACACAAGAGCTTACAATCTATGAGGGGATAGGGGTGACACAAGAGCTTACAATCTATGAGGAGATGGGGGTGACACAAGAGCTTACAATATATGAGGAGATGGGGAGACACAAGAGCTTACAATTTATGAGGAGATAGGGGTGACACAAGAGCTTACAATCTATGAGGAGATAGGGGAGACACAAGAGCTTACAATCTATGAGGAGATAGGGGTGACACAAGAGCTTACAATCTATGAGGAGATAGGGGTGACACAAGAGCTTACAATCTATGAGGAGATAGGGGTGACACAAGAGCTTACAATCTATGAGGGGATAGGGGTGACACAAGAGCTTACAATCTATGAGGAGATAGGGGTGACACAAGAGTTTACAATCTATGAGGAGATAGGGGTGACACAAGAGCTTACAATCTATGAGGAGATAGGGGTGACACAAGAGCTTACAATCTATGAGGAGATAGGTGTGACACAAGAGCTTACAATCTATGAGGAGATAGAGGTGACACAAGAGCTTACAATATATGAGGAGATGGGGAGACACAAGAGCTTACAATTTATGAGGAGATAGGGGTGACACGAGAGTTTACAATCTATGAGGAGATAGGGGAGACACAAGAGCTTACAATCTATGAGGAGATAGGGGTGACACAAGAGCTTACAATCTATGAGGAGGTAGAGGTGACACAGAAGGTAACAAGAGCTTGTTTTATATAAAGGTCCAGCCATCTTGGAGATATAGGGGAGTAGATATAAAGCTGCATGAGCCGTCACCAGCTGGTATATGTAGTGCTTCTGAGTGCGGTGGAGGATCAGGTTCAGCATTCAAATGATGATAAATGGGCTATATGGAGAGGGGTTAGATCAGGGGAGCAGATGTAAATCTGCCTGAGTCAGTCACCAGCCGATATCTGTAGCACCACACATGCATGGCCACAATAGCCAAGACATCTCTCTACTTTTTTTGGAATTCCCACAGTGATAAATGGGGGGGACTGTTCTTGCGTGGTGCACTCTCCTTCACTTCAGGGGGAGCCCGCTCTGGAGATAGGAGCACATGTGGGACACGCGTCTGTCTGACATCGATGACAGATCCTAGTAATATGCCATCAATGTATGAGATGGGAATAACCTTTTAAGTAACTGCATTAGTAATCACACCCTCGAGCCATGCAGCAGGGAGCGTGTTGGAGTAAGTAGAGGACTGCAGGAAATGTTAATTAATGAGATCCAGGATAATTGATTTTTTTTCCCACTTTCTTCCCACTGGGACTTGGACTGGGGATAAATAAAAATGCACAAATTTACAAGTAAATAAGAGTAATAGAGAGGTGGAAAAGGCTTTATGAAAGGTGCATGGAACAACCATGCGTAATCCGCAACGTGTGCAGGTAGCTCAAGGGCACCTCCACATGGGATGGGTCCATTGCAGATGTTCTGCAGTAGAAAATCGTCAATGTATCTGCCAAAATTCCCTAAGGCCTCGTTCACATTTCCGTTCTTCACTGACGTGTGCAGCACACGTAACCCATTGATTTAAATGCGTTTGTTCACATTTTAATTTTTTTTTTTACTGACCGTGGGTCAGTAAAAAAATCACGGAGACATACACTACGTTGATCCATGATGCGGACCAAGCACGCCCATTGAAGTCTATGGGTCCGTGAAAATCACATCGGTGTTGCGTCCGTTTTTCAGTGATGACTAATAGAAGATTCTTTGGAAACTAATTTTCAGCTGAGCAACGTCAGTGAAATACGGGTGAGACACGGATGGTAGAAACGGACACGTGGACCAACCATGGATCCTTCACAGACAACTTCACGGATGAAACACGTACGCTTTTTTCACGGACGTCTAATGTGAACGAGGCCTAAATGGTGCAAATTTGGTTGATGAATTCATCGTTGATTTGGTTGATGAATTCATCGTTGCTCGTCTGCAAGGGGCCTTAGGGCAGGTCACACTGTTGCATCAGAACACTGAAAATGTAGGCGTGTTTTCATGTGGTTTTTGTCCTCCCATTAATTTTGATGGGAATTTCCACTTGGAATCCACACCAAGAATGAACATGTTGATTTTTTTTTCTGCAAGGTGAAAAAAAACGCTCTTTGTGAAGTAGAGAGCAGATTCCCCATTGGAAACAATAAGACTGAGAACCGATTCCACGTGGATTTAGTACAGAAAACGTGCCAAAACCCATTCGGAAAAACTACTGTGTGATCGTAGCCTAAGGCTACTTTCACACTAACGTTAATATTTTCCGGTGTCGAGTTCCGTCATAGGGTCTCAATACTAGAAAAAAACGCTTCCGTTTTGTCCCCATTCATTGTCAATGGGGACAAAATGTAACTGAACAGAACAAAGTGCTCCAAAATGTATTCCGTTGTCATACCGGAGTGCAGCATGCTGCGGTTTTCTTTCCATCATGAGATGCGGAGCAAGACGGATCTGTGATGACCCACAATGCAAGTCAATGGGGACGGATCCATTTTCTCTGACACAATAGAATATGGATCCGTCCATTGACTTCCATTGACTTTCAATTGAGTTAATGACGGATCCGTCTTGGCTACGTTAAAGATAATACAACCGGATCCGTTCATACCAGATGCAGACGGTTGTATTATCAGTAACGGAAGCGTTTGTGCTGAGCCCTGCTGGATCCAGCAAAAACGCTAGTGTGAAAGTAGCCTATAGAAGTCCGCAGAGGAAATCCACAACATAACCCGAGTTAAAATCCGCACTTGAGTATTTAGAACTTTTTGATGCCCGGTGGAAATACACTTTGAGAGAACAACTTTTTGAGACAGTAAAGTTGTAGGATATTGAGCAAACTGGTCGGGCGTCTGGCTGCAGGCTGATGCCTTTTGTCCAGCTGGCCGTCGTCATATTATCACTTAGGTGTGAGTGTGGCACATCCTGGGGAAAGAGAGTATTTAGGAACCAGGAAGAGGAAGAGATCTGTTGGGACAGCAGGGCCGGAGAATGCAGACCAGAAGAATGGCTGGCTTTCATCACAAGGATGTGACACCGCATTGCGGGCGATGGCCGGGCCGGAGGGCTTTGTCACATTGAGATCACATGAGATGTTTTTTTTTTTTATCCTGACCCTCTGAGATGCTAATAAAACACTGAGAAACCCAAGCCCTGGTCTTCCCAAAAAGTAGGAGAAACACAACTGACTGCAGGGAGTCAATAGATAATGCAGTCTCTATAGATCGGGGTCCGGGACCTCTAATCCCCTCTCTCTGAGACAATGTCTAATCCTCTTCTCTGGCCTGTTACATTCAATATGATTGAAATTTTAGAAATAAGGGCAAAGGGGAATCACATAGTCCAATAGTCAATAGGGACTGGAGTCCTTCCCATTCCGACTGTCAATAGAGACACTTCTAAACCCAATCACAATGGCCGCCAATAGGCCGGCGGCTCAATACAACCCTGCACGTCGATGCAGATGATTAGTTTGTTTTGTTTTGTTGCCATTTACTCTGATCTATAGATGAGTGGTTTCTAAGCTGTAGCTCTGACTACAACTCCCAGCATGTTCTGACTGCCATTGAGGCTAGGAGTTATAGCTCTGCAATAGATGGAGAGTCCTAGGTTGGAGATCATTGAACTAGAGTATATAAGAGTATAGTTGTCATATTTTACGGTTTTTATGGCTAACACCCAAAAATTAGAAATAAAAAAGTGCGTTATTGCATTAGTAGGATATTCATATGAATAGTGCTCCTAAAAATATATCAGACATGGCGCAAGCCATAGCTGGTAGAAGATTAAAGCATGGTGGTAACATAATACTACCAGACATAGCAAAAATATAGTAGTACCAGATAGAAAAAATACAATAGTACCAGATATAGTGCAAATGTAGTAGTACCAGATGTAGCACCAATGTAATAGTACCAGACATAGTGCCAATGTAATATAGACATAGTGAAAATATAATAGTACCAGACACAGTGCCAATGTAATAGTACCAGACAGCACCAATATAATAGTACCAGACAGCACCAATATAATAGTACCAGACACAGTGCCAATATAATAGTACCAGACAGCACCAATATGATAGTACCAGACACAGTGCCAATGTAATAGTACCAGACAGCACCAAAATAATAGTACCAGACAGCACCAATATAATAGTACCAGACACAGTGCCAATGTAATAGTACCAGATATAGCACCAATATAATAGTACCAGATATAGCACCAATATAATACTACGAGACATAAGACATAGTGAAAATATAATAGCAGCAGACACAGTGCCAATATACTAGTACCAGATGTAGTGCCAATGTAATAGTACCAGACATAGTAAAAATATAATAGTACCAGACACAGTGCCAATGTAATAGTACCAGACACAGTGCCAATGTAATAGTACCAGACAGCACCAATATACCGTAATAGTACCAGAAGTAGCGCCAATGTAATAGTACCAGAAGTAGCGCCAATGTAATAGTACCAGACAAAACGAAAATATAATAGCACACCAGACATAGAGAAAATATGATAGTACCAGACACAGAGCCAATGTAATAGTACCAGACATATTGGTGATATAATAGTACCAGAAATAGTGGCAATGTAAAAATACTAGACATGTAGAAAATATATTACTAAACATAGAGAATATATACTACTACTACTACTATACATAGTGCTAGTGTAATGACACAAGACAGTGCCAATATATAGTGCCAGATGTAGTGCCAATTT
This sequence comes from Rhinella marina, assembly GCA_900303285.1. Classification (NCBI taxonomy): domain Eukaryota; kingdom Metazoa; phylum Chordata; class Amphibia; order Anura; family Bufonidae; genus Rhinella; species Rhinella marina. Next base: position 218,016 of record ONZH01002915.1, read on the forward strand.
AATATTACCTGATGTACCATTAATGTCATAGTACCTGATGTAGTGGCCATGTAATAGTACCAGACGTTCAGCCAATGTAACAGTGCCAGATATACTGCTAATATGATAGTAATAAATACACTCATTGACAAAAGAATACCTCACACAGATAGGAATGTCGGATTGTTACAAAACTCAGCATTCAGTTTTGTCTCAGGCAGATAATGTAAATGATTACAGACATGGCATGAATAAAACAGCACCAGACGTAGTGCCAATACTACCAGCATCAGACAATGACAATATAGTAGAACCATATATATTGACATATTACTAATATAATAATACTAGAAGAAAAATCTAATACCAGAGATAATATCAATCTAATAGCACCAGACAATGACAATATAGTGGTGCCCGACATAGTGCCATTATAATTGTATTAGACAGTGGAAATATTATGGCACCAAAGTGGCAAAATAACAATACCAGACAATGTCAATATAATAGCTCCAGTCATAGACATAACAATATACTAACAATATAATAGTACCAGACATCATACCAATATAATACTAATATAATAGTGCCAGACATAATACCAATATAATACTAATATAATAGTGCCAGACATAATACCAATATTATAACAATATAATAGTACCAGACATCATACCAATATAATAGTACCAGACATCATACCAATATAATACCAATTGACAGTGCCAGACATCATACCAATATAATACTAATATAATAGTGCCAGACATCATACCAATATAATACTAATATAATAGTGCCAGACATATTAACAATATAATACCAATATAATAGTACCAGACATCATACCAATATAATACTAATATAATAGTGCCAGACATAATACCAATATAATACTAATATAATAGTGCCAGACATAATACCAATATTATAACAATATAATAGTACCAGACATCATACCAATATAATAGTACCAGACATCATACCAATATAATAGTACCAGACATCATACCAATATAATAGTGCCAGACATCATACCAATATAATACCAATTGATAGTACCAGACATAATACCAATATAATACTAATATAATAGTGCCAGACATCATACCAATATAATACTAATATAATAGTGCCAGACATATTAACAATATAATACCAATATAATAGTACCAGACATAATACCAATATAATAGTACCAGACATAATACCAATATAATACTAATATAATAGTACCAGACATCATACCAATATAATACCAATATAATAATATAATACCAATATAATAGTACCAGACAAGATGGTCAATACTACCAGAAATAGTGCCAATATGACAGACCAGACACCACTAATATAATACTACAGACATAATGCTAATATAATACTAAGGCACATTGGGGGTCATTTATTAAGGCGTTTTAGATGCTGGTCTTAATATCCCCTATAGAGTTAATAAGAAACACCGGCCTCTACATAATTTTGGCGTATCCACTGCCGCTTCTAAATGTAAGACATGGGAGCCCAGGAACGTATATCAGTACAGCCCAACAGTGAATCATCAGGACTTTTACCGAGGATCCGGCCTTAACCTTTAGATATCGACCAGTGTTTCATTGCAAGCCTCTATGACACATGATTACGATCAACGGTTTCTCAACAACCGAAAATCTGTTGAATCAATAAAAGTGTAAAGTGGAGAAATATCTTCTATCCCGAGCCAGCGCTGGTGGATGGCACTGGGCCGTGTTACTAATAACAATTCGTCCTTTGTGCCGGCATTAGCAAATAGACTCACAATAAAGTAGATAAAGATCTGATATGTGATGAGGAGACCACGTGACGAAAACGTGGCCAAGTCGGAAAGAAAACATCACCGCGCCTGATCTGCGATGGTTTGGACGTTGGCCAGATATCTGCTCTTTTGCAGATCCCCCCCATTATGATGTAAAATGGGAATAACGACCTCCAGGTTGGACAACCACTTCAATTAAGCATTTGCTGTAAATGACAAAGTCAATAGTGGATTACAAAAAAAAAAAAATTCAAAAAGTTCTCAAGGACTAAACGTTCTTGTCTTGAGTAAATTAACTATTAGGTTTAAAATGTGTTTGCTTTATCAACATTCAATCCTGATCTCCCTGAAGCTTTGGAAGGAAAGATTCCTTGCCTGTAGGGGGTGGACAACAAAAACCTGAAGGTTTGATAATGACAGCTTAACCCCCACATTGCCAGACAAGACCAACAAAGCCATTGACTTGCGGGGGGGAGGTCATTTGCAGAAGCTAATTGTTGACACTGCTCTTTGTAGTGCATGGTGAATTGATGACATTCCTCCTCAGTCATGGAATGCATTTCCTCTTTACAGATGATCCTCAAGGCATCATGGACCTCACGGGATGGAGCTTCAGCAGTACAAAAAGACCTTGTGAGGAATCCTACTGGATGATCAGAAGAGCAGAAGACTACAGCCAAAGAGAGCGTAGGATGTTGATTAACAACTCTTGGACCTTCAAGTTTTAAGCCATGGTAGTATGCCAGGACCATATTTCACCACTTAATGATGATGCATGGATGTACAAGACTGAAATCGGTTATCCCATGCAGGACCACAGTTAAAGGGGTATTACCATCTTAGACAATGGGGGTATATTGCTAGGATATGCCCCCATTATCTTATAGGTGCGGGTCCCTGCACCTATATTGAGAACGGGGCCCCAGAATAGAAGGAGGGCGCACCGCACATGCGCAGCCGCCCTCCATTTATTTATATGGGGTCGGTGAAAATAGTCAAGCGTTGGCTCGGCTATTTCCGTCGGCTACATAGAAATGAATGGGAGCGGTGGCCGCGCATGCGCTGTGCACTCCCATTTATTTCTATGAGAGCAGCGGGGAACTGCGTCTGGGGGTGACCGGACCCTGGGAAACCTGGGGTACTCCAGGGTCCAGGCGCGGCGCTCCCCCCTCCGTTCTCACCTCTGGGACCCGCACCTATCAGACAATGGGGGCATATTTTAGTGATATGCCCCCATTGTCTAAGATGGGAATACCCCTTTAAGCTGGCCATACACATTAATGTTGGCAGGACTGGCATCTAATGTGTATAGGGACCTTCTGACTCTTCCCCAATGGCAGATGTCATGGAAGAGAAGCATCAGGCAGTTGGACTTCAACATGCCCAATCCTAAAGTTCTCGAGGAGATAAGCTGCTACAAGAGGTGACTGTTAGGCCTGTATTACACCAATAGGTTATCTGACCAATATCTCTTCAATCAGACCAATAGTTGGTGTGTATAACAAAAGATCTGTGTGTGTAATAGGCCATCTGACCAATAATGGGTAAGAAAATCTGTAAGATAATTTGTTGGTGTAGTACAGGCCTTAGAGACGTCTGGTGACGGTGACTTACTCCCCTCTCCCCTTAGCTGAGCCGAGCATGCATGTGTATAGGCAGAAGTTATGCAGGAGAAATGCATGGATGGTTGCTATTTACCCCCATTGACTACAGCGGAGCTCCAAGGTTTCCAAAGCCAAATTTGTTAAACTTTGGCCCAGAGGTTGTCTTCATGAAACAGTCCCTTTAAAATGTTGATAAAGCCAGAGGTAAGACTAATAAGGTGCAGTAGCACCCAAGCCCTAGTGTTGGAAGGAGCAGGACCAAGGGTCTATGCTTTACCCAAGTGCCCATCTAGACCATAAATCTCACGTAGTAGTTGTAGGACCCACCTAGAGATTGTCCACCAGGGCTCAGAAGCTTCAACCTCTTGTTGCGATGGTGAGATCTATGGTATTGTTAGGTACAACCATTTGCTCCATTTGTTCCTTGACCTCTAGATACCAAAGGTATCTGCCATGCATCTAATCTCTACAAATACAATGGTGCTTGGTCAGACACATGGGCTGCGATGCCAAGGCCAGTTATAGTGCAACAAGACTTGTTTGCTCATCACGTTTGCTCCTTGTTTCTGTATTTAGGCTATGAAATCATTACACTCAGAACTGCGGGGGGAGGGGGAGACTCACACCCCAATGTTTTTGCAGTAGGGAACAGTTGGTCCAGTCCTGGGGCTAATGCACAACATTGTAGACAGCTGTAGAGTATTTGATGAGTTATCTGTTCATGTCTTCAGTCTTGTTGATTCAGGCAGTGAGGAGGATTTAGGTCTTATCTTGGTCAAGGAATAACCAGCATTAGCAGTTGTCTTGAAGAAGGGGGGGGGGGAGGGTTGTCTGCCCTTTTAAATCCCAGTCAGCTTTTCACACATTCCCATCTAATAATGAGTAACGGGCATTTAACTGCAAATTAGTCAGAAGAAGCTCTAGAAGTCTTCCAGTCAATTGCGACCTCGGCCAGAAAGGAAAGCCAGTGATGTGTGCTAGACTTTAACCTAATCCCTGAGCTCCTTGCATATAAAAGTGTTTGCATAGCTATGTTAATAGAACACAACACATTGCCTGGGTCGTAAAGAAAGTTATGCAACCTCTATTGTGAAATGTCACTCCCTAGGATGTAAGGCCTTAGGAGCAGATCAGCTGTGAACTGGGACTTCTTCCATCCTAGGACCTCTGAATTATCGTTTTTTTTTTTTTTTTTGTGTTTTTTATTATTTGGTTCATAAACTATGGCTGTAAAAACAAAAATTAAACCCATTGCACCGTTAAGGGTCATTGGTCAAAATAAGACCTGCATGACTGATTACGCTTTAGAGCTTTGCCCATAGTGTGACCAAAGACGGTACCATCTACGGTCAATTGAAGGTTGGTGGAGCACCCAAACCAAACCCTACCCTACCTTACCCTATGATAAAGTCGTCTATAGGAGAGGTGGCTGTGCATGCATTTGCCATCTATACAGGTGTCATTGGCACTTATGGAGACCCCAATTCTCATAGACATCAAAGGAGAGAGCTGTGCATATGTATCTTCACCCAGGGGTGTAGCTAAAGGGTCATGGTCCCTGGTGCAAGAGTTCAGCTTGGGCCCCCCTTCCCTCAGTACTTTGTGTGTCTTCTTATGCGGCACAAGGGTCATTGGGCCCGCTTTAGTCTCCTGGGCCCGGTAGCGACTGCTACCTCTGCACCACCTATAGCTATGCCCCTGTCTTCACCTTTTCTTAGTCGGACAAGATTGTCAAGGGTCTCCAATTTTCTGATAAGTGTAGGTCCTAGACAGTAGCATACATAGAGAAGTAAGGGCCCCATAGCAAGGATCAAACCAGGCCCCCACACAGGACAGAACTCCTTTCAATGACCCTTGGGACATTTTTTCCACTGCTTCATTTGCTAAAAGTTGTTCCTTTTAGAGGATAGAGTCCTGACCAAGTTTTCACCTCCAGTAGAAGAGGAGATGATCCCAGCTAAGACTGGGCCCCCTCTTGCCCTGGGCCCCATAGCAGTCGCATGGTCTGGCGCTATGGTAGCTACGCCCCTGGTCCTAGAGGTGAGCAGTGCAAACACTAACAGTGACTGTGAAGGCCATAACTGCAAAATACTGCTTCCCATTGCAAAATTTTTGAAAGAGCCCATCACCCTTTGAGGTCCTTATAAAAGTTTTGCCATGCCATGCCATATCTAAAAGGTTATCTAATGTAATAGATATAAAAGAGAGAAAAAGCCAAAGAGACAGGCATAACTAATAAGAGATACATAGGCAGGGGTAGTGGAAACCCCTAAGTCATCAAAGTGATGGAGGCCCTTGGAAATGTGACCCTCATACCCTCCTTACAATCCTGCCTTAGTGCCACCAACAGTCCGCGAAACATGCATGTAGCACGTCCTATGCGTAGTAACTACTACAAAATATGCTTGCCTATGGACATCAATAAGAAATTGGTCTGGTAGAACGTACATGTTCCCGCCTACTTGGAAATGCCATGATTCACTTGAAATACAGTATTTGGCATCAAGATCTTGAACTAAAACTAACCAGATCAAGCAGTCGAAACAGTAAAGCAGTAGTTTACACTGATTTTTTGGACCAAAGTTTATTCAATTGACTGCTGTGTGAGACATGTCATCTACGACTGTGACAGCTGCACACAATGGGACAAACATCAACTGGAAGAGTTTGCCAATGGCCAACTACAACTATCTGCGCAGTATAAACACAAATGAGGAACTTGCGAAGACTACCGACATCTGGACAGTAGTTCTTAATGGAATTGGAGTTGAAAATTCAAAAATAGTGACCTCCGTACCATGGAAGCATCCATACGTAAACTGTGGGACTTGAAGAGACTCCAGTTGAGCTTAGTTCCCACTCTTCTTGCCGGTTTCTGATGGCCTTCTTTATATAAAATATATAAAAGGAAAAGCAGAAAAACTTTAACAGTGAACGTGAATAGCCACTGTTGGGACGATCTACAACAATGTCTGACAGAAGCGTGAGAAGATCTTAACGTTCAAATACTTCAGTGATGGTCATCCATCAAAGCGGCTGAAAAATTGCTGACCTAAGAACTGACATTGCATCATAACGGAGGTATGTCATGACCGTTTGTCAAAATGTCCCTTGCAGATAGTGTTAATAACAATGCCAATGGAAAACCACTTCAATCTGAGTAGTTCTAAAGAAAATTATTTCTATTTGCTAAGGGTGAGACCTCCTAGAATAAACACCAACGTTTCAGAGGCAAAAGAACAAGCATCTCCTGAGGCCTACACTCCGGGGCTCAGACAACAATCAGCCGTAAATGATGCATAAGGGGACCTCATACATTGGTAGGTTAGTCCAAGCTCAAGATTTAGTTATATTTCAAGAATATAAAATTAAACTACAGCCGGGACATTCTCAACGGGCAAAATGGGTTCACACTGCCACAGTCTTCATCCCATTTCAGGTTTAACCCCCCATCTTTCTCCTGCTTCTTGCTGGAGAACAAAGATGAGACCCAATCAGTTGTATAATAGCATTACAGTTCTTGTAGACCGGGGAACCTGCTGTCCAAAGATACCTGAAACTGGAGGGCCTAGTCCTGCTTCCTACCTTTCCATGAAAGATAAAAAGAGAGGTGAGACTCCCCAAGAAGGATCCATGAAGATCAAAATTTCCAAGGCACCAGAAACCTTTTCATGCAAAGCTTTTATTTATCACCAACAATAAGAACCAACAGACAACGTTTTGGCCTCAAAAAAGGCTTTTTTTCAGGCATTTACAAATTAATTAGGGCCTTTTTGAGGCCAAAACATTGTCTACTGAATTTTATGCTGAGATTTATGGTGCCTTGGTACATTTGATTTTCATGGAGACCTAAGGTACCGGTTGAAAGACCCAAGTTGCACATTTTCTGAAGTTGTGCTGGCGACTTTATAAAAATGTAGAAGGTTCTTGATCACTTATTTGGTAATATTATAAATAAATATAGACCAGGGAACCAATGAAGGCAACCAGTACTGACCCATTCCCCCCATGGACACCATCGGAGCCACATGAGCTCACTCTAGGGTATATAGGCCCTTGAGCCACAAAACAGCTATCTCCATTTTTCAAGCAAAGTGCTTTAAACTCGATATCCTGATTTCACCCCGGATCAGCTGTTCCCATATCTCTTGTACAGACCCGTCATGTTATTACTGAAGAATGCTGTCTCCTTTTTCTTGTGTAAATTAGTACATGACAGACGTGTTTGCCTGAAAAAAATGACAAATAACTTCAAAAATAAGGGAACCCTAGAGGTCAAGGCTCTATTGATTAGCTGTCAACGACCCAAACTCATGCTCTTCTGCCGAAAAAGAAAAAAAAACTACAGCCGGGACAGTTTGTTTTGTGATTTTGTGCGATTTGAGTCAATTAGGCCTTGCACACACAGTGGCCTGTGATAACCTGCATAAGGCGGCCATTGATTTACACACAGATCCCTTTCACTGGCCCTGACATCACTGCTATTTTGCAGCAGATTCCACTTAAGGAAAAAAGATCCATGTAAATTTCAAACGTGTGTAATGCATACCGGGCACTGAAATGTGACAAAAAAATTCCTCCGTCTATTCCAGGCTTGACGCACTTCTGGATCCTGGAAGAGGCTTAAAATAGTAAGGGGAGGTTTTCATGGAAAGCAATAACTTGATAGTAAGGAGCTTAGTCTAAGAAAGGATGAATCACGTTAGAAACCCGTGCCTCAAGAGTGGAGAAGTCACCCGACCCAAAGGCCATGGTCTAGGGTTGCAAGTCTCTTGGTCTGGCTCAAGAGGTTGGATTGATGAGAAAGCCAAAGGACCCTAATGTTTGCTTGCAACCAATGTTCTTGGAAATTTATTGGACTACATTTCAAAAATTTTCCCCTTTGCTGATTTTTAACAATTGGTCAAGGACTTCTGATTTGGGGCAATGGAAGCATCTAATCGTGCTGACCTTTTTCTACTAGTGAAAGCATTGGTATAGGTGTAGTACCAGATCATAGAGATCTGGCCAAACTTGTCCTTGAGGGTCCAGTTTAGATCAGGCATGTTTTTGGAAAACTTTTGAAATTTGATTCTGATGGATTTGTACATCAACAACCTTCGGCACTCCAGCTGCTGTGAAACTACAACTCCCAGCATGCAAATTTACTCGGCTGTTCTTTTAAGTCTCACATAAGTGAAAGGAGGATTCTGGGAGTTGCAGTTTCACAACAGCTGGAGTGCTGGAGGTTGCTGATCCCTGATCTATTGCATGTGCTGTAGTGTTGAGCGAGCACCTCTGTGCTTGTATGCTCAGGTGCTCTGCCCGAGCACTAGGGGTTGCTCGAGTGCTCGGCCGAGCACCCGAGCATAATGTTAGTCAATGGGACTAAACCAGGCACCCCCCGCTCGGAAGAGGGGAAGGTGTCTGGTTAATAGAAAAAGGTCAGAATTCCGACTTCTCCTCTTTTACTCCTTTCATTCGTAAAAGTATGCTAATTAACTGAATTTGTACGCATTAGCGCACAATGCGTACGTATTAGCGCACAATGCGAATGTATTAGCGGACAATTTGCACGCATTAGCATACAAATTCGTACGCATTAGCGTGCAACTCAATATTACAGTGCGGGGAAGAGACTCGAGCATTGCGCTCGAGTACACTCGGTGTTCGGCCGAACACCGAGCGGAACCGAGCTTAGGCATGCTCGGCCGAACAGCAAGTTCGGCCGAGCATGCTCGCTCAACACTAATGTGCTGCCATGTGGTGCTTTCATACAGCATGGCACAATGCGGATAGTCTAACCCTGGAAGAAACGTTTCTAGGGGAGAATACCTCTGTAGTTGTCCTGTGGGGTACTATCGGAGTCCGAATGCCTGTGAGTGAGGTCAGAGACGGGGGGGATTGGCCAAACCTGACGATTTTGATGGGATGGCCAACCATTTGATGTTTGTTTGTTTCTCTTATCATGCCCGTTCCTATGTTACACCAGGAAATAAGCCACCACCAGAGGTGTCCGGCAATAGCTTTCTCCCGATTCCTCATTGAAAACACATTCATGCTCATCCAAGATGAGGGAACTGAGAAGAACAGTTATCGGCCAACAGGTAGTGAAGGTCCATGGACAACGTTAACCTCATCTTCTCCTAGAACAGCAATTCAGTTCTCCATCATCCTTGTCGACAAGTCTTTCCCATCCCAATTCTCTTTATTTTTGTTGGATTTTGTAGGGTCAAAGCAAGGAACATGAACCGGCTTTGTGTTTTCTAGTTTCGCCCTCTGACTTATTATCTTCATGAAACCAAATTGTGTAAGAGACCCATCAATGGTGGAATCCTCCAAAAGAAAACAAAGCCTCCCGGGCCCACCTGTGGTTTGTGTTTTTACGTCTCTGCCCTGGAACCCTGATAAACGACCCCCCCGTGTTTTCTTTTTTTTTTTCTGTTTCAGTGACCTGAAGAATTTTTTAGCCGAGGTGTCACCAATGAGCTATAAAGAGCAATCAAGAGAGGTCCTTCCTGCCGCCCACTATATTACATGCCATCACCTTTGTTCCTCTCAGTCCATGCATGGTCACACTTAAGGAAAGTGAAATGTCCTGCTTCAGTAGACCCTGTCTGTTTACATTACCTGCTACAGCAGAACAGAGGAAATTCACTCCCTTCTCGGCTAAGCATCATTAACCCCAATGAGAGGAAGTAACCTGCCCTAGTGATAGGGACGGCTCAGAGGGGGGGCAAGCTTTTATTCTCTGGGTGAGCAAGGATCATCTTTTTATTAGTATAGACGCTCTGTGCTCTTGAGCCAAATCAAAGGCACTGTGCACTGTGTGGCTGGTAGGGAAATATTCAGTTTCTTCAATCCAGAATCCTCTAATCTAGAAAATCCAGCACTTGTTTCGGGCACAGAACTGAAATATGAAACTCACGACTGAAATAACCACAGCATAGAATTTGCATTATTATTATTATATTTCCGATCTTACAAGTGAGTTTGATTGCAGGCCACAGCCAAGGAGGAGAGGGGGCTGGACGGGTATGTTCTCCAGATGCTGGGTACCAGGGGTTACCAACATGTCACTACGACTTGACCAGTATGTTTAGATACAAGGCTAAGGCAACAAAACTGAATCCCTGCCCTGGGTGATGGAATTCTCCAGTGATTTGGAACCGGACTCCCATCTTTTGACCTGCCGTAATTTTAGAGCTAGACCGTCATTTGGCTAGGAAAGACCTCTCAAGAGGCAAGGGCCGTGTCTGGTATGGGCATATGCAGTACCCCAGAGGACTACGGCAAAGGGTTGACTATTACCAAAAGAGTTAACATAATGTTGAAAAGTTAAAGGGGTTATTCCCATCTCAGACAATGGGGGCATATCGCTAGGATATGCCCCCATTGTCTGATTGGTGCGGGTCCCACTTCTGGGACCGGAACCTATATCGAGAATGGAGCGGGGAAATGAACGCATGCGCAGTTGCCCTCCATTCATTTCTATGGGGCCACCGAAAATAGTCGAGCGCTGGCTCGGCTATTTCCGTGGGTTCCATAGAAATGAATGGGAGCGGTGGCCGCGCATGCGCGTTGCACTTACATTCATTTCTATGGGAGCAGAGGAGCTGCACCTGGTGGGAGCAGAGGAGCTGCACCTGGTGGTGGCCGGACCCTGGGAAACCCGGGGTCCTCCAGGCACAGTGCTCCCTGCTCCGTTCTCGATGTAGGTATGGGACCCGCACTTAACAGAGAATGGGGGCATATCCTAGCGATATGCCCCAATTGTCTGTGATGGGAATTCCCCTTTAAGTGCTGTGATTTTTTGCTAAAAGGATTGACTTCTTTGCTCACTGTGTATCCCAAACAGCAATGTGTGGGCAATGTAGGGTTAATGGTGACAGAAGGTTTAGGTTGCCAGGATGATGGACCGGGTCCGCCCCCTGGCTAGCTGAGGTTTCTAGTCTGAGCAGAGCTAAAGGAAGGACACGTGTGAGAGTTCCTCCGTCTCTGAGACTACAGCTGCCACAGATGCTACTCTTCTACCAGAATACCCTTGAACCAAAGCGATCGGCCAGCTTAGATGGTCCAGAACCTCTATCCAGGCCATGCAAGACGTCAGTAAGGCACTGCTTATTTATTGCATAAGAAACTTTACTGCTGTAGGAAGGACTATTGTCTCTGACACCTGCCACACTTCGACTACAATCTGCACAAAAGGTTAACAAGAACAGGATAGCATGCCCCTGGTTGCTTTGAGAGACTGCAAAGTGTCTTTAGAGAGTGAAACAGGGAGTACTACCACTACCATCATTATTGCTGCCCATACACAGCTATACTATACTGTAAAATACTTTGGAACTGTGCCCTTTGCTGCTATATGTACTACTACTACCATCAACGATTTATTAAAGAAAAACTTTATTTATTACAACCTATGGACCTGATTATCCTGATCCATCCACCGGCCCTTCATCTAGACTCTGTCCCTAAGAGAGAGAATGGACTCCCCAGTCCATGTCCCCAGAGTAGTCCACCACTGCAAGTGCCATGGGCAGCAGATGTGAGGTAAAGTGAGGCATCAGATTGATAAACAGAAGCGTGGTCATACCACGGCAAGGCTGGCAGAGCAGACAGCGATCCAAGCGCAGAATCCGGATACAGGACAGGAGAAACCAAAATAGCAAATACCATACACTTTCACGAGAGGCTGGAAACCAAAGAACCGGGTTTAAATAAGATCAGAGATGATCACTGACCTAGACTCAGAGGTGGATTGACCCTACAGGGAAATTTCACGGTGGGCCGCCGCCCCAGGGGGCCACCCAAGTCCTCCTCTCTGCCACTGACCAGGTAGATAATGAGCTCTCAACAGTAATTAAAGCTGTGAGAATCAGGTACTTGTGTACCCGGCCTGCAGCAGCACATACCCTCCTGAATTCAACTACTGTGGCCCACACCTCATGATATAGCAGAGTTGTGCCGAACCACTTCTGACAAATTCAGTTCTGATCATTGTATAGTTATGATGATGTGAGGGTAAGCAGTTTTGCTCTTGTTCCTCATCTTACATGTAGAAATGACAACGTTGAGTAGTAACATGAAGCCCAGGAGTCAGAGACGAATCCAAGAAGTCATTTATCTCCATCTTCTCCCGGCGTGATTATAACGCAAGGCCTCTCTAGCAGGGCGGGCTGCAGTAATAAGAACAGTGCATCACGTCCAATTTAGAGGGTCAGCAGCTCGCCGAGTAACTCTCACTGCTGCTCGGACATGAGATATGAAGTTATCTCTCACCGCTCTGCTCATTGACTGCTGTGATTTAATAAATGGAAGACACTATCATCTCCATCTTTTCACTGACTTTCCATGAAGCTCAGTAAGATACAATCGGGTGAAAAACATTGGGGTTGGCCTTTATGCAGACGGACCCCAAGCAATTTGTAAAAACTTAAAAAGCCAAACTCTAGGTCTAGGCCATCATCATCATCATCAACCCTGCGGACCATCCGATTTTATAATTGATTTTTCACGGGTTGTCCAGTTTAGAAAACCCGTTTTCATAGCAAATCATGAGTTAGTTAGAGGTGGGTCCTCTGTTCAGGATCCTCACCTCCTTAGCCAGGGTTGTTATAAAGAGGGTCTGGAGGACCTGTCCTATATTAGACAGACAACCCATTGATAGGAATGGACACTGTGTAATGATTCATTTCCCCTGTAGTGGCGCTGCAGGGAAATTGAACATTTACGGATAGATTTCCCCCTGAATGCCAGTCTTAATAAAGGATTGGCCATAGACCTTACAGGGAAATTTCCCGGTGGGCCGATGCCCAGGAGGCCGCCTGGGCCTTCCTCATGGCCAGCCAGTGGAAGCTTTTAGGGATGTACTTTGTACTGGTGGCAGTATTGTGTGACGGACTGTGGTATTTGGCTTTGTTGGGATGGTATAAAGTGCCACAATATGGTATTACTGGCCCTGCCTTCCATCAGTTTGGACCCAACTACAAAACGGGGCCACTTTTAGTATTTTTTCCAGGGCCACTTTAAGTTCCCAGTCCACCCCTGAGTATGCCAATGTGCAATGTGCCAAAATTAGGAGATGCAAGCCCTTTACTAATGTTGGCCCATCTTCAGGAGGCCTTTGTTCCAGAAAACTAAATCTATGCCTTGATTTCTGGTATAATATGCATCAGTTTCCTGGTGCAGATATTGGTAGATGTGTCAGGCTGTGGAGGTCCTAACTACAGTGGATGCAACCAGAAGCACAAGGTTCTGTCCACTGTGTGGTGGCCATGCCAGGGTACTGCAGATCTGCTCCCATTTGTCAAAGGGACCTGAGCTGCAGTAGACAGGTGTCAGAGAATAGACACTGGAGGGTACCTTCCATCCGCTGTATAATTTCCAGCACTGGCAGTAGAGATGAGCAAACCAGAACTGCAAAGTTCGGATTCGTACCGAACTTTGTGAGATCGGGTTACCCGGACCCGAACTTTTTCACTAAAGTTCGGGTTCAGTGTTCGGGTGATTTTATTTTCCGTTATAACGGAAAATAATACCATTCTTAAGACCTGCAAAAGGACCTGCGATGACGTCACCGCGCTCACCGCAGGTCCTTTTGCAGATAGAAGAGAGAAGAGGATACCATCTGCGCGATCAAGGGGATGAGGGGAACTTTGCGAATTTGGGTACCTGGACCCGAACCCAGATTTTTTCACTAAAGTTCGGGTTCGGTGTTCGGGTGATTTTATTATTTTCCGTTATAACATGGCTATAACGGAAAATAATAGCATTCTTAAGACCTGCAAAAGGACCTGTGATGACGTCACCACGCTCACCACGTCCTGCAGATAGAAAAAAGAAGAGGATACCATCTGCGCGATCAAGGGGATGATGTGATTTTTTAAAAAATTATTTTTAACCCCTGAATGGTCATATTGTTTTGCATTCTGTCTTAAGAATGCTATTATTTTCCGTTATAACCATGTTATAACGGAAAGTAATAAAGTGAAGTTCGAGTCCCCGTTGACTTTAATGGGATCCGGATTTGGGGTGAAGTTCGGGTCAAGTTCGGGTCCCGAACCTGAACTTTGACCTGGAGTTCAGCTGAACCCGGCGATCCCAAACTTCCATGGGTTCGCTCATCCCTAACTGGCAGCTACCTGAAACAGTGTCGGACCCCCACCAACCAACCTATCCTGAGGAACGGTCATTAATATCTAAGTACCCGAGAATCCCTTCCAGTTCCTGGAATACAATTTTTCTCCTTCATGCCACATGTCAACAGGTTTCAATGAAATGCAGAAGAGGACATCTCAGATTTAATCTGTGACCTGGACTTATCAGGATAAAGTGGTGTGTGAGACACGACTCGGGTCACAACGTAATTCAAATGTCATTGCCCTATTGGCCTTCTTGGGAATGTTCAGCCGTATCAGTTTTTAGGAACCTGACCCGATTGGGTGAAAGACCTGCCAAAAAATCTTATCGTGACATTCTGCGCTTTCAAGAAATCAGACACCCTGTCGCCTTTATTTGCCCATGGGGGGGAGGAGGGGGACAGCTCCATAAACAAGCGTCGTTCATGAGGCCAGGGCGAGATATCAGCACAACAGCAATAAAGTGATAGCGGCGGCTTGTGAACTTGTTTTGTGCAATACATAATGACTATACAAGGTACAGGGGTGGCAAAATGACGTTCCACCAATCCGCTCCACCAGCAATGTATGCAAGATGTCATCAGCTGCCTCCATACCAGGAAGGCAAACGTGGTGTGCACCCCATATAGTGGGTTATAAATGGAGTCGTTGTAGTTCATTTTTGGCAAGCGGTCGAAAATTAGGTGAGGGGGTTATATGGCCTCTAATGCTTGAAGGGGTTGTCTGCGCCTCTTCATAACTCTGGCAGATCCACCATAGGGCTTATTAAGACCGCAGTCTAAATGTGCCCCATAGAGTCCATTGTACAGCACTGATCTGTCCAGTGTGGAAACCTCTTCCCTCGTTGTATCTACCTCATATGTGGACTATACAGACCCAATTTTCAGCGGGTGCCCTCCAAACCTTCCAGTGCTCTCAGCTAAGCAATATAGAAATGATTACGTTCAGTGTTAATAATTTGAGGGTCTCCCAATTATCAATTACTTTTAGTGGGGACACTGCAATGTCTACCTGTTCCAAATGACCTTATAATTTCGATATAGCTCAATCATAGTTGCTTACAGTCCAAAAATTGCCAAAATTGTATCAAATTTTCAGAGACAATCCTAGAAAATTCGTCCTTTCACCTTCATACAGGGATCTGGACTTTGCTGCAGGACCACCAGTCCATGACACCTAGGCAAATTACCTTATAATTTAGATATGGCTCCATCATAGTTTGCCAGAATTGTATCAAATTTTCAGAGACAATCTTAGAAAATTTGACTTGCCCTTGCCTCAAAATGGATAGGCCTTCAACCATAAGTGGGCATTCCTGGATGGGTTTGCTGCATGCCTAGGATGGGGAATGTCTCTATGCTTTAATATTAGGTCATGTTATACCAATTAATCTCATTGGGACCCTTGGTCCAACTTCCATACACTCTAGGGCCAGTTTCTAGAAAGCCAATGAGATGATGAGAATGATTTTTTTTCTGAAGATTGTGAAGAACCTGGAGGAGCCAACACAAACTCAGGAACATACAAAGTCCATTCCATGTAGAGCAGTCCATTCTTTGGCTTCCTAGCTGTTGCAAAACTACAACTCTCATTATGCCCTGATAGCTGCAGGCTTTCAAGTCATGATGGAAGTTGAAGTTTTACAACAGCTGGAGAGTCACAGGTTGAGGAACACTGATGTGGAGGTTACCGTGGTGGCTGAAGCACCCAGGGCTCAAGACTATGGATCCAACCACTTATTTGGCCTTTTGCCCTATTACTTTGAAGACAAGAGTCAAGTATAGAAGAGGGTAGACTAGTTTATCCTTACCCGAAATATCTGTGCCTGGACCCATCTGTCTGATGATCAACTATACTATTGGGCCATCCAAAATGTGCATGTATGGGTTTACTTGAGATGCCATGGACTCAAGTATAAGACTAATGACCATCATCATTTGTGTGGCCACCTTTAGGTGCCTGGTCCAGGGAGCGATTCCATGGATAAAGTTCAGCATGAACGAATTAGACCGAACGGGAGTGGATGTGGACCAACAACAAATGCAAAAGGCCTATGCATCTACTGGGAATGATATCAAGGAAAGATAGAGTCGTAAAAGTGTGGTCAAGAAGCTCAGCAACAAGACTCAAAAATATATAGATACATGGCACCAAGTAAGGGTAATCCAGTCGATCTAAGGTTTTTGGTGGTGGAAATCTAGAACTGTTATGTATCATGGGGTGTAGTGTAGAAGAATGGTCAGCCAACCCAGGAGTTGGGTAAGAGACTGTAACGCAACAGGTACTACTGTGACAATGAAAAAAATTGGACTTAGGGCTACAGCTACGGGCGCTGTCAAGGTGGTCCCCTGATATTCGCCCTTTCACCTTCATACAGGGATCTGGACTTTGCTGCAGGACAACCAGGCCATGACACCTAGATCTAGTCTCTGTTTAGAGACTGGTGTCCACGGAGGATCAACAGACACTGGTGACTGGCACCAAATAGAAAGGCAGAAGTGTGTTCAGAGGTCAAGACAGGCAGAGTTCATGCACTACAGTAGAATAGGGTCAATACAGTAGTCAGGCAATATGTCAGAACAGGCAGCACTGGGCCAAATATAGTTAACAGGCAGAAGTCAGGTATGAGCAGTTAGAGTCAGAAAACACAATAAGCACAGCATTGCAGGAACTAGACAAGCTAGGAACCTACTGCTCAGGCACCTTCCTATAAGGAAAGATGCCATATACATCCTAGCGAAGGCTGTCATAGGCTGGAGAGAGATTAGCCTGTGTGTGTTGGCCCTTTAAGAGCCAGGAAAAGCATGTGCATTCTATAGGAGAGTACACCAGTCAGAGCAGGAGGAAGGGAGAGATGCAAGCGGCATGGAGTGCGGTGCAGCGGGAGGGATGAGTACTCCGGCAGCCATGGCCTACCAGGTGAGGGGTGATACCAGTGGACATGGACCACCAGTTCTCTACTGGGAGAGGAGAATAGGCCATTACCAGGCACCTCAGTCATATTGAAGTCCAACTGTCTGATCCTTCATTTTGCAGTCATCTTCCAGGTGGGAAAGGATTAGGTCTGGACACCACCTTACATATTAGATGGTTGGCAGCCTCAGTAGATATTCATCTGAAGTGCATGGCCGCCTTTACTGGTTGATTGGTCAGATGGCTGTACGCTCTGCGCATTCGCCACCTGCCATCTCTGCCAGTGCAGGAACAAAATGAACGGCACTGGAGCAAAAGTGAGTACATTGCAGATACCAATCAAATATACCAGCTGTAAAGCTTGAAACCAGCAGTGATAATCAGATTTCTGAAGCAGCAGGCGAATGGTCCATACGTACCAGCAGGAATTACCATCTACAATTAGCGAGTCATCCGCATCTCCCTCGTTACTACGTCCGCTCTATGTATAGAAATGTAATTTAATGAATACAAGCATCCCCTCGGGCCTTGGGGATAATTCTCCTCGAGCGAGAACGTTCTCCAGTCACTGCACACAGAATCAGATGTGTATCAGTCACATGGAGACAGCATGACACGTCGGGAAAAAAAAAAACCTCAGGGGACGCAGTCTCCGGTTTCAGATTCTTGACGTTCATTTCATATTTATTTACTGGATTCCTACCAAGCAAAACATTCAGATGATTCTACTGGAAACCCAGCGTGCGCTCCGGCCGAGGAGACACCGGGTAATTGGCCGTTACCCTGAGGATTTGCAAAAAAAAAAAAGGTAATTGGTGGTTATTACATGGACTCTAATTGTAGAACACACAGCGACTAATTCATGGAGACACAAATTGCCTTAATGTGAACGTTCGCCATTTAACACCAGGTCGTTCTTAGATCCGACATTCTGCAATGAATCATTTCTTCATAGGTTTTTATAGAGGTCGGAGCTCCAAACCCTCTGAATAGACATAGAATTACAGGGTATGATTCTGGCTGCCTGCAGCCACCACTAGGGGAAGCTCAGGAGCTTACTGCATGTAGTTATATATTAAACTCAATTAAAAGCTCCTGAGCTCCCCCTAGTGGTGCCTGGAAGTAGCCAGAACCATGCCCTATATGTCTATAATGAACAATCTAGCTCTAGTAGAGAGGTTGAATAGAAAAACATGGCTTGTTCATGGCTTGAATGGGGCTAAGCTGCGATACCAAATGTAACTTATGGATAAAGTTGGGGTCGATTCTGGTAGAAAGCAGCCATATTGCTCTACCCTCGTACAATTATATACTGGGCAATTGGTTGAATATTATAGTATTATTGGGTTCTAGAACCAGAACTCATCAACTAGAACCAATTATACTATAAAAGTGATCATGATTGGGGCGGGATCGGGGGTGGTGTAAGCGATTTCACGCCTAGGGAGATAGTCCAGATGTTCCATGAGATCACGTTGAATTTTATCAGTCTATACCTTCTTTATCTGGAGATAAGCGGTGCCTGAAGCGTGTTGGCTGTTTAACCCTTTCCTAACAATAAGGTGAAAGCTCAAAGAAGAAGAAGGTGCACCTTGTAGTGTGATTCAGGTTAGGCATATGCTTATATCATGGGGATGGGGGCTAAAAGATAAAAAGAAAACTATATCGACCTCCTTTATTTAATAACTGTAAGGATACAGTTCTACGAATGTGATGTCAAAGTCCCTTCTGACAAAAAAATTCCCCGTCAGACTAAACGTGAAGCGGAGCCTCAGATGACAGAGCACTGAACTGGAAGAGAACTAAAGCCTGACCCAGGGCCATGGATCCAGACGGATTATTCATTAGACGGCCCCCGGGAGCTTCTCCGCCATGAACGCCATTACCTAGAACTCAATGTAACCAGTAGGAAAAATCAACCAACTAATGAGCCACCACTACCATCGATCCGGAGATTTACAAGCTCTTGTGGTGATTAGATTCCTTCATGAAGGAGAGTGGATGAGAAAAAAAAAAGGAGGCTTTCTATTACGATATCGGGGGCACTGGAGATCTACACTGACGATAACCGATAAAGATAGTAAGGGGTTAAAGAGTGGTCTCCTCTCCTGACAAAATATTAGTATTCCTGGTGAAATAACAATTCTGGAGCATCTTCTCTTATAACTCTGCACTTGCCTGTTCCTTCGCTATTCCTTCTGGAAATTTATGAATAAATTAACAGCTGGGTGTCACCAACTGGGAGTGTGTCCCTGCTCATTCTGACCTTATGTAATCTATGCTGACTGTGCAGGGACACACCCCATTGACAAGGGGAATGGTAAGGCCCAGTTGTCAGATTATTTATAAATATGCAGGAGGAATAATAGAGGAACAGCACAGAATGATATAAAAAATAATAATAAATATACAATAAATGAAAAAGTAATAGAAAAAAGGAAATAATAAAGATAAAAGTAATATAAAAATAAATATATAATATAATAGTAATAGAATAATAATAATAAATATAAAATAGAAAAAAATACATATACAATAAATAAAAAAAGTAATCTAAAATAATAAATAATAAATATATAATAAATAAATATAAAAGTAATAGAAAAATAACAATAAATATAAAAGTAATGGAAAAATAATAAATATACAATAAAAAATTAATATAAAATAGTAAATAAATATATAATAAATAAATATAAAAGTAATACAAAAATATAATAAATAGAAAAGTAATAGAAAATAATAATAAATATAAAAGTAGTATCGCAATGGACTCTCAATTCACCCTCATTACACTGCGCAGTCAGGTAAGTCACTATAGGGCAGGAGTCAGCAACCTCTGGCATACTAGCTGCTGTGAAACTACAACTCCCAGCATGTTCTCCCATAAAAGTGAATGGGGCACGCATGCTGGAGGTAGGCGTCCCATGCTGTAGGCAGTCACACCCAGCCCTGGTGTCATAGGGGTCCTGAAGGCCACATAAGAAGACACCAGTATTGTAAATGGCACTTGATAGATACAAGGTAGGAGCCCAAAAGGGCCCAGAAGCTTTACATTCCACCCTTGATATACAGGAGGTCCACCAGCGAGTCCTCCCATCACCTCACCCAGCCAATTACTTAGGACCCAGCGCTGACCCGGCTTATAAATCCTTTCCTGCCGCAGCCGTGAGTCAGGCGACAGTAAGAACAACATTAGGTAAATCTAATTAGAGGAAGCTTACCCGTGGCTGCAGATTTATTGAGAAGGGCATTAGTGATATTCCTGGCGTCGTTCATCATTACATCAGGACAATGCAATCATCGGTAAGTCACCGGTGGAGGAGACAATGAGACAGACTCACCGGAAAACTCCACTCACTTATACTGGAAGCGCTGATTCAATCAAAAGGGACATATTCCTAAGTAAAACCATGAAGAATCTGTCACAGGCCCCCACCTACCATGTGCTATTTATAATACTGGTCCTCAGAGGCCGGCTCTGCACCCCCACAGAGTTACACCCCCGAGTAACACCCAATATCCTCAGGACAACTACCCAAGAATGAGGGACGTTCATGGCTCCTGTGCAACTCCTCAGTCTCCAGCCTTCTTCTGTACACATCCAGTCACAGCAATCCTCCAGACCAGGGATGCTCAACCTGCAGCTCTCCAGCTGTAAAACTGCAACTCCCACCAGTCCCTACTGTAGATAGATAGCTGTCGGCCTGCTGGAGTTGTAGTTTTGCAATATCTGGAGGGCCACAGGTTGGGCATCCCTGCTCTAGACAAATACCTATCTCCTCTGCTTTATGTCCTGTCTTCTGCTAGTCTGTCACCTACACAGTCCTCTACCTCACCATATCTATCTATCTCATATCTATCTATCTATCTATCTATCTATCTATCTATCTATCTATCTATCTATCTATCTATCTCCATTATCTATCTATCTATCTATCTATCTATCTATCTATCTATCTATCTATCTATCTATCTATCTCATTATCTATCTATCTATCTATCTATCTATCTATCTATCTATCTATCCTCTATCTATCTCATATCTATCTATCTATCTCATATCTATCTATCTATCTATCTATCTATCTATCTATCTATCTCATTATCTATCTATCTATCTATCTATCTATCTATCCTCTATCTATCTCATATCTATCTATCTATCTATCTCATATCTATCTATCTATCTATCTATCTATCTATCTATCTCATATCTATCCTATCCCATATCTATCCATTCCTATCCCATATCTATCTATCTATCTATCTATCTATCTATCTATCTATCTATCTATCTATCTATCTATCTATCTATCTCACTCATATCTATCTATCTCATATCTATCTATCTCATATCTATCTATCTATCTATCTATCTATCTCATATCTATCCTATCCCATATCTATCCATCCTATCCCATATCTATCCATTCTATCCCATATCTATCTATCTATCTATCTATCTATCTCATATCTATCTATCTCATATCTTGTGTGTCATATCAGTGTGGCTCTGACTCCCAACATCCCCGCCAATGAGCTATTATAAGGGACCATGGTGCTCAGCCTGTGGGGTCCCATTCATCCACTCCCATTCAGGTGAATGCCACTGAGCTGCAGTACCAAGCATGGCCACTATACAATGTATGGCACTGTACTTGAAGTAGCATGAAGAATCCACAGTGCTCCTCCCAGGGCCGCTGCCCTTTCAAACAGAGAATTGCTGGAGGTATCGGACCCCCACTGATTTGATATGTCATCAATATCTAAGTGCCAGAAAATACAGTTCTGAAAGTTATGTGCAGCTCAGGAGATATCCATGTGACAGGAAGTAGCTAACTTCTCCTCCTGCACCAAAGGGAATCCATGGCATGGTGCAGCTTTACTGCACTGAGACACGCACCCTGTATAGTTGAGACAAGTTATCTAAAGTCAAGGCAGAGAGGCGCAGTCTGGCACTGATTGGACAGCACTGGCATATATACGAACACACAGCCAACTGGTAGCGCCCATTGGCAAGTCATTAATACATTTCCAGTAGGAATAACAAAAGGACTTAAAATAAATGCTCCAGAATTATTTCTTGAAAAATACAAGTACATATTTACTAAAACAGATAAGTCAGGAGAGCGGACAGATCCTCATTAAATCAACTATATCCCAAAAACTTGAATCCAATAATTTGAAGCCACTTACTTGTCCAGGATGATAAGTATCCAAATATTACACTCAGCATCTCTGCAAGCCAATCAAGTCTGGTTTCTCGGCCTGCATGCCATATGTGTCCCAGGCTTCAAAGCATTCTGTGCTTTATCTAAAAGAACAAACATCAGGGTTAACAGGTCAGCTGCTTCAATGCACATATCTGCATTAGTATATATTCTATATGTAGTCAATAGCATTTAAAGGGAACATTCATGGGGAGAAATTTAGAACCTGTCCTAGAATTCTACATGAAAATGACTCACAGCTAAAGAAAAAAAGATATACTTGTCCTTTAAGAAGTTAAATGACTGCTGGTTACACAGTGTGGCAGGGTATGCCTATTATATGGCAGATAAAATGGATGGGAGTTTACGCCTGTAGTAAGAAATGGAGACCAGGGGAGCTGCATACATAGTACTAAATGTGTTTAGCGTATACTCTTACTATCTTGCCTTATCTAGTCTTCCAGTAGTATAATAGAGCCATTGTTTCTTATTAAATCCCATTTCCTCTAATGATGAGGTGACTCTGCTTACTCTATCTAAGTCTATATAGCAAAGCTAACAAGCAAAAAATAGGAAGCCACCATTTGTTATTAAATCCCATTCCCTCTAATGATGAGATTACTCTGCCTACCCTGTTTCAGTATATACAGTAAAAGCTAGAAAGCAGAAACAGTAAGTATCGTAAAGCCACCATTTGTAACTAAATCGAATTCCCTCTAAAGATGAGATCCAAAGATTGGGTTACTCTGCTTACCCTGTCCCAGTCTATACAGCAAAGCTAACAAGCATAAACAGAAAGTGCAATAAAACCACCATTTGTTATTAAATCACATTCCCTCTAATGATGAGGTGACTCTGCTTACCCTGATCCAGTCTATACAGCAAAACTAACAATCATAAACCAGGAAGTAGAATAAAGCCACCATTGGTTATTAAATCCCATTCCCTCTACTGATGAGATGACTTTGCTTACTCTGTCCCAGTGTATACAGCAAAGCTAAGAAGTAGAAACAGTAATTGCAGTGAAGCCAGCATTTGTTATTAAATACCATTCCCTCTAATGATGATATGACTCTGCTTACCCAGTCCTAGTCTATACAGTGAAGCAAACAAACAGAAACAGGAATTACAATAAAGCCACCATTGGTTATTAAATTCCATTCCCTCTACTGATGAGATGACTCTGCTTACTCTGTCCCAGTCTATACAGCAAAACTAACAAGCAGAAAACAAGAAGCACAATACTACTGTATATCTTTCAAGGGCTACCATGAAACCTGAAATATTTTGCCATTTTATGAACTAGTAAGGTAGGGAGTCACTCCAAAAATAAAAATAAAAAAAATGTAAAAATGTACGAATAATAAATGTAATAATTAAATAATATTATGGGCATCTTCATTTTGGGGTCTGAGAGGGATCTGGGACTGTTTCGGAAATATTTTTGGCACGTATGCGGCATTGTTTTCAGAGGAAACACACAAGGTGCTCCCTTTAACCTTTGCTAAAACTGCCGAGTCGCCCCTTACAACATGTGAAGCTTCCAGTGCCAGTTACTGCCAGGAATTAGGATGGGCGAGAACAAAGGGTTTTACCATCAGACCCTGCGCGGTATTGTTCCAGTATCTCTGTGTGTTCCCTTTGGAACCGTTACGGTGGCTTTTACAGCCCGGCACTATTTTAAGCTTCCAGTTGTTAAAAAACATGATTAAATGCCTGTATCGCTGCGCGTGCACCAGGGGGCCAGGTCCTGCAGAAGGATCGCAGGACGCTATCACAGGCTATATATAAAAGGGTCGGCCATAAATCTCTAAATGTCACCTTTCTAGGGTATAACGTAAGTGCATGTTTATAGAATTTAAAAAATAAATATATTTAAGGAACCCTCTAGATGTTAGAGGGATTTTCTGGGACCTCCGAGGATAGGCCATCAATATCTGTTTATGCAGGGGTCTGCCTTGTGGGAGCCTTCGCCTATAATAACAAATTTACCCCCACATTTCTATAAGTCATATGTAAAGGAGCAGCATAAATAGCGCCACTCTAGTTCATGGCCTTGTCTGGTATTGCAGCATTCCATTGAATGGTGCTGAGCTGCAATACCAAATACAGACTTTGGGCATTAGTGGCGCTATTTCTGTGAAATTAAAGAGTAGATCCTTTAATTTGAATCCCCTTTAAAGGGGTTGTCCCATGACAGATATTCTACAGTTTTCAAACCAGCCCCTGGATCTGAATACTTTTGTAATTGCATGTAATTAAACATTTTGTATAGCTACTGAGCTATTCAATCATATCTGTATAGTGCCACTTAATATCTTCTTTCTTTGACCTGCTCACTGAGATGGCCGCACATGCTCAGTTTCATCCTTCAACTGTCTACTGAGCTGTGATAGGGAGAGCATGGACACGCCTCCTAAGCTGTTATAGGGAGAGCTGAGACACGCCCCCTGAGTTGTGATAGGGAGAGCTGAGACACGCCCCCTGAGTTGTGATAGGGAGAGCTGAGACACACCTTCTTAGCTGCAGCAGAAAAGACACTCCCCTTGAGCTGTCAGCTTGATATAAATCTAGCAGAGCAATGAATGTGGAGATCTCTGGATCCATGTGAGGTACAGGGCTGGTTCTAGCTTTGTTAGAAAGAGATTATCATGTCCTATATGATGTCTGATTTTCATTTTTTACATTATTCTTGGGATAATCCCTTTAAGCAGGGGCGTAGCTAAAGGCTCATGGGCCCTGGTGCAAGAGTTCGGCTTGGGCCCCCCTTCCCTCAGTGCTTTGTGGCGAGGGACAGGGAAGCACATAGTCTTCATGCTGCCTGAGGCAAAAATTTAAACAGCACTCCCCCATGCCAAATTCTTGACCTGACTCCTTCCCTCCAGCCAGAGGTGTAACTTTGACCAGCATGCACTTCCTATAATACTGATGTCTCTTTACATGGCACAAGGGTCTCTGGGCCCCCTCAGGCTCCTGGGCCCGGTAGCGACTGCTACCTCTGCACCCCCTATAGCTACGCCCCTGCCTTTAAGCCTATGAACAGCATCAGGACATCTTACGTGGTTGATACGTCACTTGAATGGGGCTGAGCTGCTGCAATACCAGGTGCAGCCCATGGATAAGAGTGGCGCTGTTGGGAAATCCTATCCATCCCAGAAGAGACACGTGGATGCGGCTCTCTCTTTAGAGGGAGTCACTGGCTTGACCCTCTCTATGACTCCCACAGACTTCAGGAGAGAGGGCTACACACAGGTCTGTAAAGGAGGGTCAGACAAGGTCTGGTTCTTGGGGCGAGATTGGGGGTCTCCATCAATTTATTCCCAATGTATTCAATCTATCTTCAAAACAAGGTAATCAATATTAGATTCGACTCCCGGCATCTTCACCGATCAGCTGTTTGAAGAGACCACGGTGCTTTGGTAAGTGTCACAACCTCTTCCTAGGCCAGTGACGTCACGTTCATCGGTCACATGACCTAGGCATAGCTCAGTCCCATTCACGTGAATGGGGCTGAGCTGCAATACCAAACACAGCCACTATACAATGTGTGGCGCTGTGTTTGGTAAGCACTGCAGCCTCTTAAAGGGTTATTCCCATCATTGACAATGGGGGCATATCGCTAGGCTATGCCCCCATTGTCTTATAGGTGCGGGTCCCACCTTTGGGACCCGGGCCTATACCGAGAACGTAGCTCCAAACGGAATGATATGCCCCATTGTCTAAAATGGGAATACCTCTTTAAACCAGCTGATCGTGGGGGTGTTGGGAGTCAGATCCCCACCGATCCCATACTGACTAAGAATAGGACTCCTTTAATCTGGCCCTGCCATGACCCATAGTCACCCACCCCCCCCGTACGTTTCATAAGCATGGGAGGAATGTATTGATGACACGTTTCCACGGCTTCTTCTTTTTGGCATTGCTCAGGGAACAAAGGCCATATGCTTTAGAAAAAGGCCAAGAAGGGTGGAGAAATTTTTGAATTTTTTTTTAACACTATAAAAAAAAAATACTCGATCATCTTAAGAAGCGGCTCGCGTCTGAGTCCCCATGAAAAGTGCACATTCTTCTCAGGCCGGTACAATGTGCCTTTGACTTTGGTTGCAGACCTGGAGGTTTTGCATCACGAATCCCAGCAATGCGCAGTCGGCTGCTATAAACTGAATTGACCCCCGAGCTGCGTCTGAGCTTCAGCTGGAGCCCGGCGTGCCAAACATTCTGAACAGAGCTGCCAGTTTTCAAACGCTTGGACGATGTTCAACATCTGACGGGGGAAGTAGCTGCGGAGCTTTCCTGGAAAAAAAAAAGCCGTCCAAAACGGGCTCAGTAACCGGTTTCACAACGCGTCGCTCCAAGTCGGGAGGAGCCGCTTACCCCCAAATTAAAGACTGCAAAAGACTTAAATGTCTCTTTCTCACGAGCCAAAAAGATGATGTGTTTTTTTTTTTCTGCAGAATTTTGGTTTGAGAAAATAAATTGTGTTTCCATTTAGAGAGCTGTGATGTAATACAGAATTAACCATTGCACTGCTGCGGCCCGGGGGGTGGAAATCGGAAATGAATCGGAAAAACCTTGTGTGTGAAAGATTACAAATAGGAGTACAGATGCTAAACTGAGCCATAAAAAAACGTATAGTGCCAATAATACCGCTATTGAGTGTGAAAACGTAATTGCACTTTACAGCGTCCATACATTTGCATTATACAGTGTCCAAAGTGTGCTGAAATAATGCCACCCAGGGGCGGATTGGCCATAGACCCTACAGGGAAATTTCCCGGTGGGCCGATGCCCAGGGGGGCACTTGAGTCGTCCTCTTGGCCGCCAGCTGTATACCTAATGATCTAATTCCCTCCGTAATGCTTAAAGGGGTTGTCTCATCACAGACAATGGGAGAATATCGCTAGAATATGCCCCCATTGTCTTATAGGTGCGGGTCCCGCCTCTGGGATCGGCACCTATATCAGGGACAGAGCCCCGCAAGGTGGTGGCTGGAGGACTCAGGTCAGGCCACCACCAAGCCGGCTCCCCATAGAAGTGAATGGGAGCACACTGTGCCTGACCGGCCACCGCTCCCCATTCACTTCTAGTCGAGCAAGCTATTTTCGCCAGCCCAATAGAAAATTAATGTATGGCGGTTGCGCATGCGCACCACTTTCGGGTATCCGTTCTTGATACCCACACCTATAAGACAATAGGGGCATATCCTAGCGATATGCCCCCATTGTCTGTAATGAGACAACCCCTTTAATGCTAGAAGCATCCAGGTACTTGGCCTTTGCCTTCCTGAATTCGGCTGTATCGCCATCCTCAAGACTATGATACAGTTGAACACTGCAGTGGGAGTGGCAGAAATTTAAGGTTGAACTTAAAGGGGTTATCCCACGAATAATGTAAAAAATGATAATCAGACATCATATAGTACATGACAACCTCTTTCGAACAAAGCTAGAATCAGCCCAGTACCTCACATGGGTCCAGAGATCTCCTCATTCATTGCTCTGCTAGATTTATGTTAAGCTGACAGCTCAAAGGAGTGTCTTTTCTGCTGCAGCTCAGGGGGCGTGTCTCAGCTCTGCCTATCACAGCTCAGGAGACAGTTAAAAGTTGAAACTGAGCATGTGCGGCCTTCTCAGTAAGCAGGTCAAAGAAATAAGAAATTAAGTGGTCCTATACAGATACATTTTATTAAATAGCTCAATAGCTATACAAAATTTTTAATGACATGCAATTACAAAAGTATTCAGATCCAGGTGCTGGTTTGAAAACTGTAGAATATTTTTCGTGGGACAACCCCTTTAAGGTATTTAGTTCTGCTGGTATTGGTATTGCTGGTCCCATCTACTTGTCATTTCTGTCGCCTTCTGTCAATTTGGACCAACCCACAGGATTTTTTCCAGGGTCATTTTAGGTTCCCAGTCCACCCCTGATGCCACCATACAAATAATAACATCATACTGTGCCAGATTCATACCACTATATAGTGCCCACATAGCAGCACCATTGTGTGCTATAATAATACCACCATACAGTGCCTAGGTAGTAAGAATCTACTGTGCTAAAATAATAAACCTACCGTACTGTGCCAAAATAATACCAGTGTATACTGCTCAGATAAAAATGCCATACTGTGCCAAAAGGATACCATCATACAGTATCAAGTATCAGTATACAGTGGTAAAATAGTATCAGCATACAATGACCAAATAATAGCCTACTATGCTAAAATAATAGCACCAGACTGTGCCAAACAGCACCATGATACTGTGTCCCAATAATAACACCCTTGCATGCTAAAAAATATCAGCATACAGTGACAAAGTAATACTGAAATATGTCTCCCAAGTAATATGACCATACAGTGCTGAAACATTATTGTCAAACGTTGCCTATATAAAATCTCCATACAGAGCCCAAGTAGTACCGCCATATACTGCTGACATTCATTATACAGTACCAAAATAACAGTGCCAGAAAGTGTCATGGATGTCATAAGGTGGTGCTGGACTCAGGACTTTTGCCCATCCAATAGTTGGGCTTAGTATGTCAAGTATACACAGTATGGTGGGCCAAGAAACATAGTGGTGGGATTGATCGGTACAGGAAGGATTGAGGAATCTCCAAGGATAGAAGGAAGGATCAATCTCCAAAGGAAAGAAGCAAGCAAGGATGGATCTCTATAGGAAGGACGGAAGGATGTCTTGGGATAGAAGGATGGAGGGATCTTCAAGGATAGAAGGAAGGATCGATCTCCAAAGGAAAGATAAAAGCAGGGATGGATCTCTATAGGAAGGATGGAGGGATCTCTTGGGATAGAAGGATGGAGGGATCTTAAAGGGTAGAAGGAAGGATCGATCTCCAAAGGAAAGATAAAAGCAGGGATGGGTCTTACTCTCTATAGGAAGGGTGGAGAAATCTCCCAGGATAGATAGAGGCAGGGATGGATCTAAGTAGGAAGAATGGAAGGATCTCCAAGGATAGACAGAAGGTGGGATCTCCAAGAAAAGATGGAGGAAAGGATAGAGCTCTATAGAAGAAAAAAAGATGGAAGGATCTCCAAGGATACAAGGAAGGATGGATCTCCAAGATAAGATGAAAGCAAGGATAGGTCTGACTCTCTATAGGAAGGCTGGAGAAATCTCCAAAGATGGACAGATGGATCTCCAAGGAAGGATGGAGGCAAGGATGAATCTCAGCAGGAAGAATGGAAGGATCCGCGAGGACAGACAGAAGGAGGGATGGATCTCTAGAAGAAAAATGGTGGCCTCTCAAAGCACTGAAGTAAGGATAAATCTCCAATGAAGGATGGGGGCAGGGATGGACCTCTACAGAAAGGATGGCAGGATCTCCAATGATAGATGAGAGAAAGGATCTCTTAGGATGGATGGATATCTACAGTTAAGGAAGGACGGATCTCCAAGGACAGAAAGAAAATAGGATTTCCAGAGAAGGATAAAGCTGGGATGGATATCTATAGGAAGGATGGCGGTATCTCCAAGGATAGACAGAGGGAGAGATCTCCAGGGAAGGATGGGGGCAAGGATGATCTCCCATTATGGGAGTAGTCATTTATATTTAGCAGTAATTGGGAGATCACCGACTAACTCACATCTGGTTGAGGCACTTCTAAGCTGTAAATCAATATGACTCATATTATGGTTCCCACAAGGCATGCCACCCAGCTTTCCCAGGATCCTGAGCTGCACTGCAGAGTCATTTGGGGAATTGGAATAGAAAATTGTATGATATGCTTGCAGGAAACTTTCCCAATAACCACAGGATAGGTGGGGTCCCCACCAAGCATGAGAATGGGGGTCACTATATCCCCGTCATGAATGGAGCAATGGAGGGAATGCCCATAGAAGTGAAAGGAGTTGTGGACACACAAGCGATTACACATTTATCACTTATCTTGTGGATATGTGGAAATGTTGTTATTAGGGGGGAAAAAAAACCTTTAAAGGGCATCTATCAGCAGGATCAACCCTATTGATTTTGGTATACCGTCAGGTAGGGTTGACCCTGCTAATTAAAATGATATCTGTCTTGTGAAAATCGGTTGTGGCGTTCACGAGAAAAAAAGATTTTTATTCTCTATGCAAGTGAGGACTTCAGTGCACCGAGGGGCGGGGCCAGAACTGTAAAGCTGAGACACAGTGAGAGGATAGGCCCCGCCCCTGCGAGTACTGAAGACCTATTTTGCATGAAGAATAAAAGTCTTTTTTCTCAGAAACGCCACAACCAAATTTCACAAGACAGGTATCATTTTAATCAGCAGAATCAAGCCTACCAAGCAGTATGCCTGGTTTAGTAGGGTTGAAACTGCTGACAAATACTCTTTTTGGATTTTCAGTGGAGTTGCTTCTTAAAGGTGTTGAGAAAAAAACATGGCTGCTTTCTGAAAAATAAAAAACAAGTGACTTATAACAGTGATGACTTATTATGTGACAGAGAGGCTTTTGAGGTCCCTCAGGGCTGAGTGCCACTAATACCTCTGTACTCGCTATAGCTGCCCTCCAGTGCCACCCTAGTCTACGGGCTGTATCTAGTCTTTCAATGAATGGGGTTGAGTTGCAATACCAGACACAACCAATATAGACAAGAGCGGCGCTGTTTATCAAAGAGGTCAGCCAGGTTTTTCTACCCCATTTAAAGGGGTATTCCCACCATAGACATACATGATATGTCATAACCATCTGATAGATACTGGGACCCACACCTATCTCTAGAATTGGAGTCCCCGACCCTCCTTCCACTTGGTGAAGGGGCTGCCAGCCACTAAATACAGCTAGAGAATGAGAAGAGGGATTTCAACTCTCTCCACTGACTTCTATAGGAGTCACCAGACTGGAATGTGGGGTTGGAGGTCCCCTTGTTCTGTAGATAGGTGTGGGTCCCAAAGGTGAGACCTTCATCACTCAGCCATATTCTGTGGATACATATAGAGGTTGTCCCATCACAGACATTGGGGGCATATCGCTAGGATATGCCCCCATTGTCTGATAGGTGTGGGGACCTGCACTTCCACTGAGAACAGAGCGGCCGGAGGACCACGGGTTTTCTGGGGTCCGGCCACCACCAAGCTCTCTCTCCATAGAAGTTAATGGGAGCGCACCGCGCTTGCGCGGCCACTGCCCCCATTCATTTCTATGGGGCCGACGGAAATAGCCGAGCCCTAAGAAATGAATGGAGGGCGACTGCGCATGCGCTATGTGCTTTCCACAGCCTTCAAGGATCCATTATCCATGTAGGTGCGAGCCCCAGCACCTGTCAGACAATGGGGACATATCTTAGTGATATGACCCCATTGTCTGAAACGGGAATACCCCTTTAAATTTTTTTTAAAAAGCACAAAAGCTTGTTAAATCAGTAGCAAAATACTATATAAGCAATACACAAAAAAAAAAGCATTAAAAACAATCTAATAAAATCCACAAACTGCAGGTCCACGATCCGGCTATGGACCTAGCACAATAGCTATTGTATCTCTGTTCCATATTTAGGTTAGAATACCCCTTTAAGTCCTGAGAGCTGTTTTTGGAGAAATTGAGAATTACAAAGAAATTAAGCAGAGGGAATAGAGATAAAAAATGCGCAGTGACCTTTTAACCACACGGAGGATCGGTGTTAGCAGTGCTGACTAAGCGAGCTGATAAATTGTCCGTGTGTCGCAAGAGGTGCACAGGAGTTTAGCTTTGAAGAATGAATGATTGATTAATCGCAGACAACTTTTTTTTTTTTTCAACTGTCAAATTGGAGTCAAGATCAAGACTGAGAATTCCCCCGTCACGACTGGTGTCGCCAAAATTTTAAAATACAGATACGGAGCGAACCATCATACAGTGGTAGCCAGACGTGCCAGAAACGGAAGAATGTGACCTCCTTTGGTCCAATTCATCTGCTTTAGGGCTCATACACATGGCCGTTGGTCGCAATTTGCTGTCCCCAATGCACAGGCAACATCTGTGCAGATTCCGCAGACGGATTCAGACCCATTCAACCTGGGTCCGTGGTCCGTCCGCACCGCATAAAAGTAGTGCATGCGCTATTTTTTTGAGGTGCGGCGGCACGGACAGAAACCCCACTGCAGCACTCTGTAGCGCTTCCGTGGGGTTCCGTGCCTCTGTTCCACACCAGACCTTCCAGATTGTGGACCTGCTATTTCCATGAGCCCTTAGGCACGCATCCGATCCACATTTTTTGTGGATCGCACACAGATCCATTCATTTGTATGGGGGCTCTAAGAAAATGCACACAGCACATGGATGTCATCCATGTGCTGTCCACATCCGTGCGCTGTCCGCAAATTATTGTCCTGTTCTTGTCCATTTTGCAGAGAGGAATAGGCATTTCTATAACAGGGACTGAGGAAAGTGTGGGATGCACACGGCTAGTATGCGTATTTTGAGGATCCACCGTCTGCGGACTGCAAAATACATACGGTCGTGTGCATGTAGCCTTAGGCCCCATGTACACGACCGTTTTTTCGGTCCACATCCAACCCAGATTTTTTGCAGGTCGGATGTAGACCCATTCATTTCAATGTGGCTCCAAAAGATGCAGACAGCGCACCGTTTGTCTATTCCTTTAGCCCTTAAAGGGGTATTCCCACCTCACAAATGTAGTTTGTATAGTTAGATATAGCCATACCAATATTATTACTAATAGAATGTATTTATATAAAATGCACCGTTTAGAAGATTTCCTATTTGTATATCCATTGTCCCACACACATCAGTCA
This sequence comes from Rhinella marina, assembly GCA_900303285.1. NCBI lineage: Eukaryota > Metazoa > Chordata > Amphibia > Anura > Bufonidae > Rhinella > Rhinella marina. The sequence continues at coordinate 251,378 of ONZH01002915.1, forward strand.
GGCCGTTGCCCCTGGTTACGACCACCGCGGCCATGTAGTAGTGGTGGCCGGCTTGCTCTTGTTCAAGCCCGCTCTGAGGTAACTGCTGCATTGTGAACGTACGTTGCATGAGCGTGCGGAGACACATCTTTTTGTCTTCGCTTTTAAAACGCGGAGAAACGGATCCTGTTCCAAGATCAATTCATCTCTATGGAGCGGGATCCGTTTATAAAGTCTGCGTTTTAGAGGGATCCTGACCATTGCCTTGTGGACTGGTAGCGTCCAAAACGCAAATTAAAAGTACCCTAAGATGTGTCTCCTCATGCTCATGTAATGTGTGTTCACAATACAGCAGTTACCTCAGAGCGGGTTTGAACAAGAGCAAGCCGGCCATCACTACTACATGGCTGAGGTGGTCGTAACCAGGGGCAACGGCCTGACTGATGTATGTGGGACAATGGATATACAAATAGGAAAATCTTCTAAACTGTACATTTTATATAAATACATTCTATTAGTAATAATATTGGTATGGCTATATCTAACTATACAAACTACATTTGTGAGGTGGGAATACCCCTTTCAAAAACAAAAAACGTGTCCTATTCTTGTCCGTTTGCACGCGGCCAGGATCCGTGCTTTGTTTTAGTTTACATTTCTTTACAGGGATTACAGCTTTCACTGCCACGAGACGGGAAGGAGGGGGCGGAGGTGCGTAGCTGAGACCATCGAGAGAAGAAGGGAAAGTGAGAGAGATGCTTCACAGGGAAACCCACTGAGCCCAGAGCCTGCAGCTGCTCCTGCAAGGAGGCTTTAAAAATCAGCTAAAAAGATCCTGCAGGGTGAAGGTCTTCAGGTACATGTACACACATGTAATAATCTCTTCTCCAACAGTGCACGCAGGGAGAAAGAGAAGGAGCTCAGAAAGGAAGGAATGATCACTAAGCAGTATACATCTGGTAACAGGTATCTAGGGGCTCATTCACCCACTGAGAGAAGGTAACCTTTCCATGTCCCATTTGCAACAATGTACAGTGAAAACATTTGATAATCCTCAAAATCTAATAATTTGGGAGTTTATTTCCAATAATGTGTTTCACAATTAGAAGCAGAAGACCAAGATGAGAGAGGAAATCCCTCTGACGGAGAAGCAAAGTGGTAATGGCAAATATATGTTATTTTCAACAATTGTCTTGCAAACTGCAGGATAATCCAGAATTTTAACCTGGGACCCAATACAGGTGGAATGATGGAAAAAAGGAATTTCTGTCAAAGCACAGCAGAAGCCACCTTTTAATTAATAATATTATTTTGTTTGTAATTTATTTATTCGTAGAATTTCTCAGACTTGTCATGGTTTTCATTTATTTAGTTATTATTAACAACTAATGCAAGGAGTAATTCTGATGTCTGATTGGAGTCGGGAAGGAATTTTTTCCCCCTAAAGTGAGGAAAATTGGCTTCTACCTCACAGGGGTTTTTTGCCTTCCTCTGGATCAACTTGTAGGAAAACAGGCCGAACTGGACGGACAGAGGGCTTTTTTCAGCCTTATAAACTATGTTACTATGTTACTACGTTATTATGTTACTGTATTACTATGTAACTAAATACATTATAAATACACTCACTGACAAAAAAGGAGGACAAGGAGATGTTGGAATGAAGCTTTCTATGTGTGACTGTGTGTTGGACACCTCTAGCCTGGATACAAGGTGAGATACGGCCTCTAGACCGGATACAAGATGAGATACGGCCTCTAGCCTGGATAAAAAATGAGATACGGCCTGTAGCCTGGATTCAAGATGAGATACGGCCTGTAGCCTGGATAAAAGATGAGATACAGCCTCTAGCCTGGATACAAGATGAGATACGGCCTGTAGCCTGAATAAAAGATGAGATACGGCCTCTAGCCTGGATACAAGATGAGATACGGCCTGTAGCCTGGATAAAAGATGAGATACAGCCTCTAGCCTGGATACAAGATGAGATACGGCCTCTAGCCTGAATAAAAGATGAGATACGGCCTCTAGCCTGGATACAAGATGAGATACGGCCTGTAGCCTGGATACAAGATGAAATACAGCCTCTAGCCTGGATACAAGATGAGATACGGCCTGTAGCCTGGATACAAGATGAGATACGGCCTGTGGCCTGGATACAAGATGAGATACGGCCTGTGGCCTGGATACAAGATGAGATATGGCCTCTAGCCTGGATACAAGATGAGATACGGCCTCTAGCCTGGATACAAGATGAGATACGGCCTGTAGCCTGGATACAAGATGAGATATGGCCTGTGGCCTGGATACAAGATGAGATATGGCCTCTAGCCTGGATACAAGATGAGATACGGCCTCTAGCCTGGATACAAGATGAGATACGGCCTGTAGCCTGGATAAAAGATGAGATACGGCCTCTAGCCTGGCTACAAGATGAGATACGGCCTCTAGCCTGGATACAAGATGATATACAACCTCTAGCTTGGATACAAGATGGATACCGCCTCTAACCTGGCTACAAGATGAGATATGGCCTGTAGCCTGGATACAAGATGAGATACGGCCTCTAGCCTGGATACAAGATGAGATACAACCTCTAGCCTGGATACAAGATGAGATACAGCCTCCAACCTGGCTACAAGATAGGATACGACCTGTAAACTGGATATAAGATGAGATACAGCCTCTGGCCTTGATACAAGTGAGATACGGTTGGGCATGGAGGCATATAGGTTCCTGGTATCCTGCGGCACATTTGCCCACAGATGTTATAGCTGGGCCTGTAGACCCTGCACACTTATACTCTGCTGAAGCTGACATCCCATCTGGTCCCATAAATGCTGGATTGGGGAAAAAGATCTAGAGAGTGCATCGTAGAGGCATGTCTAGCAGTCAGTGACCTCTAACCAAGAAGTACACTACCCAAAAGTAGCATCTGAGAGCCTTTTTTATAGGGCAGCGGAGGAAGCACCTTTGCACCCTCTTACAGCAAGACCAAGACACCTGTATCTGACTGAGACATAATTGCATGCTGAATTTTGAAACAACTCGACATTTCTATTTGGGCGTGTTATTTTTTGAGAATGAGTGTATAATACCGGTATAATTATACATTTATTATTTATATCAATAATAAAATTAGACAATTAAAAATTATGCAAATAAAAAAGTGTAAACATAAAATGTCAATTATAATAATAATATAAATTAAATGGTCTCCTAAACTGATCCACTATAAAGCTGACAGTATGTACTACCCCATACAACTCAGTAAATTCCACTCATTCAAGTCTGCGTACAGCAAATATCCACCCAGTCTCCACTGTATAAACAGTGGACAAAGCCTCTTTATTAAGTACATACAGACTGACAGCGTACAATCGGCCGTGCGATGCCCGTCACAACATACAAAGCCTGTTCCATACATTGATTTGACCGGAGAGCTCATATCTATTGTGGGTAGAACAAAGATGATGTCATTGACTATTGCAGAATACATTTATGATACAAGGAACGATATACAGCGGTTAAATCGAGATCCATGGGGACAGAGACATCTCCATGAAAACCGCTAGGAACGGGTGGAACCTTCTTAAAGGGGTTTTCCGGGAGTCAACTACTGATGACCTATCCTAGGGATAGGTCATCAGTTTCTGATCGGTGGGGGTCCGACACCCAGGATCCCCCCCGATCAGCTGTTTGAGAAGGTACCGGCTCTCCAGTGAGCGGCGCGGCCTTCTCTCAACTCACCAAGCACAGCGCCGTACATTGCAGAGCGGCTGTACTTGGTATCGCGCTCAGCCCCATTCACTTGAATGGGGCTGAGCTGCTCCTAGGCCATGTGATCGATGGTCTAGGAAAAGCTAAGAGAAGGCCGCGGCAATCACAGGAGCGCCGGTGCCTTCTCAAACAGCTGATCGGCGGGGGTCCTGGGTGTCAGACCCCCACTGATCAGATACTGAGAAGAGGTCGTCCATAGTTAACTCCCGGAAAACCCCTTTAAAGTCTACTGGAGATAAGTAAGAAATGTCCCCTGTAGATAACTCCACAAGTCCGATATTTATTCCTTTTCTAAACCTTCATCTTGTGCTACAATCTGAATGGTTGGAAATGTTTACGTTATTACATTTTTGAAATTACTTTTTTTTTTTACTGAAATTATTGATCAGCTGGTAGATCTTCCAACCAGTAGACCAAGACTTGCATTGGTTGCAAGTGGTTATTTTATTCACAAAAACACTCAAATTATATCCAAATAGAAATGGACCAATGAATTAGCGGCACCACTGAGGATGGGTTTGGGTCTCATCGCAAAGGGCGGACGGGGAGCTTAAAGTGGCCCTGGCAAAAAATACTAATAGTGGCCCCGTTTTGTAGTCAGGTCCGAATTGATGGAACGCAGGGCCAGCAAGACCATATTGCGGCACATTATATCGCCCCAACAGAGCCTAATACCACAGTCCATCTCAAAATACTGCCAGCAGCACAAAATACATCCCCAAAAACTACCACTGGCCGGCAGTGAGGACGGTCTAAGTGGTCCCCTGGGCATCGGCCCACTGGAAATTTCCCTGTAAGGTCTATGGCCAATCCACCCCTGCTCATCTTTCAACTAACCAACCAACACTGTTTCTTCTATGTCAATCGTTTGAAGCACACAGTCTACAGCCGGCCTTAGATTTCTCTAAAGGGTATACATGTCCATGTACCCTGTGAGGTCTCATAGGAGCTTACCCTCCTTCCTATACCTCATGTGCAATGTGTACAACAGTTCCTAACAAGGGCGGATTGGCCGTAGACCTTACAGGGAAATTTCCCGTGGGCCGATGCCAGGGGGCCGGCCAGTGGTAGTTTTTGGGGATGTATTTAGTGCTGCCGGCAGTATTTTGTGATGGACTGTGGTATTTGGCTCTGTTGGGGTGGTTTAATGTGCCACTATATGGTATTGCTGGCCCTGCCTTCCAGCAATTTGGACCCAACCACAAAACGGGGCCAATTTTAGTATTTTTCCAGGGCCACTGTAAGTTCCCAGTCCCCCCTGGTTTTATGTTTACACTTTTTTATTGGCATTTTTTAATTGTCAATTTTCGATATAAATAAAAAGATGAATTTTAAGATGGACTGTCGGTATTATTGGTATTATACACTCATTCTCATTAAAGGTGGCCCAAATAGAAATGTCGGTTGTTTTCAAATGTCAGCAGCAATTATGTCTCACTTCAGACACATTGTCTTTGTATTGCTTGAGAGTTTCCTGTTCAAAATGGCTTCCTCCGCGCCCTATAAAGGGGTTTCTGGGCAATTTGATATTTTTTGGTAGAGTTCCGATGGGTTGTTCCAGGATTTTGTATTTTTGTCGCTTACCTTGAGCTAATGCAGCTAATGATGTAGTGCCTTTCCTTATAAGGTCCTGGTGTTTAACAAAGGGTTTGGGTTTACCCATGTAGCCGGAGTTTGGAATGACATAATAAGGCAAGGAGTGATCTTTTGGTTTTTCATACTGTATTCGGATTTTTTGAAGAAGAGTGGTCTTCCATCTGCAGGAGGTAGAGTGAAGAGACTGGTGCATCTGACCTGACTTTCAAGTCAGGCTAGAGATCTGACTGGCATTGAGTTTTGGGGTTCTGCCAGGGTTTTTCTCTTTGGGTCTCAGGTTCAATTTGATGGAGTGTTTAAGAGTTTCCACATTATGGGAGTGCCATCCACTATCCAGTAGAAATGATCTTCCCACTGGGTGGGGCCACAGGTTCTCAGGTTTCCATGCGGTACAATGCCAGTGGCTAGAGAATGAGAAACCAAAGGTGTGCAGTCTTAGAAAAGTGAAGGCCAGACTGGCAAGATAGTTTTCAATCCAGCTTGAATCTCAATCGTTGTTTATGATGTTGTTCCAGGCTGAAACTTTTCATGGCTGCATAGATCATTTTGGAGGCTGCCAAATACTGCGGTTTCCAAAACAGGAGTAAGGAAAATGAAGGGAGATAATCATTTTATTCCCTACCTGAGTTTGGAAGAGGTCTTGCACTGGGAAGCTCAGCGTAAGGCTAGAGGTGTCTAGGGCACCCAACTTGGTCCCAGGAGTTAAAAGTTATTTGGAAAATGGTGTCATTCCCATTTTTTCTCAGGAGTTTGTTAAGTGATTTTACAAGAAAGTATTTCATTTTAGGAATAGGATCCAACCAGAGTTTGTGGAGTTTTAATAGGAATGTGCTGATAGGTGCTTTTAAGGAAGCCACATCTGGGTTCTCAGTTAGGTTGTTTTGAGAGAGGTGCAACATCTTATCTTGGAATAGGAGTTTTGCGCTCATTGTTAGGGGGAAAAAATCCTTCTAGCTATCTATCTATCTTTTCTATCAATATTTGTGTGAAGTTTGGTACCATGAAATCCATTTGTAAATTTTGTTAATATTAAGCAGGAGTGGGTAAATACTTTGAAGCCATGATGTTTTGAAATAATTTAATGTTGCCTTCTTCCAACTGAAAGAGTGTGCTTCTGTCCTTAGGAAGTTATGTGAAATTTAGAACTGCCAGAGATGATAGGAGTTTGTTGAGAAGAGTCCGATTTTGGATACTGACATTCTGCTGAAATCCACTGAAGACATGCCCAGGAAAATGATGCCTCCTAGAAAGCTGATGTTATACAAATAGAAAATTAAGACCGGGCATGGTGGGGTAGGTTTTTGGTTAAAAGTTGGTAGGAGGAAGGTGGAATTCATTTGTACTTGCAGACATAGACCTGATTGGCGACCGAGATCTATATAGCTGGAAAGATTTAGACTACTGAGGTTTTACAATCTGCCATTATTTGAGGTGGGGTTTCTTTATCCCCACTTTCCAACAGGTTTCATCAATGTCCTCAGCAGACGATGTTCTCCGCATTCAGTTTGTGATGTAAAGGTAATCCCTGTAAGGACATAATGACAAGTGCTCATCTTCAAAAGATCGGTGGTCTCAAGACTGGGGGAAAAAGACTTTTATTTTGTTGTTTTGTGAAGGCTGAGTGCATTGCCCAGGGGCAGCACTGGGAAGTGAGTTTGCGAGAGTCTAGGCCATTTTTGTGCGCTCAACCCTATTTGGATAAAGAATCAAAGTGATTTTTTTCTCAGGAATGCCACGGTGGTTTTTTCAAGAAAGTACATGTTATCGCATTACATTCAGCAGGTTCTTGGTTCGGAGGTCCGATAGGTTTTTGCTGATGTTGAACCAACATACATTAGATTAAAATGCTTGGCTTTTGGTGGGACCAGGAGTTTGTAGAGTTTTTGACTGAATGATGTCGGTCTGAGGAGTTTCTCAGAGCAGTTTTCGATCTATGAGAAGATGTACATGGTATGTAGGTTATCAGTGATTTCCAAACGGAAAAGGGTACACAAAGTTTGTAGAAGAAAGATGGTGGTCATCCACTACCTCTTTCTCAGGAGTTTGTGGAGTTTTTGAAGAGAAGATGGTCCTGGGTTGGTGCCTCATCTCTTACCTCACTGGTTCAGCCTGTTAACCGTGCCATTGTTGTGAGACATTTGAAGATGTGGCTGATTAACATGATAGGTCCCGGCATGGAGGAACTGTGAGGTATTGTGTAATGGGACTTAATTGTAAAGCACATCTAAAAGTAGGATTTCTATCGCATTACCATAGCTGTAAGAAACAAAAAGATTGGTGCATTCATTTTAATGTGTGTATGGCACACATCAGTCCTTTTTTACTTGAGACATGTAAGACTCAGAAGATTTTTGCATGAAGGAGCGTTGCTAAGGCTCAAAAAAATGGGTTTTATGCAATTTAGGTCACGGGGTGCTTTATTTGGCCTCCTGCAATATGATCACATAAAGATCATATTTTTTATATTAGGCTGAAAATTATATTCTGGGGAAACAGGAAGGCGGCCAAAGGACCAACGTATTGCACATGACAAAATAAAACAACCAAAAATTTTAATCAGCACTTAGACCTTACACACAAAAAAAAATTTTTGTAATGTAAAGTGTGAAGTGGACAACAGCTTTGAAAAAAATAATGTCCTGTGAATGGGACTAAGATACCATCTTGGGATCCTCCTAAAGCCTCATTCACACATCCACAGTGTTCCACATACATGCGTCGTACATCTTCTCCACGGACAACACACATCCCCATTCATTTTAATGTGTGTATTCACACATCAGTTTTTTTTTACCACGGTCCATGGGTCCGTGTTTTTTGCATGGATGCATGCTCTATTTTTTCCGTATTCACTGATCCATCACGCCCATCACATAGTCAGCTGTGCAGGGTCAGTGAAACACGGATGACACATGGACAGCAAAAAACGGACACAACACCAATTTAAAGTGTAACCGTCATTTTTTTTATTTTTGTAATGTATAGGGACAGTGATACTGACCATTTTTGTAATGTACTCTAATTACTAAAATTGTACATTTCTATTAGAAAAATAGCTGTAAAGTGGCCCATTTTGAGCCTTAGCAACGCTCCTCTGTCTTCTGTTTACATAACAGTGGAGACTTACTCAACACTGACTGTGTTATGTAAACAGAAGACAGAGGAGCGTTGCTAAGGCTCAAAATGGGTCACTTTACAGCTATTTTTCTAATAGAAATGTACAATTTTAGTAATTAGAGTATATTACAAAAATGATCAGTATCACTGCCCCTACACATTACAAAAATAAAAAAAAGAATGACGGTTACACTTTAAGCACGGACACGGAAGTGTGAATGAGGCTTAACAAGTCCCCTTTAGCATACTGATACCATCAGGTGAAGGATTAGAAGAGTTTTCCTGTATTGATTTCAATGTATCAAGCAAAAAAGTAACTAGAACGAGTCATTGTGTAAAAGAAAATGTGAACAATTAGAGTAAATTGTAGCCTCGGCGATCTTTATTATATGCTATCGATTACCATTAAAGAGAAACAAGTTTTTCCTTTTTTTCTTTGAATGCCTCTCAAGCGGCTTCCCCTCGCCTGAGGCCGAGAGTGACGTGTACTGATTGGTTTATATGAGTGTATGATGTATATCATTTACCAGGTTATGGACAGTTATTTGACACCCGCCTGTACTTTCCCTTTAACCGGTCCTGCACGTGTTGCCACAGGCGGTGCCGTAGATTATAAAAGCGCTAAGTAAGGCTGTGTAATGCAGGTATGCTGACAGCACAGACATACTGCTGTTTATGACGGCCTGGAGCGGTCCTACCAGAACATTCCTACTTTCTGTGCTATGTAATAGACATGACATTTTGATGGGAAATCTTCGCCGCCGGCCTTTCACCCAGAAATGTACTAGTTCTAAAAGTATCTCTCAAACGTGTAGAACAAGTTGGTCAGATGGGGGCCCAGTGGCTGCGAGGACACCTTCCACCCGATTTACTTCACAGGGCCGTAAAACACTTGACTTCAGCCTTTGTACAAAAGGAAGAGGTAAAATTTGAGGAGCCTATCAAGAAATACGATAGGGCGTGATTACTTTTGCAATAGGGGTTCATTTAGGGTCAATAGAGGTTTAAGGTGTTCCCTGAGTTTAGATCTATAGAAAGTATTTGGGATCCAAAGATGCTGAGTGCTCTGAGTGCTTAGGCTACTTTCACACTTGCGTTTCTATTTTCCAGTATTGAGATCGATCATGGGGTCTCAATACCGGAGAAAAACGCTTCCATTTTGTCCCCATTCATCGTCAATGGGGACAAAACGTAACTGAACAGAACAGAACGCTCCAAAATGCATTCTGTTACATTTGGTTGCGTTCCTATACCGGAGTGCAGAAAGCTGCAGTTTTCTTTCCGTCCTGGGATGCGGAGCAAGACGGATCCGTCATGACCCACAATGCAAGTCAATGGGACGGATCCATTTTCTCTGACACAATAGAAAACGGATCTGTCCCCCCATTGACTTTCAGTGGAGTTCATGACGGATCCGTATAGGGTATGTTACATATAATACAACCAGATCCATTCATACCGGATGCAGACAGTTCTATTATCAGTAACGGAAGCGTTTTTGCTGAACCCTGCCGGATCCAACAATAACGCTAGTGTGGAAGTAGCCTAAGTTGTTTCAGCAAGGGTTTAGGTCCCCTTAAAAAACTGCAGATTTCCTACACCCTTTGCAATGGTGAAATCCACAGTACGGGCTCAGTCTCACGTCCATGTCCGTGGTACGTTTCATCCTTGATGCTGCCCATGACCCATCCATGGTCAATCCTAGGCTGAAAATTTGTCTCCAGAGCATCTTCTAGCAACGATCCGTGAAAACCACGGACCAAGCACAGATGGCATCCGCCTTGTGTCCGTGGTTTTCACGTACCTATAAACTATTATGTGTGTGAGGGTTCAGTAACCATGGACCAAACAAGGGAGGCACCCGTGGTGTCACCACGGTCTGTGTAAAACCACTGATGTGGCTACATCCGACACAAGTGGCCATCTTGGGAAGAGCAGGAGCATAAGGGTGGTGTCTCCAACTACAGACGTAGCAAAGGTTAACTCGACACTTTATGTGTTAAATACATTGTTGCAGTAAACTTTAAATAAAAAAGCCAAACTAGGAAGTGAACATTTGCTACAACCGTGTATTTAACGCGTCGAGGGTCAGGTTGAGGTTTGCTGTATCTGTATGTAAGTACTGCGTTGGCATTGTATCACATGATAGATATGCCAGTGGGTTAGAGATAGAGCGCACGCTAGAGTTGAGAGAAGTATTCAAAAATCTGATTCGCCTGCTTCGCCGAACTTTCCAAAAACATTCACTTCATGACCAATTACTTTGTCATGAAGCGCATTTCTTTGTAAGTAGTAGGTGTAATGAGAGAAGCGATGGTGCGGCCCCCATCATTGTACCCCTCAGATGCCGCGTTCATACATGATGGCGACATCTAATGGTGTAAAATTAAAAAAAAAAAAAAATGTACTTACCTGCTCCCTTTGCTTTCAACAGGCCGGCTGCTGCCATCATGCTTGAAGAGCTGGTGCAAAATCTTGTGTGGCGCGAGATGACATCATACGTCACAGGATTTCAGCCGAGATCTTCAAGCAAGATGGCGGCTGCCGGCCCGTCGCAAGCAAATGGAGCAGGTAAGTACAGTTTTTTTTTAGTTTTTATAAAATTTTACACTGTGTTATGTATATCAGATGCTGCAATTTTTAATTTTTTTTTTTTTTGCACTACTAGGTTAAATCGATTCCCTACCACGAAGCATGAGGAAATCGAATTTATCTACTTCATGGACTTGGATTCGCTGAACACTAGTGCAGCCTAAAGCCTCATTCACACGTCTGTGTCCGTGCTCAAATCCGTGAGCAGGTGGTCAGTGAGGCATCCGTGAAGGATCCGTGTTGGGTCCATGTTTTGCTGTTCGTGTTGCATCCGTGTTTCACGGACACTGAACAGCTGAAAAATAATTTTCAACACATCTCTTTTTTATGATCCGTGAAACACGGATGCAACACGGATGAGATCCGTGAGGGATCCGTGGTTTTCACGGACTCATTGACTATAATGGGCGTGAGGGATCCGGGAACACGGATCAAGATAGGACATGCATCCGTGCTAAAAACACTGATGTCTGAACACACACATTGAAATGAATGGGGACGTGTGCTGTCCGTGAAACACTGACGTGTGAATGAGGCTTGACTGTGAGCCGTAGAGGTCTGAAGCTCATGCGTTGCCTCCTGGACTCTTTTGAGGAAGGAACACGTCTACTGGACAGATCTGCTCAAAAAAAAAAAAAAAAAACGTAATAATAATTCTTTGTACTGTGAAATATAGTTTGTGCAATAATTTTCTAGGAACTTTGGTTCCGTGGGATGATATCGGAGGGCGGTAGGCACGATATGTCACAGCATTGCGCAGCGCTACTTCTGCATGAGGGCCCCCACGTGACCTCGATAGATAGGTGGCTGGGTTCACACACTGCAGACACAGTGATCCTATAACCTGGATAGCCAATAAATGCTCATCATGGGAAGAGCGCTTTAAAGGGATAGTCCAGACTTAGGAAAACATGGCTGCTTTCTTTTGGAAACAGCGCCACACCTGTCTGCCTCTGGTATTGCAGCTCAGCGAGCAGCCATGTTTTTGTAATTCTGTATCACTCCTTTCTTTTCTCCTATGCCAGTTTTGCAGGATTTCTCCTATGTTCTATGCTTGTATGGTCCAATTTAAACAATTTTTGTGTAATGTACAAAAAATGTACATTGATCCAAATAGCCCGGATGATCGGGTTACGTCGGGTGCCAAGGCTCCTTGTAGAGGGCCCGGCAGGCGTCGCCATGAACGGGCAGATACACGCACTTTGGCTTTTCAGCTCCGGCTCCTTGCTGCTAAATTCTCAGCATAACAATGTAGAGAATGCAAGAAAGCCGACGAGAAATGCAAAGCTCGGCCTCCAATCCGCTTATAGCCAGACCTTTAGTCACCCCACAGACTTGATGCTTGCACGGAGGAAACCTATGGAATTTCACAAGATGCAAGTCCATTTTCAAAGACCTGACTTGTCCGTCTCTAAATTTCTGGAGCTTGGTGGACGGCATGGATAAAAACAAGTATAGGGGGAACTGCGGTCCCTAAGGATAGTCTGCACTACGGATCGGGGTTCTGCCGCTGTAACAAGGAGTGGTTTGGTCGTTGAGAAGTTAATGGGTGTGGTGTTCTAATCTGAGAGGGTTCAGATGGGGTGTACAAATGGAGAAGCCATAAGGCAGGTATCCCCAAACTGCGGCCCTCCAGTTGTTGCAAAACTACAACTCCCACCATGCCCTGCTGTAGGCTGATAGCTGTAGGCCGTAGTTGTAGTTTTGCAACATCTGAAGGGCCACAGTTTGGGGATGCCTGCCATAAGGGATGCAGATGAAGCAGTCCCTCATCCTGGAGGTCAAAGAGCTCTTATATTGTAAATGGTCCTGGCAGGTGGGAACTATCTGATATGGGGGCCTGAGCATCAATATGGGGGTCTGGTCATGTGATATGGGGTCTGATATGGGGGTCTAAGCATCTGATTAGGGGGTCTGATATGAAGGTCTGAGGATCTGATATGGGGGTCTGAGGATCTGATATGGGGGTCTGAGGATCTGATATGGGGGTCTGAGGATCTGATATGAGGGTCTGAGGATCTGATATGGGGGTCTGAGGATCTGATATGGGGGTCTGGTCATGTGATATGGGGTCTGATATGGGGGTCTAAGCATCTGATTAGGGGGTCTGATATGAAGGTCTGAGGATCTGATATGGGGGTCTGAGGATCTGATATGGGGGTCTGAGGATCTGATATGGGGGTCTGAGGATCTGATATGAGGGTCTGAGGATCTGATATGGGGGTCTGAGGATCTGATATGGGGGTCTGGTCATGTGATATGGGGTCTGATATGGGGGTCTAAGCATCTGATTAGGGGGTCTGATATGAAGGTCTGAGGATCTGATATGGGGGTCTGAGGATCTGATATGGGGGTCTGAGGATCTGATATGGGGGTCTGAGGATCTGATATGGGGGTCTGGTCATGTGATATGGGGTCTGATATGGGGGTCTAAGCATCTGATTAGGGGTCTGATATGAAGGTCTGAGGATCTGATATGGGGGTCTGAGGATCTGATATGGGGGTCTGAGGATCTGATATGAGGGTCTGAGGATCTGATATGGGGGTCTGAGGATCTGATATGGGGATATGAGGATCTGACATGGGGGTCTGATGATCTGATGGGGGTCTGATATGGTGGTCTGAGGATCTGATATGGGGATCTGAGGATCTGATATGGGGATCTGAGGATCTGATATGGGGATCTGAGGATCTGATATGGGGATCTGAGGATCTGATATGGGGGTCTGAGGATCTGATATGAGGGTCTGAGGATCTGATATGGGGATCTGAGGATCTGATATGGGGGCCTGAGCATCGATATGGGGGTCTGGTCATGTGATATGGGGTCTGATATGGGGGTCTAAGAATCTGATTAGGGGGTCTGATATGAAGGTCTGAGGATCTGATATGGGGATCTGAGGATCAGATGGGGGGTCTGAGGATCTGATATGGGGGTCTGAGGATCTGATATGGGGATCTGAGGATCTGATATGGGGATCTGAGGATCTGATATGGGGGTCTGAGGATCTGATATGGGGGTCTGAGGATCTGATATGGGGATCTGAGGATCTGATATGGTGGTCTGAGGATCTGATATGGGGATCTGAGGATCTGACATGGGGGTCTGAGGATCTGACATGGGGGTCTGAGGATCTGATATGGTGGTCTGAGGATCTGATATGGTGGTCTGAGGGTCTGATATGGTGGTCTGAGGATCTGATATGGGGATCTGAGGATCTGATATGGGGGTCTGAGGATCTGATATGAGGGTCTGAGGATCTGATATGGGGATCTGAGGATCTGATATGGGGGCCTGAGCATCGATATGGGGGTCTGGTCATGTGATATGGGGTCTGATATGGGGGTCTAAGAATCTGATTAGGGGGTCTGATATGAAGGTCTGAGGATCTGATATGGGGATCTGAGGATCAGATGGGGGGTCTGAGGATCTGATATGGGGGTCTGAGGATCTGATATGGGGATCTGAGGATCTGATATGGGGATCTGAGGATCTGATATGGGGGTCTGAGGATCTGATATGGGGATCTGAGGATCTGATATGGTGGTCTGAGGATCTGATATGGGGATCTGAGGATCTGACATGGGGGTCTGAGGATCTGACATGGGGGTCTGAGGATCTGACATGGGGGTCTGAGGATCTGATATGGGGGTCTGAGGATTTGATATGGAGATCTGAGGATCAGATGCGGGGTCTGATCTGAGGCCTGAGGATCTGATAAGGGATATAGGCTCTGATATGGTGGTTTGATTTGAGATCTGAAATGGGGGTCTGATCTAAAAGGAAGGGGGTATTTTTGTACTGGTGCACATTATAAGGGGGCATTTTTCTACTGGAACACATTGTAAGGAGAATTATTACTACGTAGGGACTGTGGGGAACGTAATTACTAGTATAGGCACTTTGGGGACATTATTGCATTATTACTTTTGGGGCACAATAGAGTCATTGTTACTATTGGGGGCATTGTTAACACTGAGGGCAGATATTTATTTCTATTGGGGGGGCATTATTTCAACTTCTGCCTTTGGCAGCAGAAAGGCTACGTGCACCCCTGCCCCTTGCCACAAAGCCCTGAGGAAAGTGTGGGGGGGGGATTCTTTGCACAGGGGCCCTCTGCTGTCTGTGTCCGCCCCTGGTTGGGAACCCTGTGACAAGCCCATGAGGTTAGAGTTATGGCCCTGCCTATAGATATCATTGTGGGTATGCGGTTATACAGTGGTCCAGAAAGATGTAAATGCAGCAGTTTCCTCCACCAGCGAGCTGGAGATTTTCCGGAAGGAACGCTTCCTTCTCAACAATCTGCTGCTGTATCGTCCTTTAGACAGAGTGACTGGAGAACAAGGAGGCTACACAGTGCACTTACACAGGAGCCCTTTGATGTCTAGGTCTACTTTTCTGCTACACCCAACTGATAGCACTGTTCTTCTTGAAACTCTTAGTACATGAATAGAATGCCAGAACTACAGTAAAGAATGACACTCAGAACCTACAAGAACAGTCAAAGGCTGCTGGACACCTCCTACATTGCTGCCATATGCGTACCCAACATTTGTGACCTGTGCCATCTTCGGAAATGCCATTACGGAAGGAAGGGGGGCACTAGGACCACAGGCTGCTCCCCGACCTCCTTCCAAATTAGCTTAGTAGAGTCCACAAGACGGTGGAGTCCTGGAGGAAACTTCCCACCAGATTTCCAGCGTTGGAATTCATACCTTTACATGTTTCGAGACCGTATTGTTCCCTTCATCAGATTCATCACCAAGACCTACCATATTTTTTGCTTTATAAGACGCGCCTTTTTCCCCCAAAAGTGGGCGGGAAAATGGCTGTGCATCTTATAAAGCAAATCCATAATGGAAGCGCTCACTAGTATGTATTAGGTGCCGGGAGTAAAGCGCCGCCAGCGCTTGTGATATTTACCCCCGGTCTTCCTTCCTGGAGCCTGCGCTTCACTGTCTTGACTGCCTACAGCGTCAGGAGGTAGCGTGCGCACTATGACCTGACGCTACACGCAGTCAGGTGACAGAGCAGCGCAGGCCGGGAAGACAGGGAAACGCGACTTCTGTCGGAAGTGGAGAGAAGCCGCGGCGAAGAAGAGTTAAGAAGAGGGTTTTTTTATTTTAATCTGATCTGAGGTCTGATGGGGTCTAACATTGAGGGCTTATCTAATGTCTGATGGGGGTCTGAGAGGTCTGATCTGAGGTCTGATTGAGGTCTGATGGGGGTCTGAGAGTCTGATCTGAGGTCTGATCTGAGGTCTGATGGGGTCTGAGAGGTCTGATCTGAGGTCTGATCTGAGGTCTGATGGGGGTCCTGAGAGGTCTCATCTGAGGTCTGAGAGGTCTGATCTGAGGTCTGATGGGGGTCTGAGAGGTCTGATCTCAAATGTCTGATGGGGGTCTGAGTGGCTATTTATGTGGGGTCTGATCTGAGGTCTGATGGAGGTCTGATCTGAGGTCTGATGGGTGTCTGAGAAGGTCTGATCTGAGGTCTGATGGGGTCTGAGAGGTCTGATTCTGGAGGTCTGATGGGGGTCTGAGAGGTCTGATCCTGAGGTCTGATGGGGGTCTGAGAGGTCTGATCTGAGGTCTGATGGGGGTCTGAGAGGTCTGATCTCAATGTCTGATGGGGGTCTGAGTGGGCTATTTATGTGGGGTCTGATCTGAGGTCTGATGGAGGTCTGATCTGAGGTCTGATGGGGGTCTGAGAGGTCTGATCTCAATGTCTGATGGGGGTCTGAGTGGGCTATTTATGTGGGGTCTGATCTGAGGTCTGATCTGAGGTCTGATGGGGGTCTGAGAGGTCTGATCTGAGGTCTGATGGGGGTCTGAGAGGTCTGATCTGAGGTCTGATGGGGGTCTGAGTGGGCTGATATTTATATGGGGTCTGATCTGAGGTCTGATGAAAAATATTTTTTCTTATTTTCCTCCTCTTAAACCTGGGGTTCATCTTATAAAGCGAAAAATACATCCTGCTTAGTAGAACATAGCTTAGTCCTCGGTGACAACCTCTATGCAGAATGAGAGTGACAACCATAAAGCTCTGAGGAGTTTATGGCCCAATATATTTTGTTCCTATGAGAAGGGTTTAGTAACGTCCCTGAGAACCTGAGCAAGCGCCGGAGTGATTTACAGCCATGCACTGCGCATATTGCTTTAGGGAAAGGCTGGGGAGTTATATGGCGGAGGGTGTGTAAGCGTTGTCACACACAGATATGTATCTCGCAGCAGGACTGGAATGTGGACTTTAATGAAAATTCAGTGCCTCTTCCTTAGAAAGTGCTATATAAACATTCAGTGGGGAGAGGCATTAATTAAAGCGAGCCACGTAGCGGCCAGACGAGTTGACATCACCGCAGAGCGGGTAGTGCTGGTCCATCAAATACAGTAACATTCCTTTAATCCAGCATCTGAGAATCCAGAAAGTCTGATAAGCCGGACCTGAAATATCTCAACTAGAAGCAGAACATTCAGCAACTGAATCGCTGGATGAAAATAACACATTATTGCTACAATGTTATTGTTCCAATACATCGCCGTGGTAACAGACTACAAACAAACCCTGTGTAGTCTGATCCTGCATTTCCTTCCATTTTTCTCCTACTTCCTCCTAACATACATGTATTAGCACAGAGCAGGGAACCAGATAGAAGGGCGTAGGACCAGACTACTTTGTGGTCTATGGAGATGCAGTACAGCTGTAGACAGGGGCAGACTGGCCATAGACCCTACAGGGAAATTTCCCAGTGGGCCGATGCCCAAAGCTAAAAGCTAGGTACATAAAGATCCGATGCTCTCAGCATTAATTGATTTAGGCAGTACTTTGTGCTGCACTGTGTTATCTGGGGCCACTTTTAGTTTTTTTTCCAGGGCCACTTTAAGTTCCCAGTCCACCCCTGGCTGTAGATGCAAAACAGTATAGAATTTTTAATGAAGACTATTTGCAAACTTAGTTTATTTTACATTTAAGGTGTATGTTTGCGTACTTAATATCATTGTATGGACAAGGGTTAACATCTCTGTTCACTGTGTCAGGATTCTAGGGTGATGGACCTGAGTCCACCCCCTAATCAATCAGGTTGTCTAAGTCTAGCTGAGGAACAGTGAAGACCTCCATGTGCAGGCTCCTCAGAGCTAGGCCCACCTTCAGAGAATCTCCATCTCTGGGCAGCCAGGGAAACAGCGTTGCTACCAGGGAAAAGGAGATTTAAAGGTCTAGAAACCACAAGGCCCTGCCTGCACTGGGCTCAGACAGGAGGTATTGTGCACGTTTATGGCAGAGAGACTTTTCTGCCGTGGAGAAAGAATACTGCTAAAGCTCCCACAACACTGAGACATATTAGCCACCCGTAGTCCACTCAGTCCGGGAACTGCAGAAGGACTTAACAAGAACCTCATGGCGTGCATGTGGTTCTACTGAGGGATTTTAGAAAGAAAGAATTACAACAACCTTCTCTATTGTTGCTGTCCATACGCTGCTATTGAGAGAATATTGCTCTGTTATACACATTCGAACTGTACCTGTGCTGCCACTTGTACTACAATCCCTATCATCAACTTCAGTAAATAGACCTTCTTTATTGCAAACAACTGGCCTGGTTATTGACGCTTCGCCTCCACCAGCCCTGCATCCATCAAGGACACCCCCAGCTACCACCAAGCAGGAGCCCCGACTCTGGCGACTCCTGGTTGCCAAATCAAGTAATACCGCATTCCTCCTGTAGTGGCCGCTGCAGAAGAAATGTGCAGCTGCCCAAAGCGGAGACAATCAGCGGATCACCAATAAATCCTTAAAAGGGTTTTCCCATCATAGACAATGGGGGCTTATCGCTAAGATATGCCCCCATTGTCGGATAGGTGCAGGTCCCACCTCTGAGACTAGCACCTACGCGGAGAACGGAGCGGAAAAAGTTGAGGAGGGCGCACTGCGCATGCACAGCCTCCCTCCATTCATTTCTGTGGGGCTGTCGAAAATAGCTGTCTAAGGCCTCATGCAGACATCTGTGGAGCACGGTCCATGAAAACCTGGACTGTGCTCCTGCTCGCTGCAGGAGCGCACGGCGTCATTAGTCGCTATGACGTGCGCTTTGTGCCATGACGCACTCAGCACAGTCCTGGTTTTCACGGACTGTGCTCCACGAATGTCTGCATGAGGCCTAAAGCTGACCATACACTTTAGATAACCATCGGCCGAATGAGCGATGACCCAAGGCTATTACTCCAGACTCTGACGCGTGCACTGTATGGCGGTAGTATTTGGACAGTGTCGGGATCGCTCCTCTATGGGCAAGTAGTCAGTAAACAGTATTTGGAAACCAAATTGCAAAAGGCAGTAGATTGGGAAATGAGAACCCTGTGTTATTTCAGCTGTCCTGAGAACGCCTTTAAGTATTCCTGTACATGCGACGCGGCTCCAGTAATGTCCGTGCAGATTATGTAAGGAGCTGGAAGGAGGCCCGCTGCTCGAAACATCCACCAGAGCTCAGTGCAGTTCTTAGGAAAAGAGGAGGACGGCAGTTCCCATAAGAAGTTTTTGGTGGGGTTATCTTTAGCACAGCATAGGAGATTGACCTCAGCATGAACAGTAGATGGCTGAAACACTCTGTGCTGCTGGCATTTTTGCTCCAGATACTGTAAGTGCATTTATGCTCACCTATATTCCTGAGATAACTGTCGCCCGGATCCCTCATACACATGTCCGCTCGGTTTGGCTCTTCTGATCGATGGCTTATTCCACCAAGAACAATTGGGCAGACTGACATCCAACATGTCCGAGCCTTCTCCCCCCTGACCTCCGTCATTGAGCCCCATTACACATGGTCATCTGATCTCTCCGAAAGAAGTGGGTTTGGCTGACATATGACTAAGGCTACTTTCACACTAGCGTTTTAAAATTCCGGTATTGAGTTCCGTCATAGGGGCTCAATACCGGAATAAAACGCTTCAGTTTTGTCCCCATTCATTGTCAATGGGGACAAAACTGAACTGAAGACAACGGAATGCTCCTGAAAGCATTCCGTTCAGTCTTCAGACCGGAGAACAAACCGCAGCATGCTGCGGTTTGCTCTCCGGTCCAGGCATCCGCACCAAGACGGATCCGGAATGACCCCCAATGCAAGTCAATGGGGGTGGATCCGTCTGGTGTGACCATAATGGTAACCGGATCCGCCCTCCATTGACTTTCAATGGAGTCCATTACGGATCCGGGTACACATAGACACATACAGACATAAACACACACACACATAAAGACATACAAACACACATACATACTTACATGCTCCCCGGCAGGTCTTCGGAGCGTCAGGACGGCTCACACAGGTCACGATTCCCCACAGCGCCCTCTGCTGGGCGCCTGGTGGAATCGTCAGATGACGATTCCACCAGGCGCCCAGCAGAGGGCGCTGTGGGGAATCGTGACCTGTGTGAGCCGTCCTGACGCTCCGAAGACCTGCCGGGGAGCATGTAAGTATGTATGTGTGTTTGTATGTCTATATGTGTGTGTATGTTTATGTGTATGTATATGTATGTACAGTGTGACATGTGTGGGGCCGGAGCGCGGTTCCGGCTCCACACATGTCACTGCGGCAGGCCTGATCCGGCAGCACCCTTCACCTGCCGGATCAGGCCTGCCGCCAGTGTGAAAGTAGCCTAATGTGTATGGCCAGCTTTAGAGCTCTTAAAGGGGTTCTGCCACAAAAAATATTCTGCCCCTGGATCTGAATACTTTTGTAATTGCATGTAATTAAACATTTAGCATAACCAAAAAAATATATCCATACAGTGCCACCTGCTGTTCGTTCTTTTCCTTATTTCTTGTCCACCTCACTAAGATGGTCACACATGCTCAGTTTAAATCTTCAACTGCCGCCAGCTGTATCTTCTGTTAGAAGCTGTAGCAATTATAGGAATAGAGTTACAGCAGAAAGGACACGCCAACCCCCCCCCCCCAGAAAGGACACACCCAATGAGCTGCCAGCCTGAAATAAATCTAATAGAACAACTGAATGTGGAGATCTCTGGATCCATGTGAGGTACAGGGCCGGTTCTAGCTTTGTTAGAAAAAGATGTTCATGTACTATATGATGTCTGATTGTCATCAATCATAGAATAAACCCTTTAACCCCCTAACTGTTTTGCCAGAGTCCAGCTCCAGCAGTGGGAAAAGTAGATAACTGGAGGGGAAGCTGCTTTAGATGCTGCTACCTCCTGAATGGTAGCAGCTAGAAATATGC
Source organism: Rhinella marina (assembly GCA_900303285.1). Lineage (NCBI taxonomy): Eukaryota > Metazoa > Chordata > Amphibia > Anura > Bufonidae > Rhinella > Rhinella marina. The sequence continues at coordinate 272,680 of ONZH01002915.1, forward strand.
AACTGGTCTTGTTTGAAAGCAGACATTCCAAGCTTTCAGACAATACCAGAATATGTTCAGGACAGAGAAAGATATCACTGATAGAAAACAGGATGCTGTGAATGTAGCTGAAAGTTAAAGTAAAAACAGGTTTTACCCGTGATTATTCCCGACTTGATTTATAATAGTGATTTCTCCTCTGTTGCTTGGACTTTAGCTGTCATTTTGGACTGTCAGCTTTTAAGCAAGACCAGGTGTTTCTAGCTGCTACTATTCAGGAGATAGCAGCATCTAAAGCAGCCCTCCCCCCTCCAGTTAGCTACTTTTCACACTGCCCGAACTGGACACGGGCAAAACAGTTAGGTGGTTAAAGGGGACCAGCGCCCACTGCATGCTTCCTTAGATAAGAACATGCCCTATCACTGCACATATAATACCGCCATACAGTCCTTAAAATATAGTGCAGCTGGTGTCCTAATAGGTGCTCACAATTAGCCCCTGAGTGTTTGGTGGCATGTCGTCAATGGGGGAGGCCCTGGGGTAGTTTGCTCTTGTGTCCATGTGGCTCATCTTAACCACTAGGTCCATAGTACCCCCCTCCCCAAAAATATGCATCCTAAAAATGGTCCATTTAAAGGGGACATGTTAAAGGTCGGTGGGCTGAGATCGCCCAGAATGAATGGGGCAATGTCACCGGGTACAGTAGGGGTGCCGGCTGACGGTCATTCCCTTTAAGCCTCATTATGTATTCACGCCCCTCCATGTTTTTCCTGCGACGCTGATTAATATTCTTACTAGAAGTCCGGAGAATATTGCATTACTTCCATGTGTTTGGATAAAACATACTCGGAGAGAATGAAACCGCACAAAACAGCAAGCCTAGAATATTTTCCTCCACCGAGGCAGCCCATAAAACACCCGGCCGGGAGTGAGGGTGGACGCCAAGAATATCAGGCCAGGAGTGGAAGATTCCTGCTGCACCCACACAAGTGCAAGGGGCCCTGCTGACCGGGGTGGGCACCCACACGTGGGCAGCAATTCTATACATGTCGACTGAAAACTGATTCACACGGTGACTTAGAATTGGTCAGAAAATGTTGGATTTTTCAGAAATTCGGCCCTTAGGATGAGCACACTGCTTTGCTGAAATACTCTGTGCTGCTGGTAAACCTGCTCTATCCACTCTCAGTCTATATTCATCCAGTCCTTGCATTGTGACACAGTCTCACTTCATGTGGTCCTAACCCTTGTTAACATAATCAGGCCAACACATTCCACAGAACAGCACAGCACAGCCATCTCCTGAAATACTCTGTGCTGCTGTGAACACTGCTCTATCCACTCTCTGTCTGTATCCAACTACTCCTTACAATACGACACCATTGCACCATTTCATGTAGTCCTGCCCTTATCATAACCAGGTCAAAGCATTGCATTCCATAGATCAGCACATTCATTGCCTGAAATACTCTGTGCTGCTGGGAAACCTGGTCTATCCACTCTCAGTCTATATTCATCCAGTCCTTGCATTATGACACGGGCTCACTTCATGTGGCCCTAACCCTCGTTAATATCATCAGGCCAACACATTCCACAGAACAGCACATTCTCCTCCTGAAATACTCTGTGCTGCTGGGAACACTGCTCTATCCACTCTCTGTCTGTATCCAACCACTCCTTACAATATGACACCTTTGCACCATATCATGTAGTCCCGCCCTTATCATAACCAGGTCAAAGCATTGCATTCCATAGATCAGCACATTCATTGCCTCAAATACTCTGTGCTGCTGGGAATACTGCTCTATCCACTCTCAGTCTGTATGTAACCACTCCTTACCTTACGACACTGTCCCATTTCATGTACTCATGCTCTTCTTATCATAATCAGGTCAATGCATCGCATTCCATAGATCAGCACTTCCATTGCCTGAAATACTCTGTGCTGCTGGAAACACTGCCCTATACACTCTCTTCCTGTATTTAGGTGTTCCTTGCATCATGGCATTGTCCTATTCCCTGCAGTCCTGCCCTTCTTAATATAATCGGGTCAGTCCAGTCCAATGATTAGCACATTTGTCTCCTGAAATGCTCTGTGCTGCTGGGAACACTGCTCTGTCCACCAGTTTCAACCACTCCTTACATTACGACACTGCCCCATTTCACGCAGTCCTGCCCTTCTTGCCATAATCAGGTCAATCCATTCCATACATCAGCATATCTCTATCCTGAAATACTCTGTGCTGCTGTCGTCTCCATTCCCCATTCACTGACAGCAAGCAGAGGTCTGTTTAGTCCTATGTGATATATATAGCCCGGTCTGCTCACTTCTTAATTATCAGGCACTGAGTACTGACAATGATGGGGGTGGTCACTGTGGCCTGGACACAGGTACAGTAAGTGATCATTTCTTCTCACTGCTTCACATTGGCTGCAGTTCCTTAAAGTGATATTCCTAAAAGTCGCAGTTGCACAGCATTCCTTAAAGGACTAAGTCACGTCCTGCAATAACCGTATATCGTCTGTCTCCTATGTAAAGGGGGCTGAATAACAAGGGGCCCTTACATTGTTCTAGGGGCCCTTTGTTGCCTGTGGCGGCCCCTCCTTTTTTGAGAAGAGACACAAGGTACGGTAGGGTCGAAAGAGGTGAACATCAAGTGATGCCTACTGTATACAGACCCCAGACCAGACCCTACTGTATACAGACCCCAGACCAGACCCTACTGTATACAGACCCCAGACCAGACCCTACTGTATACAGACCCCAGATCAGACCTCCTGTATACAGACCCCAGATCAGACCCTACTGTATACAGACCCCAGACCAGACCCTACTGTATACAGACCCCAGACCAGACCCTACTGTATACAGACCCCAGACCAGACCCTACTGTATACAGAACCCAGACCAGACCCTACTGTATACAGACCCCAGATCAGACCCTACTGTATACAGACCCCAGATCAGACCCTCTATATACAGACACTAGACCAGACCATCTGTATACAAACTCCAGACCAGACCCTCTGTATACAGACCCCAGATCTGACCCTCTGTATACAGAATCCAGACCAGGCCACCTGTATACAGTCTACAGACCAGACCCTCTATATACAGATACTAGACCAGACCACCTGTATACAGATTCCAGACCAGACCTCCAGAGGACAGACCACAGATTAGACACCACTATATAGAGATGCCAAACCAGCCCCCCTATATACAGATTCCAAACCAGAACTCCTGTATACAGACCCCAAGTTAGAACCCCACTGTATACAGAGACCCCAGACCAGACCACCTGTACCCAAACCCAAGACCAGAACTCCTGTATACATACCCCAGACCAGAACTCCTGTATACAGATCCCAGACCAGAATTCCTGTATACAGACCCCAGATCTCCTCTATATAGACCTCAGACCAGAGCTCCTGAATACAGACCCCAGACCAGACCTCCCATATACAGACCATAGATAAGCCCTCCTGTATACAAAGCACAGATTAGACACCACTATATAGAGATGCCAGACCAGCCCCCCTGTATACAGATTCCTGACCAGACAACCTGTATACAGACCCCAGGTCAGACCCCCACTGTATACAGACCCCAGACCAGACCACCTGCACACAAACCCAAGATCAGAACTCCTGTATACACACCCCAGACCTGACCCTGACCTATCTATCATATTAATATGCCAGTCTGCGGGCACAGTCACTCCCAGATTTTGACACAATTCCAGACCATGAGTAGATCTATGTGGAAGCTGACTATAGCTAGAAGGGCGATGACACAAGCAGGGTTATGTAATGGAGTCCTCCTTAGAGTTCACCAGGTCACTGGTCCAACATGTTTTACGACTGTATTAATGAGGAGAGAAACAGACGATAGCATCAGCAATGAGAAGAGATAGGATTGAGTCTAGGGCCGGTTAAGTGTTCAGTGGTGTCATTATGGGGATAATCTCTTGTAGGTAGCACTTAATCCGGGTGATAGGCGGCCAGGAGTGGTCCAGTTATCAGGGGCTTTGATGTCCATATCCACACAATGGCCGCAGACAAGACTTCTTGATAAGGACCGGCCAGAAGCCAATCTGGAAGGAGAGGCCGACTTCCCTCCTAGATAATATGTTTACTGACCAATAAAGGAGAACAAACATCTCCACCTATATTTGCTCCAGGAAGTCGAGCAAACAATCCAGAACCCGGTGAAGATGAAGCGATATCGCCGGCGTGGATATCCGAAACGCAATATTGACCGAGATTTAGATTTAATTGAAAACCTGGCTGATGGACAGTGGGGTTTGACTGGTCATCTGCATACCACCCCCATCATCCCGCTGGTCATTTAGAAAGCCAAAAAAACTTCCTATACTCATAATAATGATGGAGCAAAATGTGCATAAATTAACCTCCCTGCGGTCGGTCGGATTATCAAATATTCTGGATTCCTGGAGAGTCGAAATCCGATTGCCATTGTAGCTCCCACATGAGGTGTCACCCAGCTTTTCTGAGCCCCTACAAAACCATATAGGCCTAGATATACAGTGCTGCACCCCACTACATTGCTTCCCCCCAACAATCTGGATGTAGCACTTCCTGCTGCTGTATCCAACCAAACCCATGATGCACTGCTCCTTCCTCTGCCACACCTCCAGCACCGCCCCTAACAACACCCAGCTAGTTTATAGCTCCTCCCACCCAGCTAGTTACATAGACACTCCCCTATCATTGCCCCAACAACACCCAGCTAGTTTATAGCTCCTCCCACCCAGCTAGTTTATAGCCCCTCCCACCCAGATAGCTACTTAGACACTCCCCTATCACTGCCCCTAACAACACCCAGCTAGTTTATAGCTCCTCCCACCCAGCTAGTTTATAGCTCCTCCCACCCAGCTAGTTTATAGCTCCTCCCACCCAGATAGCTACTTAGACACTCCCCTATCACTGCCCCTAACAACACCCAGCTAGTTTATAGCTCCTCCCACCCAGCTAGTTTATAGCTCCTCCCACCCAGCTAGTTTATAGCTCCTCCCACCCAGATAGCTACTTAGACACTCCCCTATCACTGCCCCTAACAACACCCAGCTAGTTTATAGCCCCTCCCACCAAGCTAGTTTATAGCCCCTCCCACCCAGATAGCTACTTAGACACTCCCCTATCACTGCCCCATCCATGGACATAATATCACAGGAAATAAAGAGCTGCATGGACATGGTCATATAATCACAGCCCAGAGCGGGAAATAGGAGCAATTAAGGTAAAAGATAGAAAATTACTTTATAGAGGATGTTGAGGCAGCAATTTTTTTCATCCTCACGCTACATAAGCCATAACTTTAATGTTTTGGTCGATGGACCTGATGGTAACAATCTGGGGTAAGTTCAGGGGTGTAGCTATAGTGGAAGTAAGGGAAGCACCTGCTTTGGGGCCGAAAATCAAAAGGGGCCCACCCAGGAAGAGGACTACAAGTAGGGGCGGATTGGGAACTTAAAGTGGCCCTGGAAAAAAACCTAAAAGTAGCCCCATGGTGTAGGTGGGTCCAAATTGGCAGAAGATAGGACAAAGCAAGTAGGCAGGGACAACAGGAGTAGGCGGGGCCTGCAGAACCAGAAAACCGCCCCAGCAGAACCAAATACCAAAGGGCAGCACAAAATACTGCCGCCTCAACCACAGTATTCATCTGTATCACTGTCATGAGGACTGTAATACAGTTGAGTTCAGGAGGGCACCTGCGGCCTTTGAGCATCAGATCATTATGTACATGGCCTGCGGCCATCAAGAGGGCTTGAGTGGCCCCCTGGGAATCGGCCCACCGGGAATTTTCCCTGTAGGGTCTATGGCCAATCCGCCCCTGACTACAAGATTTTATTGTCAGGGCCCCCTCAATAGTATTATACAATGACAGTATATACAGTGACACTATATACAGTATATACATGTAGGAAACAGACGGAGCGGCTGTCGGGCCTAGTAACATAGTAACATAGTTTATAAGGCCAAAAAAAGCCCTCTGTCCATCCAGTTCGGCTTGTTATCCTGCAAGTTGATCCAGAGGAAGGCAAAAAACCCCTGTGAGGTAGAAGACAATTTTCCCCACTTTAGGGGAAAAAAATTCCTTCCCGAGAGAACTAGCCACAGGAATAGGGGTTACACATGAGGAGGGGGTTGCAAAGAAGTTGCCTGTTAAAAAATGTTCTTTGGGGCAAGTCATTTACCACTGGGTAGATTTTTTTTTTGTAGGTAAAGTGACCAAAAACAAACAATTCTGGCATTGTCTGTAAGTTTTTTATTTATTTTTTTGTTGTTGCTTTTGTTTTATGCCTTTTTATTGCTTTTGATATTTAAAGTGAAAGCATTTTTAATGGGAAAAATATATTATTTAAGAATTTCTAAACATTTTATTTTAATTTTTTATCATGTTTTCCAGCCCACTAGGGGACTAGACCCTGTAATCTTATATTATAAACTGCAATGCGTCTGTATTATTTTTGCCAGTATAAAGTTAACAGGCATCCTGATGATCGATGTTGGGGCCCTTGCTAGGCCCCCAGCTACTATGAAAATAACAGACCATTGACACTCTGTGTTGCGGAGATGCCAGAGTGATAGTCCCTCTGTTAAATCCCATAGATGCAGCAACCACTATTTAGTGAGGCATCTAAGGTGTGAAACGGTGGGCAGGCCATTGCAGCAGAGTGTGTCTACAAGTTGGATGTTGTACACCCATGTATATTTGTATCTGTTCTACAGCATAGGACACAACTTGAGATGAGGCCGCACAGAGTAGCCATGCTGCAGTTGGGTTGTGTCTACCTTGTGGCCTAGTACTGGGTAGATGTGCAAGCCACAGTACCATTGTGTTAATTAGATCCACATAGTTTAATTGGTCTTCACTGTTAAAGAAAAACTCCCACAAAAATTTTATTCTCTGACCTGTTAGAAAGGTGCATGATGTAATCTATGGTGAACGCAATCTTCTTATCAGAGACTGTATTTGTGAGTTATCCCCTCTCTTCTTATTGTAGCTGTGTCATGTGACCAACTCGCTGACCTCCAACTGACCCAGGACAGGAAGCCAGTCACTGCTCTATATAGTGAGGCTCCCATAGGAATGCATAGAAAATTAGACTTCCTGTCCATACATAAGATGCTGTGTCAGTTGGTGAGTCTGATTCCTAGTCACATGACACAGATGAGAAACATCAGGGAGATAAAACTCACGAATACAAACACTGGTAAGAAAATGATATTCATTACATGTACATTTCTAGCAGGACATGGAATCAAATTTTTTGCGGGAGTTTTTCTTTAATGGCCACGCGAGGCAGCTTCATCCCAACCGCTCTGTGTGGCTGTATTGTATACGGTAAATTATGATGAAACTTCTTAGTTCTTATGAAACTTTTTAGTTTTGCAGAATGTGTCTCCATGAAAAGCTGCTGCACATCTGCAAAAAGTTGTTCCTAGTAGAAGAATGTTTTCCTCGAAGACAACCAGGAAGAATTTAACTCTTCTAGGTCATGAACCGGGGGCGTCTCTTTGTGCAGTCTACTAAATTTTAACTATAGTAAAACATCTGTGGGATTTCTAGGGTGGAGGTTCTCTCAAAGAAGAGGGCCAAGATCTAAAAAAAAAATTCATAGAAAAGTCTGGTCTAGATAAGTTGTGGTCTTCTTAAAGAGGCCTACTTTTTCAGATTAAACATGCCGGTGGATTTAGCTCCCGTCTTCTCTGGCAAACAAGGGCCAACCAGAGAGTGGGTCTCGAGTAGATGAGGAACCAATGATCTCCCCAGACCCTTCCTTCTGTGTACTAGTGGGGGTCACAATGTCTGGACTTTCGTAGAGTAGAAGAACAACCTCTGTTTTTTGTCGACTTAGGACAACATCTTTTCATTGAGATATTTCGCCAGGATCTCAGTAGGGTTATAAGCCATCATGAACAGGGAAGGCACACAGACCATTGTTCCTCAAGAAAAAACTATGATCCAGCCAATATGGAATTGATTAATGTGGAAAAACCTTTTACTAAATTATATGATGTCTTCCTGCCAGTAGTCATCTGATTGGCTTTACTATATTAAAGAAGAACTCCGGCAAAAAATTTTATTCCATGTCCTGCTAGAAACATGATGTAATCTGTAGTGAATGTCATTTTCTTATCAGTGTCTGTATTTGTGAGTTATATCTCCCTGATGTTTCTCATCTGTGTCATGTGACTAAGAATCAGACTCACCAACTCACACAGAGACTTATGTGTGAGCAGGAAGTCTAATTCTCTATGCATTCCTATGGGAGCCTCACTTTCAGTGTCATAGGAATGAATAGAGAAGTGACTGGCTTCCTGTCCTGGGTCAGTTGGAGGTCAGGGAGTTGGTCACATGACCCAGCTACAATAAGAAGAGAGGGTATAACTCAGAATTACAGTCTCTGATGAGAAGATTGCATTCACTACAGATTATATCATGCACCTTTCTAACAGGTTAGAGAATTAATATTTTTGCGGGAGTTCTTCTTTAACTCCAAACTTTTATACCTAAAGATCCAAATTGACTTTTTTCAAAATTTTGGCAAACTAGAAAGAGGTACAATTTTAATCTCCAGTGTTCCAATGCAAAAATCTGGAAGAGGATCTCTATCTACAATGTGCTGTTTATAAATACTAGGGTCTTCTTATGTGGCAGATAGGCTTTTGGGTTCCCTCAGGGACCGGGGCCTGGGAGTGACTTCTAGCTCTGCACCGCCTATAGCTACATTATGCAAACCAAGAATTATAGAATTGAAGAAAAATAATATGTGTCCATTGAAGCCAAGCTGAGGATTTCCGTATAAGCTAAATATTGGCGCCTTGAGAGTAGAGACCCTAAAAAATACATTGGGAATCAAGTAAAACAGTCAAGAGGGTTTGGGCCAAGTCAAGATAAGGCTTCTACTTGACAAAAAATGTACCCAGAATAGACCTTGTATTCACCTTCAGATTGACTGCAGATCTTTGCATATAGGCTTGATGGATACATAATGGAGACGTGCCTCTCCATGGAGTACTGCCATAGCTGTAGGGGTGGCAGAGCTAACAATCATAACTGGGCCCTAATAATCAGGGATAGAGAGTCAACCCAAAGAAAACCTCATTCATCAGACCAAGCTGCCTTCTTCCATTACTCCATGGCCATGTTACGATGCTCATGTACCCACTGTAAGCAGTTGGACAGGGGTTGCATGGACACTCTGACTGGTCTACGGCTAGATAACCCCATACATAGCCCTTCTGTGTGGTCGCATCAGATGGGTCTTGTGCACCTATGACATTGAAGTTCATTGGTTTTCCTTCCATGAACCACGTTTGGTAAGTACTAACCACTAGGTACCTGGAACATCTCAGAAGACCTACCCTTTTGGAGATACTGTGACCAAGTCATCTAGCCATCACAATTTGGCCCTTGTCAAAGTCCCTCAGAGCCTAACACTTGCCCATATTTCCTGTTCCAAGTAGCCATCTTCATGGGATAATTAAGGTAATTCACCTCGCTTTTCAGTGGGTTGAATGTAAAGGCTGATTCCTGTGGACTGTTATGTTGGTGCCCACCATTGCCCTGTTCTCCCCTTCGAGCATAGACACCATGCTATTCACTTTATCCTTAAAGAAGAACTCCCGTAAAAAAATTTATTCTCTGACCTGTTAGAAAGGTGAATGATATAATCTGTAGTGAATGTAATCGTCTTATCAGAGACTGTATTTGTGAGTTATCCCCTCTCTTCTAATTGTAGCTGGGTCATGTGACCAACTCCCTGACCTCGGACAGGAAGCCAGTCACTTCTCTATTCATTCCTATGAGACTGAATGTGAGGCTCCCATAGGAATACATAGAGAAACAGACTTCCTGTCCACACATAAGATGCTGTGTGAGTTGGTGAGTCTGATTGCTGGTCACATGACACAGATGAGAAACATCAGGAGATATAACTCACAAATACAGACACTGGTAAGAAAATGACATTCACTACAGATTACATCATGTACCTTTCTAGCAGGACATGGAATCAATTTTTTTTTCGGGAGTTCTTCTTTAATGGTGTGTGCAGAACTTCTGCTTGATAACCAACTATGGCCCTGTGAGTCAGCCACTAACCACAAGCCACTCCCCCGCATGTAGTAGTGGTGGCCGGCTTGCTCTTGTTCAAACCCGCTCTGAGGTAACTGCTGTATTGTGAACGCACATTACGGGTTTGAACAACAGCAAGCCGGCCACCACTACTACATGGCCGTGGTGGCCGTAACCAGGGGCAACGGCCTGACTGATGTGTGTAGAACAATGGATATACAAATAGGCAAATCTTCTAAACGGTCCATTTTATATAAATACATTCTATTAGTAATAATATTGGTATGGCTATATCTAACTATACAAACTACATGTGTGAGATGGGAATACCCCTTTAAGGCTAAGTTAAGGTAGCACTTGTACCAAGGCCTCAGACACCCAAGCTCCTCCACAGCCTCTCAGTTATTACCATTCCCGGCTCCAGACAGCAGTCCGCCGTCGTTCAATAAACTTTATAGACGCAGCAGAGCATTGTGGGAAGAAGAGCTGTCAATTACTCAGCAGCATTTAAAGCCCCATGATGAAGTGTGGCAGCCAGGCATCCAAGAGCTACCTCAGCCAAGGTCGTAACATCCTTAAACCCACCTTCTGTTCCAGTACGTAGGATGGAGGTGAATAGAAAGGTTCTGGCATCGTATCTGGAAAATGAACGATACGTCTGGACTGGATCTCTGCCCAATGTTATATTCCCATAAACGGACTGAGCTAAGGGCCGCATTACCCTTTCCATCGCCCGTTATCCTCTTCTTGAATTTCTGCCTCTAAATCCTGACTGTATTGATTCCACGGATGGAGGAACATCGGCATCTGGAGACCATTGTGTGGTAGGAATAGGGGTTGTCATGGAATGTGGGTCCTTTGAGCCGGCGGGCCCTAGGTCTCCCTGCTCCATAGGAGAACAGCATTACCATGAGGGTACGTCCAGACAGAACGGGGCCACTATGGATTTTTCACAATCAAATATACGTACAGAGCATATCCCACACCGGCAAAATCCGCATTTTAAGGGCTCATGCACACAAACGTATTTTCTTTTCGTGTTTGTTCTGTTTTTGTTTTTTTGCGGACGGTATGCGTAACCATTCATTTCAGTGGGTCCGGAAAAATAACGGAAGTTAATCTGTGTGCATTCCGTTTCCGTATTTCCGTTCCGCAAAAAAAAGAGAACATGTCCTATTACGGAATGCACACGGACATCATCTGTATTTTTTGCGGATCCGTTTTTTTGCGGACCACAGAATACATACGGTCGTGTGAATGAACCCTAAGTCAAGTCATGTTGGATATCACTTTATGAAATTTCATTCTCATTGGGATTCGCGTCCCCACCCATCCCTCGGTTGAACTTGATGGATTTATGTTTTTTTTCAACCATATTTACTTTATGTAACTATTAGGCCTCATGCACACGACCGTATGAAAAAACGGATCCGCAAAAAATACGGATGACGTCCGTGTGCATTCTGTATTTTGCGGAACGGAACAGCTGGCCCCTAATAGAACAGTCCTATCCTTGTCCGTAATGCAGACAATAACAGGACATGTTCTGTTTTTTTTTTGCGGAACGGAAATACGGATATACGGAAACGGGATGCACACGGAGTACCATCCCATTTGTGAACATACCCTGATGCAGAACCAGGCAAGATGACTATGCAGGAACCTGGAAATGTAGAGGGAGGGGCTGGCAGAGGAAGCAGGAGGAGCAAGGGTGCACACAGTGGCTTGGGCCCTCCCTTGGTGCACTTGACTGCTCATTTGCATATATATAAACAGTACTTGTACAATGAACGATATCATTACATTCAGCTGAGCTAACCCTACTAGGCATTGCATCTGGTGTAACTGTGAATTTCATGGTGACTGGCTCCCTTTAAGATTTTCTGATTTTTTTTTTCTTTGAAGATTTTGAAGCATGAAGGATTTTTTCCTGTTTGTGAGAATTTTCTGTTTCCGGGTCCTCATGGCATCATGGCTCCTACTCTAGGTGCCAACGTATCTGCTCTGCTTTCAGGCAAAGGACCGGAACAGAACGTTGTGCCAAAAAAAAAAAAGCAAAAAATTCTTGCATCCCATAATGGAAATATTAGTGCCGATGTGAATACAGGCTAATCCACCGATTTCGATGCGACTGTCCAACCATATACTGTATACAGGGAGCCTCTCCACTGACTTCAGTGAAAGAAGGATCAGACATGATGGATTTCAACATGCCCAATCCTTTGTTCTCATGGTGTATAAGCCACATGCAGAGACGTCCGGCATCTGCGTATTCCCCATTCCACATTCAGATAACAATTAGCAAAACATGGCTGTTTTCTTCCCAAAACAGCGCCACACCTGTCCACAGGCTGTGTGAGGTATTGCATCTCTGTCCCATTCACTCCAATGGAGCCGAGCTGCAATACCAGACACAACCCATAGACAAGGGTGCTGATGTTTTTTTAAATGCTGGACAACCCCTTTAAGACACGACTTGGGCATGGCGGTGGAATACACCGGATGAGGTCATTGCATCTTGTCATGTTACGGGGGCAGACATACGGTGACTTTAATCCTCTCCTGAAATACTCTGCACTGCTATTCACAATTCAGATCTGACTGGCAGAAGGCGTAATACATCCAGAACGGCTTCATACAGACTGATATACATCATGGCATATTTAACAAGCTCATTAGGCCATGGTCAGGGAGGAAGCAGGCTGCCACGAGGCCTAGGCCGCAGCCACGAGGTCGGGGGAACGAGCAGGTTAATGGCCTTACTGCATCCGCACAGTGATCCCCGTCTGCAGATGTCAGGGCAGCGAGAGAAGACGGTGATGTCCCTGCAGGAGTCCTGGCACTGCCATGTGCTGCCGGGGCTGAAAATAGATGCAGCAAGAACCATCTTTTATATCCGGAGTCCTCCTGCTCCAAAAGACCACCTCCTTAACAAGACCACCCGCTCAGACCAGACTTCCTATGACAGATTATCAGTTCCACCATTTTCAAGAAGACCGGCCCCCTTGAGGACCACTTTTCAATGCAATTTATATATATATATATTTTCACAGGGAGCGGATACAGCGGTAGCAGCAAAATGGATGGGAGATTACCAAATCTCATCCACGTGCTCCAGAGAAATTACAGATTTTGTCCTTTGCAATGTATCAGATGAAATCTACAGCGTGCATATTACCTGTGCATCATATACATACGCACACATATTATCTATGCATGCATGTACACCTATATTCACACATACATATTGTCTATGCATGCATGTACACATACATCTTGTCTATGCATGCATGTACACATACATACACAGGCACATATTATCTATGAATGCATGTACACCTATATCCACACATACATCTTGTCTATGCATGCATGTACACATACATCTTGTCTATGCATGCATGTACACATACATACACAGGCACATATTATCTATGAATGCATGTACACCTATATCCACACATACATCTTGTCTATGCATGCATGTACACATACATACACAGGCACATATTATCTATGAATGCATGTACATCTATATACACACATACATATTGTCTGTGCATGTATGTACATATACACATTTTCCATGTATGCATGCACACGTACATACACAGGCACATTATCTATGCATGCATGTGCACATTTACAGACGTATACTGTATACACACGCAAACAGTCACATATACCTGCATACATCCATATACTGTATACGATATATACACATTCCTGTATGTCAGGTTACATAATAATCTCACATGGTATTTATAGTCACACTCGCAGGCAGAGCGGTATAGACCGGTATAGATCATCCATATAAAAGGGCATCCTGGCACTGCCAACCATATGAAACCAGGTATAATGCTGTAATAAAACCCTGTGATTGCTGTGGGCCTCCTCAGTGCACGGCGTGCAGTTCCTTGGGACATGCATGCAATCCCTGTATGCCATGTGCTCGGAGATTAATGGCGCCCTCTCCATTCCATATAACCCTGTAGACGGTAACAAAAAAACAAAAAAACACGGCAGGTATAAAACGGATTCCTCATCGTCCATCGTCCAGGTCAGAATTGCTCCTTTCCGTTTCCTAATCAATAAACGTGCATCCAGCGGCAAATCCCCATCCATCCCCCCCCTCCAAACACAAGCCGCAGCGCGGTCAACACCAGGGATCGGCAAAGGGTTAAAAAATATCCGAATATTGTTTTTCTGTGAATAACATCGTATGAGAACTAGGCCACAGCTGGGGGGGTGGGGGGGAAGGCAGTCGAACCCTGTCAGTGGGGTCTTTTTACACGAAAAACTAAAATAGCGGTTTTGGCTTAAGGGTTCTGGGGGAGGCGAAACGATGGCGAAAAAGTCCAACGGGTCGTTCGGATTGGGATTGGGAAGGGGGGGGGATGAGATTGGGTTTTCTGGGTGCCATGTCTGAATCAAACACAGAGAGAGAGACGTAGGAATGACTTTAAGGGATCCATACTTACCCGTCGGAGAGCCTTTAACCCTTTCGTGGCGGGATCACGTAATCCGTTGGAAAATAAAGTTGCAGAAACGATAAATCCCCGAAGCGGTCGGCTCCCATGTGCTCATTGTAGCACGCGCTCGGCTCAGTTGAGCACTCTGCTGTCGGCCAGGGCCTGACGTCACACGAATACAGACAGGCAAACACGCACACACCCCCTGCCTACAGTGACACACGCGCAGAGGGACTGCAGGCTGCACGGCGCTGACAACTCCACTGTACCAGGACAGTGCATGGGGGGGGGAAGGAGGCTGCCTCCGTGCAGAGCTGCCTGCACCATGTGCTGGGCAGTCAGCAGCCTCATCCTGTGGGTGTGGAGAGGAGGAGGAGGTGCGGGGAAGTGCTGAGCGTTGTAAGGGCAGATTCACACATGGCAGGTTTGCCTGCGGCTGAATATCCATTCCGTATATATGTGAATGGGGAAGGGGGGTCGTTTCCGCAGCATGTGCATGGATTTCTGCAAGCTCCATTCAGACGCAATAGCGTGGCAGACCACGGGATGATCCAGCTAAGGGCTCATGCACACGAACGTATTTTCTTTCCATGTCCGTTCCGTTTTTTTTGGGGGGACCATATGCGGAACCATTCATTTCAATCGATCCGCAAAACAAAAAAACGGAAGTTACTCCTTCTGCATTCCGTAGGTCCGCATGTCTGTTCCGCAGCCCCACAAAAAAAAAAAATAGAATATAAGGATAGCACATTTCTACAGAAGTTTAAAAAAAACGGAAGTTACTCCGTTTCCGTATATCCGTATGTCCGTTCCGCAAAAAAATAGAACATTTCCTGTTATTTTCCGCATTACGGACAAGGATAGAACTGTTCTATTAGGAGCCAGCTGTTCTGTTCTGTAAAATACGGAATGATCACGGACGTCATCCGTATTTTTTGCGGACCGCAAAACATATAAGGTCGTGTGCATGATTCCTAAGGGCTCAGGCACACAGCCGTAGTTTCTGTCCGATCCGCATTTTTTGCAGGTCGGATGCGGACCCGTCCATTTTAGGGCTCATGCACACGAATGTATTTTCTTTCCGCATCCGTTCCGTTTTTTTTGCTGACCGTATGCGGAACCATTCACTTCAATGGGTCCGCATAAAAAACGGAAGTTACTCTGTGTGCATTCCGTTTCCGTAGGTCCGTATTTCCGTTCCGCAAAAAAGTAGAACATGTCCTATTATTGTCCGCATTACAGACAAGGATAGGACTGTTCTATTAGGGGCCAGCTGTTCCGTTCCGCAAAATACGGAATGCATACGGACGTCATCCATATTTTTTGCGGACCGCAAAATACATATGGTCGTGTGCATGAGGCCTTAATGGGGCCTCAAAAGATGCAGACAGCACAGAATCCGTACGTCCGTTCCGCGTACAAAATTGAATATAAGGATAGGACATTTCTACAGAAGTTAAAAAATAAATGGCGGCATGCACTCGTCTGGGATCCGTATTTTGAGGATCCGCGTTTTGCGGACCGCAAAACACTTGCTGTTATGCTGTTGTGTGCATGAGCCCCAAATCTATTAAGAATCTAAAGCCTGAAGTCCTACGCTGCGAAAATAAACTGGATCTGCTATTGCTCCTTATCCTACTGCACACATGCATGCTTGGCTCAGCCGAGCATGCATGTGTTGTGAATGGGAAAGGAGAGAACATAAACCTATTGTATATGGTTAACTTTAGGCTGGAATCACGCCTGCCATTTTTGGTGCAGTATTTGATGCAGCTTTTTTGCATCTGAACAGAGGGATTATAGGATCTCTTCTAGGGAGACACAACTTTTTTATTTCTGGAAAAGGGAAAAGTGAAGAACCCCTTTAAGAATAAAGGGGCTGTCCCATCTAGGATACGCCATAAATACCCCTTTTATTCTGCTGAACTTCTCGATCATACGAGGTGCAGGGGTTGCGGATCCACCATGGCCTTGCAGCTTGAGGGGGCCAAAATTTCTTTGCCCCATCAGAGATCAGTATTATAGGTTGCACAAGGTGGGTGAGGGGCCATGGGATTTTGCATTGTGACCCAAAAGCTTCAAGCTATGTGTAGTGCCCTGGAGCAAGGGTACTGTGGATGTTTGTCGATAGTTGCCCCTATTGCTACTACGCAAAGCCATGCACTTGGAAGGGTTAACTTGCACTATGATTATGCTGTTGTTTACACTTATACTGTTTTATATTGTTGTAATATATCCTGTTCATTTGCACTGTTATTGCACTATAGTTGCACTGAGCTGTGGAAAGGGTTAATACACAGTCAGGTAATACTGAGAGACTGTGAGACTTTCTATCTGTGCACTGAGAAGTTAGAAATCTTCCAAAGTTATTATAAAGGACTATGCAAAGTGGAGGGAAAAAAAGACCTTTTTGTTTAGCTCTGTTGTTTACGTCTGAAATTTGTTCATGTCTGGAAAATCTGCTTAGTCATTCCCATAGACTTGTATTGAAACTTTATACAAGTGTATGGCAGTCTGAAATTGCAACAATGTTTCTGTTTAGGCTACTCCACCCCTCCAACTAGAAGGTTTTAGTTCAGCTAGAAACTGTATATAAGGAGAGCAGTCAGAGCTCCTAGTTGTCTGCAGATAGGGACTTTAGAAGAAGAGACTTTGCCAGACTGGACGAGTGACCAAAAGAAGATGCTGAGATGGAGATACTCTGCCACAGACCCTTGGTTACACGCCCTTTGATCAGAGGGCCAGCTGGACAACTGAACTACAGACCCATGGCCACCAGCCCTGGGCCTTAATATCCCCTCCGTAGTACAGCAACACATGGTGACACCCTGACTGTGTCTGGAGGACCCAGCATAGCTTTGGGCCCATCCCAAATCTAGACACAGCATATGCCACTGATGAAACATCAGTAACATAAGGTAAGTGCCCATCAGGGCTTAGGATGGCCATCTCAACCACCAGACAGCTCGATTGGCCCATGATCTAATGTGAAATGAGGCAACCAAACATGCACTGATCACATGACAGTGACATCATCACAGGTCCTCTCCACTTCTGAACTCTGCCCCTTCCTGCATTGATCACATGACGGTGACATCATCACAGGTCGTTAAAGCTTCTCCGCTCCCCACTGCTGAGCTCTGCCCCCTCATGCACTTATCACATGATGGTGATATCATCACAGGTCCTTGCAGCTTCTCCTCTCCACTGCTGAGCTCTGCCCCCTTCTGCACGGTTGCGCCTAGAATGTATGCTATTCTTTGTGTTCATCCTGGCACCACATACATTCTAGCCGTTTCACTACTGAAGCGCCTAGAATGTATGCTATTATTTGTGTTCATCCTGGCAGCACATACATTCTAGCCGTTTCACTACTGAAGCGCCTAGAATGTATGCTATTATTTGTGTTCATCCTGGCAGCACATACATTCTAGCCATTTCAAATACTGAAGCACCTAGAATGTATGTGCTCCTTGGAGGTCTATATAAACCTATGTATGTGCTCCTTGGAGGTCTATATAAACCTATGTATGTGCTCCTTGGAGGTCTGTCTAATCCTATGTATGTGCTCCTTGGAGGTCTGTATAATCCGATGTATGTGCTCCTTGGAGGTATATATAATATAATATATAATATATAATAATATATTGAATATTATTTGATAATATTATATAATAATATTTGAATTTCGCGCTCTGCAAGAAGACCGGCAGAGATCACGCGAGAAGAGCACCACGTGACCGTGTGACGTCACACCCGCAAATTATAGCATACAGTCTAGGCTTTACCCCTTCTGCACTGATAACATAATGCTGACATCATCACAGGTCCTTTACACTTCTCCTCTTCACTGCTGAGCTCCGCCCCTCCTGCACTGATCACATGATGGTGACATCATCACAGGTCCTTACAGCTTCTCCTCTCCACTGCTGAGCCCTGCCCCCTCCTGCACTGATCACATGACGGTGACATCATCATAGGTTCTTACAGCTTCTCTGCTCCACTGCTGAGCTCCACCTCCTCCTGCACTGATCACATGATGGTGACATCATCACAGGTCCTTCAGCACTTGCACTGTAACAAAGAATCCCAGACATTTTTGGTAATTTATAAATCCCGGCCGGACAATTTATTTAGGTCCCAGAAAGAGGACATGTCCATTAAAAAGAGGCTATTCGGTCACCCTACGAATGTCATTATATCACAGGTGGAGTTGTGCGGGGTGACTAGTCTCACTAGAGGTGACATCACTAAATGGCATCATTTGGGCATCATCATGACAGATCTTACCGCAATACATTCCAGTGATGGTGTCATCAGATGATCCCTATTTAAGTCACAGATCAAAAATTTCCCTGAAAAAAGTACGCTTCTCATTAATTCACCTACTCAAATCAAGAAAAGACGTCTGATTGATTAGCATGGTCTAAAAGGAAAACCATCTTTGTTGCTCATAGCAACCAATCACAGCGCAGCTTGCATGTTTCATGGACAGAATATGAAATTAAAGCTGTGCTGTGATTGGTTGCTATGGACAGCTTCATAAATAGGCCCAATGTAATCAGTAGGGAGTATATCCAGATACAAGGCCCATATACATTACATGAATGTCGACCATATTTGCCGTTTTAGCAGTCAATAGCCGACCATTTAATGTGTATGGGAATATCCCCCCTCCATAGCAGATGTCAGGGGAAAGAATGAATCTAAATTGCTCTCCTCTTCTGGGCACACTGCATATGGAGGGACTAGGTGTATGGACCCTCGTCAGCAGGCCCGTTTCTATAGGCGGGCGAGGGGTGCGACCACACGGGGCGCAGGTGTCTGGGAAGAAGAGGGGGGCGCTGCGCTGCCTTGTATCTTCATACAGGCTGAGCTGCGCTGGGTTGCTTACCAACTCAAGCTCCTCCGGCTCACAAGACCTGTGAGCCGGAGGAGCCGGAGTGTAAGTAACCCAGCGCAGCTCAGCCTGTATGCGCTGCTGTGTCCTGGCTGTCTGCAGCGTCAGGACGTACAGAGCGCTCTCTGACCTGACGCTGCAGAAGGTCAGGTGACTGCAGCGCGGGCCCTGTGAAGAGGAGAGGAGCGGCTGAGAAGAAGAGGTAAGTTAATTTATTTTTTTAAGTCTGTTCTGAGGTCTGATAAGGGGGTTAAGGGGGTCTGGATGGCTAATAAGGGGGTCTGAAGGGCCGATGGGGGGGTCTGAAGGTCTGATCTGAGGTCTGATAAGGGGGTCTGGATGGCTAATAAGGGGGTCGGAAGGTCTGATCTGAGGTCTGATAAGGGGGTCTGGATGGCTAATAAGGGGGTCTGAAGGGCCGATGGGGGGTCTGAAGGTATGATCTGAGGTCTGATAAGGGGGTTAAGGGGGTCTGGATGGCTAATAAGGGGGTCTGAAGGGCCGATGGGGGGGTCTGAAGGTCTGATCTGAGGTCTGATAATGGGGTCTGAAGGGCTCATAAGGGAGGTCTGAGGTCTGATAAAGGGGGTCTGAGGTCTGATAATGGGGTCTGAAAAGCTGATAAGGGGGGTCTGAGGTCTGATAATGGGGTCTGAAGGGCTCATAAGGGAGGTCTGATAATGGGGTCTGAAGGGCTCATAAGCGAGGTCTGATAATGGGGTCTGAAGGGCTCATAAGGGGGGTCTGAGGTCTGATGGGGGTCTGGTCTGAGGTTTTATACATGGGGGGGTTGGTCTGAGATGGTGGGGGTTCTGACATGAAGGTCTAACAGGGGTCTGATCTGAGGTCTGATATGGGGTCTGACAGATATAGGTCTGATCTGAACAGTAAGGGGGTATTTTTTGTACTGGCACACTATCTGTGCGGTACCAGTATTTTTATGGGGACTGTATCTACAGTATAGTTTTTGGGGGCACAGCGGGCACAGTATTAGAGGTGGCAAAATGGAACGTTCAGAAAGTGAGGAGAATGATGGAAAAGTAGGAAACTAAAATGTCTGTTTGTCAAACTCTGCAGAGAGAAGAGATGGCTGAAAGAAATCTTCATGGCGGTCTGGTCTGACAGGAGAAGATGAGGAAAGAGAACATGTACATCACAGAAGACGTCACTAGATATAAGAGGTACATATGTGGAGCTGTATGTCCCTGTACGAGCGCTGCTTTCTCTGCTCTGTTTACCTGATCACCACTGCAAATGAGCAGGTGAACAAAAAAGAGAAAACATCATTTAATTTTTCACCTCAGGCAGCAGAAAAGCTAGAGTCGGCCCTGCTGGTAGTTATACCCCTGTAGCATAGTGTGCAGGGTGGCCGGGGGCTGTGCATAAGTCAGTGTTATTTAATTGGGGGGGGGGGGGCGCTTTTTTAATGTTCGCCCTCTTGTTAAAATTCCCTAGAAACTGCCCTTCTCGTCAGTCAAGAGGTCATTGAAGACCTAAATACATTTTGGTGGAACATTTGAGATGTTGCTTCATAGTAAATAATCCCTTCAGATAAGGGCACATGCACACATGCATTGCTCAGCTGTGCCTGTATTCCGGCCTGCAAACAGCAGGTCCGCAATATACGGGCACTGGCCATGTGCTCACCGCATCATGGATGCGGACCCATTCACTTGGAGTGCTTCCGTGGTGTTCCTTTCTGTGCCTCCGCACTGCAAAAAAAGTAGAACATGTTCTATTTTTTGTGTTGCGGATAGAGCACGGACCCATTCAAGTTGAAAGGGTCTGGATCAGTCTGCAGAATATTTTCGGAAGTCCCACTGAAATACATAGGAAGCGCGCTGAGCAAGCATGGCCAAAGCTCTGTTCGCTTCTATCAAGTTGATGGAAATTGCCGAGCCAATGGGCCCTTCAGCACTTTGTGGGCTCCGTTCTAAGTATAAGTGCAGTGTCCAGATATGATACGACCACCACTGCTGGATTGTAGGGTGGTCGTAACCATGGAAACGAGTAGTATATAATGTAATGGAGAAATGAATCCAGCCAGCAAAGGAGGCAATATGGTCAATCACAATACTTTAGCGTACCTCCCAACTTTGTAAACCACCAAAGAAGGACACATTGTGCGGCGTGCTGTGCCAGAAATATGCCCACATTGTACCCCCAGTAACATGCCCAGCTGTGCCCTCCAGTAATATGCCCAACTGTGTCACCCAGTAATGTGCCCACATTGTGCCACCAGTAATATGGCCACATTGTGCCCCCAGTAATATGCCCACATTGTGCTCTCAGTAATATGCCCAGCTGTGCCCTCAGTAATATGCCCACATTGTGCCCCCAGTAATATGCCCACATTGTGCTCCCAGTAATATGCCCAGCTGTGCCCTCAGTAATATGCCCACATTGTGCCCCCAGTAATATGCCCACATTGTGCTCCCAGTAATATGCCCAGCTGTGCCCTCAGTAATATGCCCACATTGTGCCCCCAGTAATATGCCCAGCTGTGTCCCACAATAATATGCCCACATTGTGCCTTCAGTAATATGATAAAAAAATAAACACCATATACTTACCTTCTTCCTAGCAGCAGCAGCAGGACATCGGCTTTATTTATTTAGGTCCCAGAAAGAGGACATGTCCTCTGGTCTGTGGAGGGGGCAGAGCCTAGGCTGATTGCCAGCCGGTCCTGCCCCCCGCACTGACAAGAAGTGCAGAGAGCCAACAGGGAGGAGGAATAATAAAGCAAAAGGCCATTTTGATTTTCCCTATTTCAACAAAACACTTTTTTATGAAAAATAAACAAACTTCTAAATACAAATAAAGTAAAAGTCTAAAATAAAAGAACAAATGGTCAATAAAAAAAGTCTAATGGTCCAGAAAATCCACTATCTTGTCCTAGCCCTGGCCCCATGTCTACTGGACTAACGATTACCCCATAGCACGTGTTGATGGCTCACGTGTGGGACGTGTGTGAACCTCTCCAGCTGTCTACACTGCGGCACGAACAGAAAAAACATCTTATAACGTCATGTGTGAGCTGTAAATAGCATGTATATGGACTGACCTATAGACTACTCTACAGGCACAGCCACGTGTTTGGAGGAGATTGCCACGGATTTGAGGTCCAGTTTTATCATTAGGTTCCCAGGAAATTATTGTGGTGTCTCATAGAATACAGGTGGATTTGCATGTAAAGATATTTTACACTACTTATTTTTTTATTTATTTATTGTGTGGTTTTGTCTCAATAATTTTAAACAGTCCATCTGCCGGGGAATGGAATGGTAGAAGGGTTAATCTACCTGCATACATTTCGGATTACATCCACTTTCTTTTCCTTTTTGGTGCAGAAACGCACAGAAACCTGCAAGAAAATCCGCAGAAATTTTCGGTTTAGAAACCCACACCCCATACCTCCCAACCTTCCTGGATCCAGCCGATCCATGTCCCACTTTCTGGCAGCTGTCCCTGCATCCATAGCACGCAGAGACAGTTGCATGTATTATGATGAAGCAGAGAGCCGGCATCGGCTCACTGCTTCATCCATCATAATTCCCATTCCCCCCTGCCGGGTCTCCATACCTCTGGTCTGTGCGGCGGGTGGGGCCGACCAGCAGTCAGCCTTGGCTCCTCCCCCTCCACAGACTAGAGCAGCCGATGTCCTGCTGCTGCTAGGAATAAGGTAAGTATGTGCTGTTTATTTTTTTTTTACTTTCTGTGAGTGGCACAATGTGGGCATATTATAGGAGGGCACAACATATTACTGGGGGGCACAATGTGGGCATATTACTAGGGGGGCACAACGTGGGCATATTACTGGGGCGGCACAGCTGGGCATATTACTGGGGACACAGCTGGGCATATTACTGGGGGCACAATGTGGGCATATTACTGGGGGAACAGCTAGTCATATTACTGGGGACACAGCTGGGCATATTACTGGGGGCACAGCTGGGCATATTACTGGGGGCACAATGTGGGCATATTACTGAGGGCACAATGTGGGCATATTACTGGGGGAACAGCTAGTCATATTACTGGGGGCACATAACTGGGCATATTACTGAGGCACATAACAGGGCATATTACTGGGGGCACAGCTGGCTGTATTACTGGGGGCACATAACAGGGCATAATACTGGGGGCACAGCTGGGCATATTAATAGGGGCACAATGTGGTCATATTACTGGGGGCACATACCTGGGAATATTACTGGGGCACAGCTGGGCATATAACTGTGGGCACAGCTGGGTATATTACTGGTGCACATAACAGGGCATATTACTGGGGGCACATTACTGAGGAATAATTACTATGTGGGGCAGTAATGGGACTGGGTGGGATTAGGCGTATAGTTATGTTTTGGGCGGAGTTAGAGGCGTGGCCTAGTGCGGAAAACATTTGCAGTGGTGCGCAAAAAACGTGTCCCTCTTTGTTCATTTACAAAGTTGAGAGTTATACACACCCGTGTGCATGTAGCCTGAGAGACACACATGTATCTGGATGTAGATCTTGTAGGCAACAGATGCAACATCTGCCAGGTTCTGCATGAACCTAGCAAGATAGGACTGAAGCCCTTACTAACCAGAGGTCCTGAGGGTGGCTTAATCCTTTTGGAACTGCCCATGGTGGAAGAACAAAATAAGATTGTGGTGCAGGTGAAGAACTACAGAGGGTATGCTGGTCCATAAGGCCACTTGGCCATACCTCACCACCCATGAGATTTTTATATGGCCACTGCATATGTACATTCCATGTTCTTGTAATACTTAAAGGGAACGTGTCACCAGGACTGACCTTTTTCAGTTGAAACTTCTATTAGATGTCCTACATAGCAGTGGTCTCTAATATTCATTAGCATGATGGGAGTTGCAGTTTACCATGAATCTACTGAACTGTGCTCTGTACCCCTATCCACGGCGCCTGTTTGAAAAGACACTGTCGGATCTCCTGAAATGTCAATACTTGTATTCATCATATTTTAACAGTTCTATAACACATTTTCTTTCGAATTCTGCTTTGTGTCATTCCCCTGTTATTCCTCCTAGAAATATACAAACAACTGGGCGTTACCAGCTGGTGGCGTGTCCCAACACACTGACCCTGTCCAATAAGTGCTGACTGTGTAGGGAGAACCCCCTTTGATAACTGAGTAACACACAATTATGGATTTATTTATGCTTCCAGGAGGAATAACAGAGGAATGACATCATATTAGTGTTATAAGAAAAGATGCTGCTGTTAATTCATTTGCAATACAAAAATGGATTAAAAGAGACATGTCAGGAGAGGTGACAGGTCATCTGAGGGAGTTTGGAGGCCATCGGGTGCAATAACACCCGCAGAGCTATTTCCTACAGGGCAAGTATATGATGCCATATATATCAATGCACATAACTTTGGAGCGAGAAGGGTTAACCGATTTAATTAGCTAGTATTAAACAACGCGGGGCAAAGACGTTGCCAGGAAAATGCAGGTCATTTTGCCCTCCTCTGTGAACATGACCCAATCTTTCATCTGTATTTATTTATATGTAAGCACTACCTTGAAGTGCCGCAGCGCCCGCCGCCTCTTTATTTTCCATATTTAGACAACCTTGGCTGTTGCGCACACGCTGGGGATGCCTAGATAAGAGCAGAAGCTGTAAGTGTTCCTCTTTGCTCCTTTGCTCTGTAATTAGGAGCTTGTTAGTCGGATACAATTACGAAAAGATTTATACGTGAAAATGGCGCAAATATTATGAGATGTTAAAAAATAACAGAGATGGACATGAATTTGAACCAAAAGCTAGGAAAAACAATCGGCCAGGTCATATATGAAATGTATACGCCGTTTTTTTAGGGTAAGACAGAAAATTTGATCTTTTTGGTATTTATGGTTATATTGTGTGGGGATATTAGGTGGTATATACAGTATATTTGACTTAGGATTAAACCTTGTGTAATGTCTAAGGTATTCATCCTTTACACCTCTATAGGGATCTGGTCTTCGCTGCAGGGAATCCCCAGGTAGCATCTGTCAGCATCAGCTAATGTGTGCTACAGCAGGGATGCCCAACCTGCGGCCCTCCAGCTGTTTCAAAACTTCAACTTCCTTCATGCCTGGACAGCCTTAAGCTATCAGGGAATGCTGGGAGTTGTAGTTTTGCTACAGCTGGTGGGCCGCAGGTTGGGCATCCCTGTGCTACAGAATCAGGCAGGCAGAGGTCAGGGCTTCAGGAGTTTAGACAATACAATGGACAGGTAAATGTCAGGGCTGGAGAAGTTCAGGTAATACAATAGACAGTAATAAACAAGGCCTCAAAATACAATCAAGTATCAAGTGTACAAATAGCAGCAAAACCTATACTCCTGTGCACCTCCTCAGAGGGACAAGAAACACAATCTCAAAAAGATATATAAAGGAGTGAGAATTACTGTAATTAAAAATGTGTAATTTTATTAAGTAGTAATAAAATTTATACGATACATCATATAAATACAATGGAAATACAGAAAAAAAGAGGTGAAACACCTCCAAATACTGGAGACATGGGTAGAGGGGGCCAGGTCACCCTAATGTAGGATATTATGCATGTCACACCAGGTGGGTATGTTGTAAAGTATATAAAATATCACATATCAAAGATAATCTATCAAGGGGGGCCGCTGATGGCCAGTCAGAAGTCACCAAACATAGTCATCAAAGATATAGTACATGAAAAAGTCAGCTATCAGGGAATACTGGGAGTTGCAGTTTTGCTACAGCTGGTGGGCCGCAGGTTGAGCATCCCTGTGCTACAAAATCAGGCAGGCAGAGGTCAGGGCCGCAGGAGTTTAGACAATACAATGGACAGGTAAATGTCAGTGCTGGAGAAGTTCAGGCAATACAATAGACAGGCAGAGGTCAGGGCTGGGGGAGTTCAGGCAGTACAATAGATGGCAGAGGTCAAGGCTGGAGGAGTTCAGACAATATGAGAGACAGGCAGAAGGTCAAAGCTGGGGGAGTTCAGGCAGTACAACAGACAGGCAGAAATCAGGGCTGGAGAAGTTCAGGCAAAATGATGCACAGGAAAAGGTCAGAGCTGGGGGAGTCCAGATAGTACGATAGATGGCAGAGATCAAGGCTTGAAAAGTTCAGACAATATGAGAGGCAGGCAGAAGGTCAGAGCTGGGGGAGTTCAGGCAATACAATAGACAGGCAGAGGTCAGGGATGGAGAAGTCTAGGTAAAATGATACACAGGAAAAGGTCAGAGCTGAGGGAGTTCTGGCAGTATGATAGATGGCAGAGGTCAAGGCTTGAGGAGTTCAGACAATATGAGAGGCAGGCAGAAGGTCAGAGCTGGGGGAGTTCAGGCAGTAGAATAGACAGGCAGAGGTCAGGGCTGGAGAATTCTAGGCAAAATGATACACAGGAAAAGGTCAGAGCTGAGGGAGTTCTGGCAGTACGATAGATGGCAGAGGTCAAGGCTTGAGGAGTTCAGACAATATAAGAGGCAGGCAGAAGGTCAGAGCTGGGGGAGTTCAGGCAGTAGAATAGACAGGCAGAGGTCAGAGCTGGAGGAGTTCAGGTAATACCATAGACAGGCAAAAGGTCAGGAAAGGCAAATGTATTCCGGACAAGCCGTATCACAAATTAACTGCAACACTAACATGGAACTAGAACATAATAGGTCAATCCCAGAGTTAAGGGAGAGGGCCCCTTAAATAGCCTGGAGGTACAGAGAATAAATAGGGTCAGAACAGTATTGTTGAGCACTGGTCCTTTTAGAAGGCAGGGTCATCACACATGCTAGGAGTGACAATAGAAATCCCAGGAAACTGTGATCCACAGTGACAGCAGATCAGAGAGAATGCAGAGAGCGGAGACACTGGGCAGAGCAGCAGGAAAGCTGGGGAGAGCGGTGAGAGGTGATTAAAAAAAAAACTTGGCTGGCAGATTGTTACAACCGTGCTGAAATAATACCAGCATATAGTGACTAATGCCTAAACTAATCTAGTAACAGTGCTACACACTGTCTAAATAAAATTGGTTGTGGACACAGGAATCTGGCCACCCACCTCTAATTCACATTAAAACTGTCGAAATTGGTGGTTCAGCCAACCTTAGTCTGATCTGTATGGCCACCTTAAAGCTGGCCCTGCTTTTGCGGCCACCATGGATAACTCTCCGTGGTGACATCTCCCTGCACTCATATTGGGAAATAATCAGTTATTATAAAAAGGTAAAAAAAATGTTTCTTTGCTTTCCTAGTCTCATATTCTCCTGTTCCTATGGTCAGAAGCAATCTATGCCTCCATGAGAATCGAATACTCACTCCATCTTCGGATTCAGCGGCGTAAACAAGGCCGACTACACGCAAAAACACTCCAACCAAAAAAAAGCATATAACTTGTACTGAGATATTATATAATCGTCTAAAAATACTGTCCCTTTTCTCAGATTTACTGTTATCACACTACGGGTTGTATTAAGAATCAGTGGACCACTTGACGTTATACATCTAAGACCATGCACAATGTGACCTAAAATAGGCCCACGTCACAGGGTGACTCATTAGCCGACAGAGGCCTTCTGACTCGTGTTAGATTCCGAAGTCCACAGTGTAAGTTTCTCAAAAAAGCCTGCAATCATTAATGACACAGTTCATGGGAGAGTGGAAACACCAGGGACTGACCAAGATCCAGAAGTCAGGAGCACGTCAGTCAAATCTAAGAGCTCGAAAGATAATTTAAGACACTAATAATCACATCAGGGGCATTGCTAGGGTCTCAAAAGATCCGGAGCCCAAGCCCCAAGTCGACCGCCCGCCCCCACTTCCGCAGCAGCACCTACCTTTCACAACCAGGGCCTCCAGGTGACGTCTCCTCCGATGTAGATCTTCTCTGTCATCATCTTCTCCATTTTGGTCCCGACAACTTCTCTCAGCCTCGTCTCTGCAGAGTGTGACACTCAGACATCTTACATTCCTCACTTTTCTATGATCATCCCCCAACCTGGAGTCCCCACAGTGTTATCCTGCTGCTCGCTGCCCCCAAATACTATCCTGAAGAAATATCAGTGCCCCCATAGTAATAGTTCACCTCAAAGTCCCACCAATAGTAATTCCCTTCTAGAATGCCCACATTAGTAATACAACAGTGCCTACAGTGCCCCCAACAGTGATAATGCTATCACTATATCCTATATTAATAATACTCAGTAGTAATAAGGCCCCCCATAGTGCTCTTTTAGTAATAAGGCCCCCATAGTGCTCTTAGTCGAAATAAGGCGGATCTATAAGTCCCTCCTATAGAGTCCCCAGTAGAACTAAAAATGCCTATAATGTCCCCTCAATTTATAATACCCCTACAGTGCCCTCAGTATTTATTTCACCCCCCCCCCCCCATTGTTGTAATGTTTTCCCATACAGTGCCCCCAGTATTTATACTTCTCTGTATTGTTATAATGCTTGCCCTGAAAAGCCCCCAGTATTTATACTGCCCCTACTGTTATAATGCCCCCTGTAGTTATATTCCTCCCTTTAGTGCCCTCAGTAATGATGATTCCTCAGCACCTGCACCATACAATCCCATGTAAATAAAATTATTTTCCCTCCCTCCGCCGTAGAGTACCATGCAAATAACATCACTCCCCTCCCTTCAGCCCCTCCAACATACAGTCCCATGTAAATAACATCACCCTCTCCCACAGCCCCTCCAACGTTCAGTCCCATGTAAATAACATCACCCTCTCCCACAGCCCCCTCCAACGTTCAGTCCCATGTAAATAACATCACTCTCTAACTCAGCCCCCTCCAAAATTCAGTCCCATGTAAATAACATCACCCCCCTCCCTTCAACCCCTCCAACATGCAGTCCCATGTAAATAACATCACCCCTTCCCACAGCCCCCTCCAAAACACAGTCCCATATAAAGAGCATCACCCCCTGAACATTCAGTCTAAATAACATCCCTCCTTTCAGCCCTAACTTACAGTCCGAGTTAAATAACTACAACTCCCAGCATTACTCTGCCTCTTCACTTACCTCTCCTCATAGCAGACATCAGCACAGCTTCTTCCCTTAGAATTCATTTCACTGCCGTCCTTGCCTGTGCTGGTGACCTCATCGCAGGTCCTTCTCAGCTACTGCACCGATCACATGACCTGTGATGTCACCACAGGTCCTTTATCTCTTGCAGTGTTTTAGAATCAATTGTATTGCCGTCCTGACACATCTTAGGGTACTTTCACATCTGGTCAGGATCAGTCCAAAACGCAGACTTTATAAACGGATCCTACTCCATGGAGATGAACTGATCTTGGAATAGGATCCGTTTCTCTGCGTTTTGGAGGCGCAGACAAAAATGCTACAACCCTAAGATCTGTCTCCGCATGCTCATGTAATGTGCGTTCACAATACACCAGTTACCTCAGAGCGGGTTTGAAGACGAGCAAGCTGACCACCACTACTACATGGCCGCGGTGGCCGTAACCAGGGGCAACGGCCTGACTGATGTGTGGGACAATGGAAATACAAATAGGGAAATCTTCTAAACGGTACATTTTATATAAATACATTCTATTAGTAATAGTATTGGTATGGCTATATCTAACTATACAAATTATATTTGTGAAATGGGAAAACCTCTTTAATATAGCCAAGCATGTTATGAAAATTTGAATGGCAAGGACACCCCATCGTATTTTTTTGCCCAGGATCCTCCACCACTTTGATCCTACTCTAATGACTACCTAAATTGCACCATCAAAAGTTTCCTTTATCTCTAAGGGTAGGAGGACATGTCGCTGGGATCAAGTGTGGTCAAACATCTTGTGTCTAATGGCCGCATGGTTTTGAAGGTAATACCCCAGTTTACCCTGCAAAATCATGTCCCCTCACTGCACGTGGTCACCACAACATGTATCCTTACCCTTAGGTCTGGCAGGACGAATTTGTTCATTGACATAGTGGGACATTTAGGGCAAAGGAAGTGATTAATAAAGAGAATGCAGGTGTTGACTGTGGTGTGTTGGTCGATGACTTTCTTGGAGAAGTTTTGCCAAGAGATTGTTTTTGTGCTAGACTCCATACGGTACAAGAATCTAAATAAGTAAAAAATAGCAAAAACACAAGATAAAGCCCACGGTAAGATAACTGGCATTTTCCTGGGGACTGAGGGTTGCAGATCGAGAACATCTGTTTCTTGTTTCTTGCATAATATATAAAAAAAGTGATCTTAAACATAATGAGAAGTAAATGAAAAGTTGAGAAATGGAGCAGTTAGGATAAGGAACCTCGGGCTTTGACATCATGTAAACATAGGACGTGTGTGCCGTTCCCTGGGTCCGGTACTTATGTAAGGAAACCGGGTGTTTCCTGACCTCCAGCCTCCTGCTGCACTGTCCGTAGTGTCGTAATCCCGCGCTGGTACAAACCACAGACGTGAGGCTTGTCAGTGTCTTCCTGGCACATTCAGGGGGTTGGTTATTTGCAAAATTGGTCAAGAAAAAGATATAAACTATACTGGGAAACCAAAATGTCTTAAAGGGCATCTGTCAGCAGTTTTGTACCTATGACACTGGCTGACCTGTTACATGTGCACTTGGCAGCTGAAGACATCTGTGTTGGTCCCATGTTCATATGTGCCCGCATTGCTGAGAAAAATGAAGGTTTAATATATGCAAATGAGCCTCTAGGAGCAACGGGGGCGTTACCTTTGCGCCTACAGGGTCCACTTTCTCTGCAACTGCTGCGCCCTCTGCAATTTGATTGACAGGGCCAGGTGTGATGACGGCAATGCGGGCACATATCAGCATGAGACCAACAAAGGTGCCTTCGGCTGCCAAGTGCACATGTAACAGGTCAGCCAATGTCATAGGTACAAAACTGCTGACAGATGCCTCTTACAGGGCTGGCTCCCACGCTCCATCAAAAGTCTGGTTATGTCGGGTGAAGCCTATAGAGGTTTATATGGTGCCCATTCAGAAGAATGGTTGTCCATGTAATACATAAATGGCCTGAGTCTTTCAAAAGGGTCTGGCTCTTAGAGGGTGTCCTAAGTGTTAGATCCCCCTTTATGAAGTCCATATGCCCTAATAGGACATTTGGGTAGGGGTTGTCTTCATGTGAATGTATGTAAATACCATGTAAAGTAAAAAGCAACACAGTCATGGGAACATGTCAGGGTGGCATTCTTATCGGCTGATATGGGATCCAACAACCAAGAGGTCTCATGTCCATTCAGGGATGGATGATGGAAGTAGAGTGCTTAGGGACATCTCAAGGAGACCATAGAAAGGAGGAGAAGACACCGGTGACCAGTGAAGACCAAAGTAATCATAAGCTTCTCCTGTCCTAAACTAATTTACTGCAGGATGTGGTCAGGGTGGAGTGAGGCTCCATTCCAAGTTTTGCTATAGAACCTCCAAATACTTTTACACACATAGGTATGACTGATATCTGCAGTTCTTTCTATAGGCAATGGGACCCTATAGAAAACTGGCTTCTGTACAGTGGTGTACATAGAGAAGTAAGGGCCCCATAGCAAGGATCAAACCAGGCCCCCACACAGGACAGAAGGTTTTCCGCCTAAACCTCTTTCAATGATCCTTGGGACTTTTTCCACTGCCTCATTTACTAAAAGTTGTTCCTTTAGAGGGTAGAGTTTTCACCCCCAGTAGAAGAGGAGATGATCCCAACTAAAATTGGGCCCCCTCTTGCCCTGGGCCCCATAGCAGTCACATGGTCTGCCGTTATGGTAGTTACGCCCATGCTTCTGTATAAGGTTTCTGGTCAGGCCACTCAGGACAGAAGGGCTTGGCCTTTGTCTCCCCATCAATGACCTTTGGGACTATAACCTAAGGCCTGTTTCACTCTGCCAGCACAGTCTTCTGGCAGGCTGTTCTGGCATAGTATTTGGGGAATCGGCCGGACAAAAAAAAACGCCACTTGTAGTGATGGACCATAATGCAATTCAAGGACGGAATTCATAACGGAATGCCTTTAGAGGCATTCTGTCATAATACAAGTCTACGGCCAGCATAACGGATCCGTCCGGTTGCCGTTATGCATTCCGTCCTTGAATTGCATTATGGTCCGTGGTCACGGGATCCATAACGCGATTCAGCATATACAGACAACCCAACCCGAACTTCAAAACTTGAAGTTCGCTCATCACCAGTCACGTGCAGCGGTATTTGACCATTTCCAAGCATATTTACCGGATTGCGGCCGGATCATCTCCCGACCCCATTATAGTTAATAGAGCCAGACGGCATTCCAGCAGCATTTGACAATGCAGGATCTGACAGGTTGTTCCTGCCGGATCGGTAAACGCTAGTCTGCAACTTAACCCCTCACGAAGTTCTAGGATTGGGGCTCCTCAATCTCTGAGGGCCCCAGAGCAGCCACATAGTCTTTTAATAAAATGAGGCAATTGCCATTCATGCAGTTTCCTAATATAAACTGGGTGGAGTTTAACATTCATGTAAAACGTATCTCTGGGTGGAGAATGATAGTTTGTTAGAACTACAATAAAAAACTTTGAAAAGTTCCTTCTCGCCCTTAGAAGGTCAAGAAACAAACTATCAAACAGCCAATTAAAATATAATTACACGGAGCCCTCTCCAGGCTGCCGGCATGTGTCAGATCCTCGCCGTCCGTGAACCTGACAACCAGAAGTAACTTCTAGGTCATAGGAAATTGAGTGTGTGTTTTATTCCCACAGCACACTGTATAATTATATGTCAGGGTGATGTACGCTGACTGATTGCTGTACAATACAAATCGAGTACATCTCAGTGTAATGTCACAACATGTTACGTGTAATTACAGGATTCTCGAATTTCGGCTTGCGACGACTGTTTACGAGCAGCGGCAAAAAACAGAATTTGTGTGCGCCAGATAAATACTCCGCAGTCACCATTAGGGTTAGGTTTTATTCGGTAAAGTCTGGTTGTGATCGTAGGGGTCATGGATCTTGATATGGGGCCCGGAAGTAGAGGGGGAAAGCAGACAATGGCAGGCAGGGACGAGCCTCCCTAGCGTCACCCACGATGCTAGAGAGGCTCATCCCCGTCCTCACCTGCCATTGGCTGCTCCCCCCAACACTGGATGTTTTCATCCGTGCACGGGGAGAAGCAGCAGTGGCGGTGCGGGAACCAGGAGCGGCGCGCGGACCCAGGTAAGTATATTCAGTGTGGGGGGGCCGGCATATTGGGGGGCTTTTTATAGGATTGGATAACCCCTTTAATTATTGCTACTGCTGCTGTTTTAATTTTCTTACACTAGGTGGTGAGGGCCCCATCTTATTTTGCTATGGGTCCCGCCGCCCTATGAATTACAGTTACACCCCGGCTGTTGTTACGGGTTTATCAAAATATCAAAATTTAAATGAAAATGATTTTAAGTTCACAGAGAGTTTTTCTTCCAGACCTGTTGATTTGTGCTATAGTCTGATCTCCTGGTCATCTTCTCAATGTACGAGTCGGTGTGATGACATCAGCATCTTCCCTAAATGAATCTTCTCCAGAGTTATTCTTCCTCCAGATTGCTTAATTTCTGCTTCAGCCTGGTGTCTTGGTCATCTTCTCAGCTTACAGGTCTGTGGGATTTCATTAGCCTGTTCCCTAAATGAAAGTTCTCCAGAGGTTCTTCTAAAACTGTAAGGCCCCATTCACACGACCGTATTGAATATTGCGGAATAGATGAGGCCCCGTTCACCTCTATGGAAGCGCACAGCCACGGCTCCGCATAAAAAGATAAAGCATGTCCTATACTTGTCCGCAACAGCGGACAAGTATAGGCATTTTGAATGCCTATAGTGCCTATGTGCCTACATTTTGAATGCCTATATAGCCTATATACTATCAGCTGTTTGAAGAGGCCGAAACGCTCTGGTGAGGCCTCTTCTTAGGCCACGTTCATCAGTCACATGGCCTAGGCCTGTGATGGCTAACCTCCAGCACTCCAGCTGTGGTGAAACTAAGACTCCCAGCATGCCCCATTCATTTCTATGGAGTTCTGAGAACAGCCAAGCAAGTGTGCATCTTGGGAGTTGTAGTTTTACCACAGGTGGGGTGCCGGAGGTTAGCCATCGTAGCCCCATAAAAGTGAATGGGCCTGGATTGCAATACCGAGCGCAACCACTATATAACATACGGCGCTGTGGTTGGCATGCTGTGAACAGGCTGCAGCACTCACCAGAGCTCCACCCCCTCTTCAAACAGCCGATCGGTGATGGTTCCAGGTGACCTAGGTCATCGATATAGGTGACAGCCCTGAAAATATGAGAAAGCGAAAACCGTGTCAAGTTCAAATATTAGAGAAAAAAAAAAAAAGCTAAATTATTCATCCAAAATACTTCACTGACTACAAATCATCAAATTACCTCTCCACTGCTCCTTCACGTTCATTAACAGGTACTCCGAGTCCTCGCGTTAAAGTGACCCCATTGCATCATCCTCTTCCTACAAGCGACACTTATTTACAAATTATTATTTTTAGTGCTTTTAAAGGAGCGGGCGGAGGCACAAGGGGACAATCAGCCGCTATCAGAGGAGGCTGAAGTGCTCTTGGCAGCCTTTCCTATATTTGCCGGAGTGCATTACACTGGCGAGAGCACTTGAAGAAAAGATCGGAGGAGCTCAGCCATCTCTGCACTGTATCATCCTTGAAGTGGTCCCTTACATGGTATGACATCTCCCGCAGCCTCTGTGCTTCTTTACAGCTCGAGATATAAACAAGACTGTCTACTGCCACGCTACGACCCTCTGGGGATGAAGAGGTGAATTTACTGAAGACAGTCAAACAAATGCAAGTATTTAAGGGGGTCTGTCAGCAGTTTTGACCCTAGGTCGAAGTTGGTTATAGCAGGACTAATATACTTTTTTGTGGAGCTTTTATAATCAGGTATAGTGTAAATATGAAGTTTTATTCTGCCAGGTTCTGCTCCTGCAAGACTCTCTGCCTTGAGTGACAGCTCTAACATCCAACCAGGAGACCACTAGAGGCGTTACTAAGAGCAGATGGGAGGAGCTATGAAGCAGCTCAATGCAGAGAGCACATCACAGCGAAGCTCCGCCTCCAGGCTACTTGCAGGAGCAGAACCTGGCAGAATAAAACTTCATATTCTTACTACTCCAAATGAGAAAAGGCTCCACAAAATGTATGTTTGCCCCGCTCTCCTCAGTTCCTACCTAGTGCTGTCAACAAGCTGAAAGACTCCCTTTAAAAGGTAACTAACCAGACTGTTGGTCATCCACTGGCATGGGTAAAAATTTTACTTGCATTCCGTTCATGGACAAAGCATTACATCACATCCGTCACAATGTATTAGTGTCCAAACTATAGAAAATGGGACCTGGAAAACAAGTGAGAGCCCCCCTCACATAAGAGGACACCAGTATATGGCGCATGGAAGGTGGGAGACAAAAGGTCCTCCTCCCACATAAGAGGACACCAGTATTATACATGGCACATGGTCTGTAGGGACCTATTTCCGATTTGGAATTGGGGTCCTGACTATGCCTCAGTACCATACATAGTCCTAGACATTATTGTGCTGGTTGGTGCTCATACACACGAATGTATTTTGTTTCCGCGTCCATTCGTTTTTTTTTGTGGATAGGATCCAGACCCATTCATTTTAATGGGTCCGCAAAAAATGCGTGTGCACACCCCGTGTGCCCCGCAATAAAGATAGAACATGTCCTATTCTTGTATGTTTTGCAGACAAGGATAGGCATTGTTAGAATGGATCTGCAGGTGTCACACAGAGATCATCCATATTTGTTGCAGATCCAAACCACAAAATACATACGATCGTGTGCATGAGCTCTTAAAGGGGTTTTCCGGGATTTTACTACTGATGATCTATCCTCAGGAGTTCTAGTAGGTTATTTGTGACTCCTCCAATAAGAAATAGACCCTAGTAGTAAGTGATTGCTCCAAAGTCACCTCCAAATGGGGTTGTCTTCTGCAGGACCTTTGAGGCCAGATCCTGAGCCCAGCAGAGGAACCTGATGGGATGGTTCAACCTTGGTAGACATGGTTGAGGTTGTATGAGATGGAGTGAACACCAAGCAGGGGTGCACCACCAATGAGGCCATGTGAGGCGATTGCCTCAGGCAGCACCAGGTAGGGGCAAGAGGGGGGCAGCGGAAAGGCCAAGGGCAATGAGAGCTTTCATTGTGGCAATCAGGTTATGTAAGAAATTGGCATTGGGGGTGGGGCAGCAGAAAGGCTAGGTGCACCCCTGACACCAAGATTAGGCTCCATTTAGATTTTTCACCCCTTATCCTTTAGGTAAACAATTCAAAGGATATAGATTAGAAAATGAGCCAATGACGAACTCGGTCGGAGGTTCTTCTTGCATCTTTGGCCATGGATTCAAAATTTTTTCATTGCCAGTTCTTGTTCTTCTGACAACCAGGGGAAAAAAAACTAAATCAATAAATTTTATGGAGGGAAGTTGGAGATTGTTGATATTTCTTGGACTTCCATCCTTGCCTTGAGCTTCCAGATGGGGCCTGAGATACAGGAGCATAAAAGGGAATGTTTATGTATCGGAGCCGCCGGTGATAGAACAGTTACCAGAAGAGCAAAT
The DNA here is from genome assembly GCA_900303285.1 of Rhinella marina. Classification (NCBI taxonomy): domain Eukaryota; kingdom Metazoa; phylum Chordata; class Amphibia; order Anura; family Bufonidae; genus Rhinella; species Rhinella marina. The sequence goes on from ONZH01002915.1 coordinate 309,710, forward strand.
GTTTTCATTTCCAGTAGATAAGAAGGTCCTTCATGTCACGTCTTCCTGGCAGTGGCCTGCTGCAGACAGTGCAGCCTCCGTAGGTGGACCACAAATTAAGTCAATGTCCATTGTTTGCCTTTTGAGGTACCTACAGATCCTTCCCCAATGCTACTGATTATGATGGTACATTTCTACAGAATTAGCGCCAAAATGTTCTGTACAATTTTGGAAAATGAAACAATTCTGTTTCAATTTTTGGAAAATAGGAACTCCAGGAAAGCTCCTCAACAGCTCCAAAGCTGGGACATACTCCATGTACGCTTCAAATCTAGCAAGCTTCTGGTGGTGAGATACTAACCATGATGAGCAACCATAACTTGTAACATGTCAACTCAAAGCTCTTCAGCGGAGGTTACCCATGGCTTGTTGTCACCATCCTCAAGTTCTGCCAAATGGTAAACATGGGAATAAATGTCTCAGATTATTGGTAATGGTAACAGCAGCAGAGGAAGATTATGTTGACTTTGGCAATGACTCATTCATTCCTGTGGTTATTAGTGAGGACAGGACAATATGTGTCATGATGTTAGGAAAGAAATGGAGAAAACTTGCATAGGCACACACAAGATCAAGTAGTCAAATTTCCCAGTAGCAGAGTACTTAGAGTGTGCTGATTTTGTGGAGGGCAGTGACCTGTTAATGGCTATTCTATACTGTTTAAAGAGAATGGGCCTCAATAAGGAAGTGTTGGGGTATCAAAACTCACTTAAAAGTGCCAGTCAATGGACTAAAGTTATTTTACCAGTCATGGATGGGTAAAGCTGACTATAAATTTATGATAGCTAGTAGAATATAGGGTTCACCCCAGGCCGATAAACCACTAGCCCAGTTAGTATTAGTACTCAGAGGCTGGCGCTCATGCACTGGTATTAATACTCAGAGGCTGGCACTCATGCACCAGGATTAATACTCAGAGGCTGGCGCTCATGCACCAGGATTAATACTCAGAGGCTGGCGCTTAGGCACCGGTATAAATATTCAGAGGCTGACACTCATGCACAAGGATTAATACTCAGAGGCTGGCGCTTAGGCACCGGTATTAATATTCAGAGGCTGACACTCATGCACAAGGATTAATGCTCAGAGGCTGGCGCTTAGGCACCGGTATTAATACTCAGAGGCTGGTGCTCATGCACCGGTAATAATATTCAGAGGCTGGCACTCATGCACCAGTATGAATACTCAGAGGCTGGCGCTCATGCCCAAGGTTTAATACCCAGAGGCTGGCACTCATGCACCGGTATTAATACTCAGAGGCTGGTGCTCATGCGCCAGGATTAATACTCAGAGGCTGGCACACATGCCCAAGGTTTAATACTCAGAGGCTGGCGCTCATGCACCGGTATTAATACTCAGAGGCTGACGCTCATGCACTGGTATTAATACTCAGAGGCTGGCGCTCATGCGCCAGGATTAATACTCAGAGGCTGGCACTCATGCACCAATATTATTACTCAGAGGCTGGCGCTCATGTACCAAGATTAATACTCAGAGGCTGGCGCTTAGGCACCGGTATTAATACTCAGAGGCTGTCACTTAGGCACCGGTATTAATACTCAGAGGCTGGCACTCATGCACCGGTATTAATACTCAGAGGCTGGCGCTCATGCGCCAGGATTAATATTCAGAGGCTGGCGCTCATGCACTGGTATTAATACTCAGAGGCTGGCGCTCATGCGCCAGGATTAATACTCAGAGGCTGGCGCTCATGCGCCAGGATTAATACTCAGAGGCTGGCACTTAGACACCAGTATTAATACTGATGGGCTGGTGCTCATGCAATGTGCTATACAAAGTTACCCCAGACACTTCTCTAGATGTATGAGCTTTATCGGGCTGTAGATATAGGGGTACAGAGGTAGCAGCTGCACCCTGGTCCTAGTGACTGAAGCGATCCAAAAGTCCTTATGGCGTGTAAGAAGACATCAGCATTAGAAATGGTACATGGTAGATGGGTGACTTGTTACAGATTTTGCACTGGGGTCCCGGAGTTTCAAGTTACACCTTAGGTCACTTTAATAGGGCGAGGTAGGTAGATAGGTGGCTGTCTGACACCTATGGATCTGCTTGGACAAGTTAGACTTCTTGTGTCCCCCTCAGGTCAAAGGGACAGTTAGGCATTCTCATTTGCTTGCTAAATTCTGACAACATTATTGGTATTTGCTTGGAAAACCTAATATCTATGGCCATCTTATAGGGGTTGTGTCACTTGTACATCCGCATATGTCATAAATGTCTAATAAGAGCGGATTTCTCCTCTGGGAACTGCTCTGATCTCAAGAACTGAGCCCACAGCACAAGCCACCAGGAATGAAGAGGTCGCCTCTTCAGTAGGACTTGGCTATTTACAGAAGTCCTACTGAAGTGAATGGAGAAAGCCGCCCATCTTGAGGGGGCTCCATTCTTGAAATAGGAGGTGGGATCTGCACCTATTGGACATTTATGGCATATCTTGTGTCCAGCTTGTGGCAGGTCCGTCAATACACGAACCGAGAGGTCAAAAAGCTGCTGAATGCCGGCGTCCTGTCACGTTCCCCACGGATTGCTGTTGTCCCAGAATTTCAATGTGTGAAACTCATTAGCATCGTTCACTTGTAGGTGTGTTCTGCCGGAGGCGATAAGATCCTTCTGTAATTGTAACATCCGCCATTGATCCCTTCAATTAAAAAGCTTCGCTACCATATATGAGAAATGGATTTTCAAGTAATTGCTTCGCATTAAATGATTCATGAGCCGTTGTTCTGCCGCAGTTTTCCATAATCCAAGACTTAAAAGAGTTCTTCCGTCTAAACTTCGAAATGTTCTACAACTTTGTTAAAAATGTTATACCTGAGATGAGATATTAATGGCTGGTGATGTATGTCGCATATATATTACAGAGGGTGACCTTAGATTGGGTGGTGCCTTGTGCAGTCGCTTCTGATGATGCCCTTCGTGGTGTACCAACTAACATTGCCACAAGGTACCCCAATAGTACTGATCACTGTCCACCTATGGAGCTGGAACCAATACGGTTGTGTTTGCATGTTTCAGGGATCAAATGTGGGATCAGGGGTGAAAGCCCCAGCCACGCGGTGCCCCTTTCAGTAGAAACTGCCTAGCAGCAGTGCCCCATAGAGAAGTTTGGAGGGGTTTTCTGGGATTTTACTACTGATGACCTATCCTCAGGATGATCGGTGGGGGTCCGTCACCCGGGACCCCTGCCGATCAGCTGTTTGAGAAGGTACCGGCACTCCCGTCAGCGCAGTGACCTTCTCTCAGCTTTTCCTAGGCCAGTGACGTCACGTTCATCGGTCACGTGTCCTGTTCAAGTGAATGGGGCTGAGCACAATACCAAGCACAGCCACTATACAATGTACGGCGCTGTGCTTGGTGAGCTGAGAGAAGGCCTCAGCGCTCACGTGAGTGCCGGTACCTCCTCAAACAGCTGATCAGCAGGGGTCCCAGATGTCGGACCCCCACCGATCAGATACTGAGGACCTAACCTGAGGATAGGTCATCAGTAGTAAAATCCTGGAAAACCCCTTTAATGGTGATAACTACTGACAGATGCAGAAGGAGAAGTCATCCCTAGTGTATGGGAGGCTTTAATCAGGGTGGATTCCTCTGTTCAGGATCCTAATCTCTTGGCCGAGGTGAAGAGCCGTTACGAAGAGTGTCTCTCACTCTGGAGGACTGTCCTGCATTACATAGACAACCTATGGATAGGAATGGACACTGTGTAATACTTATTTTCACCTCTAGTGGCGCTGCAAGGAAACTGAACACCTGCTGCCAATAATTTACAGCTGATTGGCAGGGTAGGGGTAAAGTTGTCTCACCAGGAGGAAACTTTTTGATCTGGTCAATTGACTTTTCTAACAAATAGAGATGTTCCAAAACAGGGGCGTCCTTTAAAGTGCAAGTTCAGTTTTGCATATCTTCTGGCTTACCATGGAGACATGTCAGAAGACATCATGGGTGGGGCTCCATGGCCATGTATAATGAAGACCATAATAATGAAGGTGTTCTAAAGACTGTATTACACAGCCTAATTCTGCCGCCAATCTCCTGCTCGCTAGCGGAGGAGACCACTGCTATTACATGCAGCGATCTCCTCCACAGCATGGGGAGGAGCGATCGTTATACCATCGCTTGTCCTCATGCTGTATAGTGGTTTGCCAATGGCAGATCGTGATTAGATACCATGGTCTGATGCCTGCAAACAGATTTGGATTGCCCCATTACCCATTCTTTGGGTAATCGGCAGTATTACACTGCCAGGTCATCGCTAACGAGCGTTCATACGATGATGGGCCTGACAATGGCCTGGTGTAATACACACATAATGTACTTTGCCCCAAGGCTATGTACTAGACTGCAAAATCTTTTATCAGTGGTCTACCACCTGCGGTTCTCCAGAACTTGCGCAACTGCAACTCCCAGCAGGAATTAGGAGATCACTGTCTAGGATTGTGGACAATCTCAACATCGGAAATCAAAGAAGAAAGCAAGTTCACTTGTGCATATCTTCTGGCATATGATCGAGACATGGCAGAAGATATCATGGGTGGGCTCCATGGCTAAGACCATTACAGTTAAGGTGTTCTAATGCACTTCACCCCAAGGCTATGCCAGAAAAATTACAGTGATACGATAAAATGTGAGACTCTCAGACAATATATTTTGATCCAAACACATCTGTGCCAGCCTACCAGCGCCAAGGTGGTCTCGGTCAGACAGGTCCTACTCTAAACCTACCTATGCTTTTGGGCATCTACATTCAGGAGAGCAGACCCTGCACATATAGTGTGCTATGCCCCCTATACTTCACAATCTTATATCAGTGGTCTACCACCTATAGTTCTCCAGACGTTGCGCAACTTCAACTTCCCAGTATGTTAGGAGATCGCTTTCTAGAACTGTGGATGTTCTCACCATCGGAAATCATAGAAGAAAGCAGAACACGACGTCCACTGTGATCAGTGAACGTCCACGCCATCCTTGCACACTGACTTGGTGACATGGACTTGGCTCTTGCCAACCCAAAAATAAGAAAAACTGGAGACCTCTAGATCTTTCGAGACTCACTGAATCTGGCGTAACCCGAATGTAACTGTAGCTCCAAGCTCTGGCTCATGATTCCTGGCAGCCAACGCATGGAAATGAGCGTGGCATCGTTCCGAGGGTTGTACTGGTTGTACAAGTTATTGTGCAGCCGAAAGCATCGAAATCCCCGGATCCGGTACATATTTAGCGTAGCCACAACGGCTCCACATGACAATGCTTCAAGCCAATTATCGCTACACTGTAATTAGCTGGGACGTATATTCAGGACGAGTACAGACGAGCATGTTCATAGTTGTTTGAACCCGGCTATCCCTGCGTGTGAAAACTTTGGAAAGTCTTGTGCAACCCGCCGGCTGTAAAGTGAAAGTAGGGCAGCATCAGGGAGCTGCTGTCTTTGCTTCCAGACCACGGGAAGGGGGGTGTAAGATGGAGAGCGGTTTTCAAAAAGCTAATAAAGATTACCTAGAAGCAAGTTTCGGCTTTGTCTGGGGTTACTCATTCTCATGATGCAAATGAGAATAAACACGGCTAGACCCGGGGGGAGAGTGAACATTTGGATGGGCAGCACGGTGGCTCAGTGGTTAGCACCGGTGTCTTGCAGCACTGGGGTCTTAGGTTTGAATCTGACCAAGGACAACATCTGCATGGAGTTTTTAGGTCCTCCCTGTGTTTGCCCGGGTTCTCCGGTTTCCTCCCACACTCCAAAGACATACTGATAGGGAACTTAGATTGTGAGCCCCATTGTGGACAGTTGGATGCTAATGTCTGTACAGCGCTGAGGAATATAGTAGCGCTATATAAGTGCAATAAATAAATAACATTCTAGTTAACTAATACACTATATGCAAAGCAAACTGTTAAAATGGCACTGACAAATTCTCCTGTTTACCCAGCCCCTCCCCCCTTAGCCCCCTAAGCTCTGGAGAAAACATTTGTTTTGTAAACATTGTAATTGTGTAATTCTGCATTTCCCCAGTGGTGGCGCTGTAAGGGAATGTAACACTTCCCGCCAGGTTCTCAGACAGCTTAGGCTCCTTTCACACCAGCGTTTTTGCTGGAGCCGTCATGGATCAGCAAAACCAGTTCAGTCATGATAATACAACCGTCTGCATCAGTTCTGAACGGATCCGTTTGTATTATCTTTTACATAGCCAAGACGGATCCGTCATAAACTCCATTGAAAGTCAACGGGGGACGGATCTGTTTTCTATTGTGTCTGAGAAAACGGATCCGTCCCCATTGACTTACATTGATCTGTTTGGATCAGTTTCGTCATGAGGACACAAACACGCAGCAAGCAGCGCTTTAGTGTCCGCCTCCAAAACGGAATGCTGACTGAACTGAAGCAAAACTGATGCATTCTGAACGGATCCTTTTCCATTCAGAATGCATGAGGACAAAACTGATCAGTTCAGGACCGTTTGTGAGAGCCTGTGACGGATCTCACAAACGGATCCTTACAATGCAAGTGTGAAAGTAGCCTTACAGTTGATTGCAGTCTGTCACAGCAGATCAGCAACAACCCCTTTAACTATCAGTTTCTCACCTCTGCTTTCTGTCAGTGAATAGAAACATGTCCTATTGACACAGCTGCAAAGCTTGTTAAAAACAAAAGCACTAAGGATCCCAGAAGGGTTGCCATTCAATGACAGCAAGGTGAGAAGAGAGAAGAATGGATACTCAAGGTATATTAGAAAGTTACATCTTATATTTTTTATGATATAATAATTAATCATCTACAAGGTTCTCCTCTCTTTGATGAAGGTCCAGGGGTCTCTAATCTGTGGCTCTGCTGCTGTTATTAGAAAAAAGACCATCGGGGCATGCTGGGAGGAGTAGTTGGAGGGCCATAAGATGGAGTCCATTGATAAAGCAACAACCCCTTTAAGTATCAGTTCCACACCTCTGCTTTCTGTCAGTGAGTAGAAACATGCTTTCCTTAGAAAAGCCCTGTAAGTTGCCCATACATATTTCGATTTTAGGTGGGTCCGCAAGCCCTTTAATGTGGATGGGGGTGGTGAACCATCTACATGAAGGGGGTCCCAAAGTTGGGATCATCTACAAAGTCCTCCTCTCTATGATGAAGGTCCAGGGGTCTCTAATCTGTGGCCCTGTTGGAAAAGAGACCGTCAGGGCATGCTGGGAGGAGTAGTTGGAGGGCCATAAGATGGAGCCCATTGATAAAGAGGTAAACTGTACACTCAATGGTTTGTTCATTGATGGAACTGCTTGAATGGATCTTCTCAGTGAGTACGGGCAGGCTGATAAAAGTGATCCGTCCGGCGAGTGTTGCCTTCAGCAAGAAGAAGCTGGAATAGCAGGATTAGAAGATGTTGGGAGATCTGAATCCCAGATTGGAGGTCATGATTCACCAGCCTTTTGTTGTCTTCTGAAGACACCATTATTTGACAAATGCAGCTCCTTGAGTGACACAGTGACCCAATGATCCCGCACAATTAGGAATATCGACTCATTTGTCATCTCCAGGCCGTATTGTATGCGTACGCCGCTGTCCTCCTGACAAAAGACGCCTGCATGAATGATTCATTACTAATCCACCACCATGGCCTAATGACACTCCCTTTAGAGCCTCACATGGGAATGAAAGGCCGGGGAAGACCCGTGAAGTTCTCCCGGTGTTGACTTTGGCCCCATTCTCAGCGTCTTCTGTGGACATTGATGTAATAAGATGCTGGCCGTGAACTTTGTGCTGTGAGGAGTTCTTGTTCCTATGATTGTGTCTTAAACATCTCAAAGTCTCTTTATAGGGTCTTCAAGCAAAAATTCTCATTACATGAGAAAGTGAGGACATGCTTTAGGCTCGCCCCATAGTACCAACCTCTTTAACCCATGTAGACCAATCTAAGCCTCCCCAGCCCACCAGGGACATTATTATTAACCCGTAAGCCAGCAGTGCGTATTCTGTCCTCTTATTGGTGCCTGCACCATTCTGGAATACATTATCTCTAATGAGACAACCCTCTTAATCCATGCACCTAAATAGACCACCTTCCCTAGCCCACCAGGGACACTATTATTAACCCGTAAACCAGCAGTGTGTGTTCCCTCCTCTTATTGGTGCCTGCAGCATCCTGGAAGAGATTATCTCTAAAGAGACAACCCCCTTAATCCATGCACCTAAATAGACCACCTTCCCTAGCCCACCAGGGACTCTATTATTAACCCGTAAACCAGCAGTGTGTGTTCTCTCCTCTTATTGGTGCCTGCACCATTCTGGAATAGATTATCTCTAATGAGACAACCCCCTTAATCCATGCACCTAAATAGACCACCTTCCCTAGCCCACCAGGGACACTATTATTAACCCGTAAACCAGCAGTGTGTGTTCTCTCCTCTTATTGGTGCCTGCACCTGGGAGAGATTATCCTTAATAAGACAACCCCCTTAAGATATTCACCTAAATACACCACCCTAAATCTCCCTAGACCACCAGGGATACTTATTAACCCCATAGCCAGCAGTGTTTATACTTTCCCTTTATTGGTGCTGGCACTATTCTGGAAGGGATTATCAATAATAGGACAATGCCCTTTACCCATTCACCCAAATAGACCACGCCAAGCCTCCCTAGCCCACCAGGAACACTATTATTTACCCCTAACCAGCGATGTGTGTTCTCTCCCTCTATTGGTGCCTTGCACCATTATGGAATAAATTGTCTCTTAGAGACAACCTTCCTAACCCATGCACCTAAATAGACCACCCTAAACTTCCCTAGCCCATTAGCGATACTATTATAAACCCCAAAGTCAACAGCGTGCGTCGCTCTTATTGTCCCTAAACAGACTACGCCCTTAACCCACTCAACCAGACCACCCTTAGCCTCCATAGCCCACCAGGGTGACTATTATTAACCCCTAACCTGCAATGTTTGTTCTCTCCCCTTATTGGTGCCTGCTTTATTCTGGAAGGGTTTGTCTGTAATGAGACAACCACCCTTACCCATTCGCCTAAACTTCCCTATCCCACCAGGGATACTATTATTAACCTTGAAGTCTGCAATGTGTCTACTCTTCCTTTACTGGTGCCTGCCCAACCCTGACCGCCCCTCCCCCCTTCCCCTGGAAACTATATTGGTGTGCTTCTGTAGTCCTGTCTAAAGTTACACCGACAGTTTTCTTGAGTCCACCAAATAACAAATCTTCACCTCAATAATCCATGCACATGTCGTGACAAAGCAATAATCTGGTAATTTTTAGACAGGTTGGTTTAATAAAAAATGTATCGGGAATGTTATATATTTTGGTGTCATCTATAATATATAATTAAAGGGTAACTCCACCTAAACATTCCCTATTCCAAATTCTTGAGAATTCCCAAAGAACAGAGAGACTAATAAGTTTCTTAATAATAAGTTACTATGTATCATTCTTCTCTATCACTCTTGTTACACATCACATTCCAAATGCAAATTTATGCAAATTTACATTGAGTAACAGAACCATCCAGTGGTTTTCTATCCTGGGTGTGTCTGGATTTTAGATTTCTGTTGCCAGTGATTATTTAGTCCGCCTGATACTTTGAACCTCATAAATCTTCGTCTGATATAAAGGATGCTGATATCTTCTCCTCTTCCGGATTCCTAATGGCTTTGTCGATGTTTATTGCCGTCCTATTGTAATTCTGCTGTATGTGAGCAATTCCCAAAAGTCTTTACCCCCCAACCCCCACTTAGATGTCCTAATGACCAGGCAGCAGTCACATATCTTAGTACTGTCTTATTAATGAGCTCTAATGCTCTTAACAATTCCCCGGAGCTCAAAGCTTTTAAGACGGCATCTTTGTGTAGCTGTAAGCGTGTCAGAGGCGGAGTAGACACTCAATGATATTGCAATGTCCACTTCACATGTGGAGCTCGGGTCGCTAATATGCTTAAAGTCCTATGATATCTGATTGACCTTAATAACTTTGTGTCCAGTCAAAGGTGTAGGATGAAGCTTCTGGACTCCACTGCAAAATCTGTACCATGGGCCACCACATGGAACATACCATGGTGTCCTCCTATGGGATAGAGGAGGCTTTGGGCCCATTTTATCTCTACGGGCAACTGCAGCCTCTGTACCCTCTATACAGGGACGTGACTACCATAGCGGCAGACCATGCGACTGCTATGGTGCCCAGGGCAAGAGGGGGCCCAGTCTTAGTTGGGATTATCAACTCTTCTATTGGGAGTGAAAACTTGGTCAGGGTCTACCCTTTAAGGGAACAACTTTTAGCAAATGAGGCAGTGGAGAAATGGCCCAAGGGTCATTGAAAGGGGTTTAGGCAGAAACCCTTCTGTCCTGTGTGGGGGGCCTGGTTTGAACCTTGCTATGTGGCCCTTACTTCTCTATGTACGCCACTGCCTCTATATCAGGGATGCTCAACCAGCGGCCCTCCAGCTGTTGCAAAACTACAACTCCCAGCGTGCCCAAATAGCTGAATGCTGTCCAAGCATGCTGGGAGTTGTAGTTTCGCAACAGCTGGAGGGCCGCTGGTTGAGCATCCCTGCTCTATACCTACTCCGTATTGTCCAGCTTTCTACATTTTGCAAAGTATTCAACCATTGAGGTTTTATAGGATTTTTCAATAATCAGAATCGCATCATTCATGCCTTTTAGCTGATGAAAAAAATTGTAATTTTATCATCTACTTTTCATATTCGGACTTACAAAAGGTCCTGAATAATCTGTAGTTTTTTTAGGACATTTTTTTCTAAATCCTAGTTAAAAAATAATGGGCAAAAAAACCTGAAAACTGATGATGAATTTGTAGAAAAAATTGCAAATGTTTGGGTGAGTTCACATCACATTTTATGCCTCCGTTTGACGTATACATTACAAAAAAAAAGGATAGAAAAATGCAGCACACCACGCTCTTGTATCCTGCAGAGTCCGGTAAAAAAAAATATATACTTTTTTTTGTTTGTTTGTTTTTTACAATGGAACTCTATGGTGAAGGGATGCCACTGTATGGCATCAGTCTGAGGCATTGTGAGGCATCGTATACGTTTTTTGTATACGTTAAGCGGATGGGAAAAACGTGATGTGAACCCAGCCTTAGGGCTCATGCACACGACCGGTGCCGGCCCGTGTCCGTATTGTGGCCTGCAACCCGTGTGCAACCCGCATCATGTATTGTGGACCCATTCACTTCAATGGGTCCGCAATCACGGACATGTGAAGCGGAGGCACGGATTGGAACACCACGGAAGCACTACGCATGCGGTGCGGACCGTCGGATGCGGATCGCGGACCCCATTCAAATGAATGGGTCTGCGATCTGAATGCGGCGGCCCCACTGTCAGTGCCCGTGCAATGTGGACCGCAAATTGAAGTCCACAGCACGGGCACTGACGGCACACGTTCGTGTGCATGAGCCCTTAAAGGGGTTCTCCGGGAATTAAGAAAATGAAAATATGTAAATGTTACTTTATTATAAATATATTCTCAAATACCTTTCATTAGTTATAATGGCTCGTTTTGTATGGGGAGCAATCATTAGGAGAAATAAAATGGCCGCTGTCCTATTAGTTCACACAGAACCTGTCCTAATCACACAGGAGGACGAGTTACTTTACAACACTGAGGTAAAGAGCTGCCTCATCCTCCTCTCTGCTCTGCTTGTCAGGGATTATGACCCTGAATACAGGTGATAAGATCCTCAGCTGAATCTCTGTAGGAATAGAGTCAGAGACATGAAGTACAGAGAGGACGGACAGGACAGACTGTGGTAATGGAGACTACATAAAAGTGCTGCTGCTCATCAGCCACATCTCCTCATGAACTCTATTCCTACAGAGATTCAGCTGAGGATCTTATCACCTGTATTCAGGGTCATAATCCCTGACAAGCAGAGAGGAGGATGAGGCAGCTCTTTACCTCAGTGTTGTGAAGTAACTTGTCCTCCTGTGTGATTAGGACAGGTTTTGTGTGAGCTAATGGGACGGCGGCCATTTTGTTTCTCCTCATGATTGCTCCCCAGACAAAACGAGCCATTATAACTAATGAAAGATATTTGGGAATATATTTATAATGAAGTAATATTTAAGTATTTTCATTTTCTTAATTCCCGGAGAACCCCTTTAATGACCCTCCCTCCTAACCTGTCGATCAACAAGCTGATCACAGCACACAGTTGACATGACTAACATTTATTTCCCGTTCACAGGATAAGTGACAACTCTACCGTATAACTGCTGGGGACCAACCACTGGTCAAGGGAATGGGGGTCCCTGAGACCCTAATGTGAATGGGATTACTTGGGATAGCTGAGCGCTGTACTCGACAGTCCCGTAGAAGTGAAAGGAGCATTTCACCACACCGCCATTCACAAAGGGATTCAGCGCCTACATTCTCTTATTTCTTTGAATGAGTGGTGAGAACCTACACTGGACCTTCTCTAGCAATCATCTGGTATCTTACACATGGACAAAGGTAATGGGTTATTCAAGAACCAGGTTGTCCTATTTCAACCTTTTTCAAATAGACTGTGGTGGTATGGTCCAACACCTGAAGAAAGGCACAATTTTGGTCTCAAGCAAGTGGCCACAATGTAGATCTCAATAATGCATTTAATGAGTTTATTTTCACAGGCAGCGACGCCTCAAAGACACTTCTTGCATCTCAATGTACTGCACAAGTCTTAGAGATGCGGCAGATGTACTAGACGCAATGAGCATCAATCATTTCACTGTGGATATTGGGTGATACCTAAAGCTGGCCATACACATTAGATAGCCGTCGGCTGAGCCGTTTCTGTTTCTCCTGGTCTCCCCATACACAAGCATCATGGTTTGGCTTGAGTATTAAGGAATAAGCTGTTGTGAAACCTCTATGGTGGCTTATGTCTCTTGAGATGAAAATGTTGAGATCCAACATGCCCAACCCTTCTTTCCCCAAGAGTTGGGACGCCCTCATAGCATTGGATGGTCATCCGGTCTCACGAAACGAGTGGGTTTGGATGAAAATCATCTAATGTGAATGGCCACCTTAGTTGTCCCTATGCACAATACATCCCTGACATATCATGCCAGCTTTAATCTGGCAGTAGATATTAGACAGAAGCTGTCAGAACGCGCTGATTTCGACAAATGCCAATTAGCTGACAACCGTCAATCAGCTGACAACTATCCCCCAGTGGTTGGGGAAAAAAGATATCCTTGTTCTTGTGGCTAGAGAGGTCTATTAGTGGCTTGTTCGTCTCTTCACAATGAATTAGGATTGGGCTGAGCTAAGTGTGTATTTTTTTGGTAGAGTTGTGTGTGGCCGAGTTAACAAAAGTCCAAGGAGAATCATTAGATGTGGGCAATAATCTGGGCCTATTGGGCAAGTAGACAATTGGGTTCAATAAAAAAAAAATCTGGTCCTTTGATCATGAAAACATTCACACTAAAATTGGGGCCAAGAGCAGAAAATGTGAAGAACCTTTAGACTTTGGCTCTTCGTCTGTTGTAGGACGACTAATGACTTGTAGGAGCTGCTATCAGTTGTGTGTAGTGGATTGTTTAGATTGTGAAGTGTTGGTCCTTGTTGCCCCCCTGTTGTGCCTTTTTTTTTTCATCCTAATGAGTTTACCCCCTATGGTTACCAAAAGAAGCACTAAAAGTCTCCCACTGAGAACGTCTATAATAAAAGCTGTGACCAAATTCTAGGAGTCACCGTCTCATCGATCGGTGTCATTCATCACCCTAGGGCAAGATGGTGAAAATCCACTCTTCCACGAATACTTCCAATTAGGAATTTGGAGGCCAAGTAATACTCTTAGGACATCCAGAAATCCTTGGAATTTTGTGTTTGGTGAGTTTGAACAAAAGGTTGGGGGATACTGGAAAACAAATTGGCTAAAACAAGTGAGACTTTGGGTAGGATCTTTATGATCGTAGACTCTCTAAGCATTGAAGAACCCTAGTATTCAATAAGATACATAAAAAGATATGTGAGCCCCTCTTCCACCATCACCCCTCATCTGTTGTCACTTTCCCACCACCTTCTTGTTCTCCTTGGCAGCCAGGATTGGAGATACTGTGGAGAGGAGTATGAATACACATCACCAGACCGTCTGATCAGTAAGTGACAATAAGCAACTTCCTGGAGACTTGGAGCCGTCAACCAGAGGCATACCTATAGAGGGCAGAGAGGTTGCCCCATGAGAAAATCCACCAGAACAACTAGTCAGAATACGGGGCAATACTCAACTTCCAAAAAAGTTTGGAGACCCGGATTTGTCACCTGCAAGCAGGGGTTTAGCTATAGGGGATGCTGAAGCTGTAGTTGCACAAGGGTCCTGGTGCCTCAGGAGGCCAAAATGCCAATGTGCCACACCTGAAAACACAAAAGAACACCTAATCAGAATAAAGGAAAATGACCAACTTCTAAAAGAGTTTGGAAACCAGGAGAAGTCACCATCAACCAGAGGCATAACTATGGAGGGCACGGACGTTGCAGATTTATCAAAATGTCTCTTTGCCACATGAGGACAACTAGTCAGAATAAGGGGCAATACCCAATTTCCACAAGAGTTGGAGATGTCACCCTCAAGCAGGCCTGTGACTACAGGGAGTATAGAAGTGGCGATCACACATGGTCACGGTGCCAAGCAGGCCCCCGCACATGAAAGAACATGCTACATGGTAGCAATTACTACTTTTGAATTTTTAGTCCAGGAACTTTAAGTTACTCCTCGGCAGCTATGTTTTTGTCAATAAGCCCCATCACCCCTCATCCATCGTTACATCCCCACCATCATCTTGCCTTCCTTGTAGTCAGGACTTGAGGTGTTGGAGGGGGTTGTGAATACACCAATTTAATACTTCATGCTTCTAGTCAATATGAAAACGAGCAACCTTCACATGAACCTGGACATCTGGAGTTGTCACCCGTCAGTCATGTCCTTTGTAACAGGCCAAAGATATTTGGCATACGTTAAAAGGGCCCTACGGACACATTTGGCGGATGCATCAGGATCTTTCCTAGCCCATTAGCCAAATGTAGAGTTCAAATGGTCAGTGACTACATCTAGGCTGCGTTGTCTATTGGACTCTGTGGAAGTCTTTAGTCCACCTCATCTCTTGTCCACTTTTTCCACCCCATTCTTTTCCCTGATTCTGATTAAAATACTTCACCCAAAATCCGGACAAAAAAAAAAAACAAAAACAGCCACAATGAGGAGTTTTTACGATCTGGAGGAACCAGCATGTCAGTGTCAAATTCCATAATAAGGTGGTCTCATCATCGACAGCTGATCTAGTAGGTCCCCTACATATTTCCCTTTCTATGACTCTTGGGCTATTTCTCCATCCCCTCCGATGTAGCCTCCACGTGGCTGCCCAACTTCTCTCCAAGGGCCCTAAAGCAACTGTCACGCTACGGTGTGGGAGGGGAAACTCCACACCGAGCATACACCGATACACTACAGTGAGATGAAAACCGATCAGCAGGCAAGAAGCCAGTGGCAAGGAAAACCACTGAACCAAGTGCACCGGAAACACCAGAAACCAAACCCAGAGGGCAGAAACCCAGTGAGCCCCGTTCTTCACAGAGCCCCAGATGGTAGGGATGCACTTATCCAGAACTCACTGACTGCACCTCCAGGATGGTCCCGGTGCACCTGGCAACTTACCTGCTGATACTGCTGATAGAAGCACCAGAAGTCCATACACCAAAGACTGCAGCCCAGGCACATGTACTGGAACCCGAACACCTAACAGGACACAGTACACACAACACACCCAGGAACCAGCTCACCAGCAACAACTCACAGTATCGCTGTTCCCCCTCCGGGGAACCCTGGAGCCCTCTCACCGAAGGCACATACATACAGGGAATGTCTGGACTCCATGTCAGAAGACACATGGCAGTCACAGACCAAACACCCACCCGTACATAAACCACACAACAGGAATAAGGGAAGGGGATGAGAGGACCTCGGGAAGACCTCGATGACATATTAAGTGGCCACAAGGACTGGGCAGATGGAATCCCAGGAAAGGTGCATAGCTCCAGCACCAACGGAGGCTGAAGCACAACTAACCCACCAGGCTAGCAACAACAGAATAAAAGCACCTAGTGACCACACCCAGGTCAATATGTTAACCCCATGAGAACCAGACAGGGAAGGAGGGAAGTACCAGCAACCAAAACTACACGTTGCCCCTGGCAACCACGGCCTACTACCGCAGCCAGAATGCCAGGACACAAACATGAGCAACATGGAAGCCGTGTCACGGAGAACAACCGAGACACCAACAATATACACGTTGCCCCTGGCAACCAGCATACAACCAAATCCGGAATACCAGGGCACAAACATGAGCAACATGAAACACGTGTCACGATAACCACACGGTACGTGACAGCAACTTCATGGTCTACCTCTCTGGTATGGGCATCCTTACTATGGAGGCTAAAACCTTGAAACCAGGCTCACATCTGAGTACTTGTAACCATGTAGAGTTCCTTATGGGTTTCTGATAGAACATGTTCTCCTGCCTCCTTACTCAGCAAACCATATACGTTAACCCTCCCTAGACCTTCTATTATCATCATCTGGTACATAACTTTCATCCAGCTGCTTATTTTCTTACTATTTATTGGGCAAAAAAAGGATAAAAGGACACCCACAGCCTTTGAAGAGCACATATATAAAGCTCTGGTGAGTCACGTCGCCCATAGATTAATACATATCCATTGCTGCATAGTGACAATGTGCTGAGGCTGAAAGGCGGCCTTTTGCTAGGGCAGTGCATTTTCTGCACCAGTTGGCAGTAAAAAGCTGCTTAGCATTGCAATATACAAGGGTATCCTTTGTTCGGCCTTTCGTCTGGAGGCTGTCACAGAGATTAGATGGTCACAGATACAGGGGGGCTGACTGATCTACCGGGAGATTGTCGGCTCTTTTTTTTTAGAACGGTGCAGCGTAAACTCCGATTATCATTTCAGCCATATGCTGAGAGGCCTCGGCTCCACCGAACTTCACACAAAAGACAGATCATGCGTGTGGGCTGTAAGCTTCCACGCCAGCTAACTAGTAGAGTCCTGTCTGAGCCTGTCCTCGGAAAGATCACGCCCTAAATGCGGTAACTGCTGGGACGTAAACCCATGAGAAGTCATCGGAGGAGAGTGACAAATTCTACCAAATTCTTGAGGACCTGTGACAAATATTGAGGTGCTCCTCAATATCAGGGCCCTGGGCAAGAAAGAAAGAAGCCCCCCCCCCCCCCTTCTGCAATTTTCACTGTTTTTCAGTTTACATAATCATATCCAAAATAATACTCCCTTAAAGAGTCCGCATAATACTGCTATATATTTCCCATATACTACCATATAATGCCAAATAATACTTTCTTAAAGAGTCCACATAGTACTACCATATAGTGCCTGTATAATACACATATCCAAATAATACTCTATCCCCAATAATAGTCTACATAATACTGCTACATACTTCCCTTTTTGTGCCCATATACTATTCCATATCCTAATTGGTGTTCCCTTATAGAGTTTACCTAATACTGCCATATAGTTCCCATATAACACTACCATATAGTGCCCATATCATAAGCCTTATACAAATAATACTCTCTTAAAGAGTCCACATAGTACTGTCACCTAGTTCCCACATAATACTACCATATACTGCCTATATCATATGCCGTATCCAAATAATACTCTCTTAAAGAGTACACATAGTACTGTCATATAGTTCTCACATAACACTACCATATAGTTCCCATATAATACTACCATATAGTGCCCATATCATATGCCGTATCCAAATAATACCCTCTTAAAGAGTCCACATAGTACTACCATATAGTACCTGTATAATACACATATCCAAATAATACTCTATCCCAACAATAGTCTACATAATACTGCTACATACTTGAATTTTTGTGCCCATATACTATTCCATATCCTAATTGGTGTTCCCTTATAGAGTGCACCTAATACTGCCATATAGTTTCCACATAACACTACCATATAGTGCCCATATCATAAGCCATATCCGAATAATACCCTCTTAAAGAGTCCACATAGTACTGTCACCTAGTTCCCACATAATACTACCATACAGTGCCTATATCATATGCCGTATCCAAATAATACTCTCTTTAAGACTCCACATAGTACTGTCATATAGTTTCCACAAAATACTACCATAAAGTGCCCATTTCATATGCCGTATCCAAATAATACTCTCTTAAAGAGTCCACATAGTACTGTAATATAGTTCTCACATAACACTACCATATAATGCCTATATTATGTGCCGTATCTAAATAATACTCTTAAAGAGTCCACGTAGTACTGTCACCTAGTTCCCACATAATACTACCATACAGTGCCCATATCATACACCGTATACAAATAATACTCATGACAGCCTTAGATACATTAGCTCACCCCACAGTATCACACGACAGCCTTAGATACATTAAATCACCGGACAGTATCACACAACAGCCTTAGATACATTAAATCACCGGACAGTATCACACAACAGCCTGAGATACATTAAATCAC
Organism: Rhinella marina; assembly: GCA_900303285.1. NCBI lineage: Eukaryota > Metazoa > Chordata > Amphibia > Anura > Bufonidae > Rhinella > Rhinella marina. Next base: position 328,327 of record ONZH01002915.1, read on the forward strand.
CGGACAGTATCACACAACAGCCTGAGATACATTAAATCACCGGACAGTATCACACGACAGCCTGAGATACATTAAATCACCGGACAGTATCACACAACAGCCTGAGATACATTAAATCACCGGACAGTATCACACGACAGCCTGAGATACATTAAATCACCGGAGAGTATCACACAACAGCCTGAGATACATTAAATCACCGGACAGTATCACACAACAGCCTGAGATACATTAAATCACCGGAGAGTATCACACAACAGCCTGAGATACATTGGCTCTGCAGTGCAGTAACACACAACAGTTTTAGCTGCACCAGATCAGCAACACAGTATCACACAATAGACTTAGATACCCCTTACATGATGGCCACTGTAATGTCATATGGTTCTCTGCTACAGTATCACACATGATGGGCTTAGATACACCAGCCTAGCAGGACAGGATAAGCTTAGATACAGCAGCCTAGCAGGACAGTATCCCACCAGATAAGCTTAGATACAGCAGCCAAGCAAGCAGAAAGTGTCCCTCGTGGTAGGTTTAGATACAGTGGCCCAGCAGGCAGTATCACTCATGGGAAGCCTAGATACAGTGGCTCAGCAGGCAGTATCACTCATGGGAGGGTTAGATACAGTGGCCCAGCAGGCAGTATCACTCACGGGAAGCTTAGATACAGTGGCCCAGCAGGCAGTATCACTCATGGGAGACTTAGATACAGTGGCCCAGCAGGCAGTATCACTCATGGGAAGCTTAGATACAGTAGCCAGCCGACAGTATCACTCATGGGAAGCTTAGATACAGTGGCCCAGCAGACAGTATCACTCATGGGAAGCTTAGATACAGTAGCCAGCCGACAGTATCACTCATGGGAGGCCTAGATACAGTGGCCAGTCGGCATTATCACTCATCGTAGGTTTAGATACAGTAGCCAACCAACAGTATCACTCATGGGAGGCATAGATACAGTGGCCCAGCAGACAGTATCACTCATGGGAAGCTTAGATACAGTGGCCCAGCAGACAGTATCACTCATGGGAGGTGTAGATACAGTGGCCCAGCAGACAGTATCACTCAGGGGAAGCTTAGATACAGTAGCCAGCCGACAGTATCACTCATGGGAGGCTTAGATACAGTGGCCAGTCGGCATTATCACTCATCGTAGGTTTAGATACAGTAGCCAGCCAACAGGATCACTCATGGGAAGCGTAGATACAGTGGCCCAGCAGACAGTATCACTCATGGGAGGCTTAGATACAGTGGCCAGTCGGCAGTATCACTCATGGTAGGTTTAGATACAGTGGCCGAGCAGGCAGTATCACTCATGGGAGGCTTAGATACAACCAGACTATATCACGCACCTCTGGAAAGTTTGGGACACTGTAAATAGGAAATAATAAAGCAGTATCACACATGAAAGGCTTGTCTAATGATCGCCCGCTGGACCCAGAGCCGCTCCATCCAAGGGGAGACCTCCGCCCCCAGGAGGACTCGCCCGCCGCAGGCCAGGGCCCGGGAATGTGAGATTTCAAGCCTTGAAATAACACATTTGACTGTGATAACAGAACATTCCTGGGATTGCGCTCTCCCCAGCTGTTCTGTGGGACCTGAGGATCTTGTATCCTCCGCATTCACATCTAATCTGCCCGGAAGAGTCAGCGCAGAAGACGCCCGATTATCCCGGAAACCTTCCATGGCACACACAGGCCCGGCCAGCTGTTTTTGGGCAGAAAAGATAAAGCCGTACACTGATTTCCATGATGATGTAATGTACGGAGCGTTCCTCTGGCAGCCGGACAGACGTAGACGCGCTCCCTTTTTAAAAAAAAAGTTTTATATATATTTTTTCAACTATTCCTGGAATGTACAGCGAGGCGCTCCCTACAGGACGGAAATCTCTGCTGTAATCACTTCCAACGTCTCCAGGTCCTGAAAATCACATTGCCGGTGGAGGCCTCATACACAAGACCGTATGCGATTTGGGGTTGGCAAATCACGGATTCCGGCCAAGTTCATGCCGCCATTTTCTGTTTTCAATCTCCTGTAAAAACGTCCTATCCTTGTCCGCAAAACAGACAAGAATAGGACCCATTTTATCTTTTTTGTGGGGCTGCGGACACACGGATGCAGACAGCACACGGTGCGCTGCCCACATTTTTTGAGGGCCAATTAAAATGAATGGGTCCGTATCCGATCCGCCAAAAAACGTAGATTGGGTGCGGTCATGTACATGGGGCGTGTCCTTATATGGCGGCATAGGGAATCCCTAGGCTCCAGGATACCACGTATGTCCTCATGTGGCATCATTCTCCCCTTTCAGCAGAGAATATCTCCGTAATACAACGTGAGATGGACCACGCCATAATTTTTTGTCTTTTGTTACATTAAAATTGGCGGAATAGTATGAGCCCTATGGCCGCCATACATATTAGTTTCACAATCACAACAGCTGGAGTGCTGAAGGTTACAGATACCGCCTTAGGGGGTTAGCTGGTTTCACCGAAATCTGTGTTTGACCTATAGGGGTTCGAGAGAAGAGTCGCCCTAGGCCTGGTGGACACAGTTTCCACGGTCAGGGTTGGCTTGACCCCGAGAAGGTCACGATCACATTAGATAAGGAAAGAAGCAAAAACGATCTAATGTTTGGGCGTCCAGTGTTCCCCAAAATGTGTGTCAGTTGGTTAATAGCATGTCTATGAAAGATGAACCTCAAAGGGGTGCAGCCTAGCAGACAGATGACCCGCCAAAGACTAGAACACTTACCATAATTCATGCATGAAGTTTTCAGCATGACATACATGTCTCTGCTATACTGTATTACTGGGAGTTTTGGGGGAAGGGGGGGGGGTTGTTGTAGTACAAAGACGCCCTTACTTACCCCTCTGACAGCTTTATCACGCAGTTTGACTTCTCCAGTCCACACCTGCCACCCCTGTTCATGACGTGCCTACTGCATGATGTGACCACCAGCTGCTGCGGGACCTCAACAGCTGCACCGTCCAGACACTGCAAGAGTCTTCTCAGGCGGTCACTGGACACAAGTCCATCACTAGTCCGACACCTGCTCTACTTTCACCTCCAGACAATTAAGGGTCTTCACACCACGAGGGACGTTACACTGCAATAACCGTTAGTCGGACCTCCAGGCCAAAAGCCAAAACCAGGAGGACCCAGAACTACACGTAACAAGGTGCTTCAACTTTAAATTGGGAGGGCAACATAGGACATCAGGTCACAAGATTTCCTAGCGGGTCTAGGGAATATCTCCCTGCCCACCAGAGTCCTTGCAGCTACATACATTAGGCAGAGGAAGAACATCTTGTTGGCACCTGATTCAGCAGAGGAGAGGTCTACCCTAGTCAATTGTTAGGGCCACCACCATTTCCTTTGCTATACTTTCCTACATGGCAGACCATTAGTGGTCTAGAGTAGGGATGCTCAACCTGCAGCCCTCCAGCTGTTGTAAAACTACAACCCCCACCATGCCCCGCTGTAGGCTGTCTGGGCATGCTGGGAGTTGTAGCTTGGCAACAGCTGGAGGGCTGCAGGTTGGGCATCCCTGGTCTAGAGCACTACATTAGGTTATATCCCGGTGCCATGGTGTCGGCTTACCGCCAACTGCTAGGCTGAGCCTCAACTTGTACCATAACCCATGACAGCTTGGCAATTAGCGGCAATCTGCCACATCATGTACAGATAGCTGTGGAGTATTCCCATCTGGGACATTGATAGCACGTAGTTAGGATATGCCCTCAATGTTAGAAGCAGGTCCTAGAGGTGGGACCCAATTCTACCTCCAGAATAGGACCCTCTGAGGTGAACAGAGCAGCCACCCTTCGCTATGGGAGTTCTGAAAACAGCCCAGCATCAGATTGGCCATTTCCAGCAGTCCAATAGCAGTGAATGGAGAAAAGTTGGCCACATTAATTAGCACAATGCAGTCTCCTAGTCACCACCATGGACTTCCAAAAACAGCAGAGCGTGCTAGCTCAGGTATCTGTGGAACTCCCATAGCAATGAAGAGCATGCCTCGCATACCAGGGGCCAATTCTGGAGATAGGAGCAGGCCTCAGAGGTGGGAGCCACACCTACCCGACATTGGTGGCATATCGCTAGGGTATGCCATCAATGTCCCAGATGGTTTCTCAATCTTCAGCCATTTCCACATCTAGAGAAATGGTCTCCGGCTGCAGCAAAATGATATGATGGAAGGAGATCTTATGTGCCGTGACCAGTCATCTCAATGGTCTTTAGCGAGTGACCAGTGAATGAGGTGGCCACACTTGCACAATGTAGTCTCCTAGTCATCACCATGGACTTCCAAAAACAGCAGAGCATGCTAGCTCAGGTATTTTTGGAACCCCCATAGCAATGGAGAGCATGCCACTAGAGATGAGCGAGGACGGAAGCGGCTGCCTGCGCCCATGCGAGCGCAGGGGAGCCGAGCGGTACAGTGCTCTTTTCGAGCACGTTCGCTCATCTCTACATGCCACACATGTCAGGGGCCAATTCTGGAGATAGGAGCAGGCCCCAGAGGTGGGACCCACACCTACTCAACATTGATGGCATATCCTAGCGATATGCCGCCAACGTCCCAGATGGTCAAAAACCCCTTTAAAATGGTTTCCCAATCTTCAGGCACCTGCACATCTAGAGAAGAGGTCTCCAGCCGCAGCTAAACGATAACTCCTAGCATGCTTAAAGGAGAACTCCCGCAAAAAGTTTTATTCTCTGACCTGTTAGAAAGGTGCATGATATAATCTGTAGTGAATGTCATTTTCTTATCAGAGGCTGAAATTGAGAGTTTCCACTCTTCTTATTGTAGCTGGGTCATGTGACCAACTCCCTGACCTCCAACTGACCCAGGACAGGAAGCCAGTAACTGCTCTATTCATTCCTATGAGACTGAAAGTGAGGCTCCCATAGGAATACATAGAGAATTAGACTTCCTGTCCACACATAAGTCTATGTGTGAGTTGGTGGGTCTGATTCCTAGTCACATGACAGATTAGAAGCATCCGGGAGATATAACTCAAATATTCAGCCACTGGTAAGAAAATGACATTTACTACAGATTACATCATGTACCTTTCTAGCAGGACATGGAATAAAAATTTTTTCGGGAGTTCTTCTTTAATGGTAGTTTAGCAATAACTGGTGGCCCACAGGTTGGAGACCAATGATCTAGAGACACAAGTAGAAGATGAAGAGTTAAACCACCTCCGTAGGACAATGTGATGGAAGGAGATCTTATGTGTCGTCTCCAGTCATCTTGATGGCCTTTAGCTAATGACCACACGCAACATAGTACGGTACACGAGGTCAGTTCCTCCCATGATATTTTACACAAGAAACTTCTATCAGAGCCCAAAAAACTTCCAAAAACAAAAAAGTAACGTTTGAATTGATTTTTTTTTGTTTTATTTTCTGAAGCTTATTCCAAACAGCTTGCCAAGTTAAAGGCTATATACCAACCTGGGCGCAGCCCAATATAAAGTGTAAATTTAAGCAAACAAGCCCTGTAAAAAGACATTTGATGAACCTTTTTGTTGACCGCCAACATGTTATAATATCATTAAGAGAATCAATATAGAGAACAAACCCAATGGTGAACCCGCTTCCCTTTCGTCCCTTTAAGACCACCCAAGATGGCGAGCGTCTTCAAGAGGAAGTGAAGGTGGGTTTTACATGGAAAAAAACATAAAAATCACCTAAAGAACAACATGTTGGTCAGCGCCGTCTTCGGAATTTGCCTTCGTCGGATCAAACTTTAGAAATATCAACCAAATGACAACTTTTATAATAGAATATTTAAATAGTTAACAAAACCATAAAAACATTTAACGATCGGCAGGAAACAAGCGGATGTTAAGACTTTGCCCCTCCCCTTATTTTATTTTTGCCGGTTTGTTAGAAGTGAAGGTTAATACGAGTTACGTCTATAGAGATTTCGTTAAGGATATTATGACACGTCAGCCACGATGTCGAAGAGTCGTAAAGCTATTCAGAGCAAAAACTTCAGGAATCGGTTTATAAGAAAAATAAAGGTTTTAAATACAAAGATATGTAAAAACAAACATTTTTGCTTCCCCAAGCAAACAAACAAACAAGAAAACTGAAAAAAGTTCTGTATTTCCCGTATACTCATTCATATATTGAGGCAGTATTAAGGTGCTGGCAAAATCTTTTTGTCGAAGACCAAGCCAAGGTTGTGTAGTTTGTCTCAATCCTTTTGCATGCATTTGTCCATAGTCTACAAGATCTCAGAGGATTTTTTTTAACTTTTTTTCAAGCCGACAACCTTGAAATTAGAATGTCACAGTTCAAAAAAAACAAAAAGAAGTCTTATAGGATATTCTATAGAAAAGTTCACAAACTCGAGCTCTTGAGCTGTTTGAGTTTCTGTTTTAATTGTTCTCTTTTCAGTTTTAACTGTTCGGTCTCCCTCAGGAGCCGTCGCTCGTCTTCCTGCATGGAGATGACGTATTCCGTGGCCTTTTTGAGGATAACTACTTTGGGCGCTTTTTCGTTATTGGCTACTTCGGGGATCTGGTCTCTGAGAGCAAAGAAGCTGAGTTTGAGTTCGTTTCGCCTCTGGCGTTCCAAGACGTTGTGCGTCCGCCTCTTGTCGTTCTCCTCGCTGTCCGACGACCTGGGGCTGGAACACTTGCGGTTGTTGCTGATCTGTTTGAGGACCCGGCCGTTGCTTTCCAGCCTGGCCCTTTTGGAGGAAGGATAGTCCGCTCTGGTGGAAGGTGGGGCCGCGTAGTTGTGCTGGTGGATGGGTACGTGACACCTTTTCAGGACCAGGGGGCTGTGGTGGGATCTGGACTGGTGGGAGTAAGAGTCGTTTTTCTTGGAGGCGGTGAAGCGTTTCTCTACAGTGACCACGTCAATCTCTTCCTCGTCTTCCTCCTCCTCTTCGTCCTCTTCATCCTCATCCTCTTGTTCTTCCTCTGGAAATAAAAAAAGTAAAAGAGAAGTTAGAAGGCGGCCAGGCAACGCAAGCTTCTTCTGTCAGAGCAGGAATGAGAGAAAGTCTTCAGAAGATAAAAGGACATAGGCGGAGTCGAGAGATAAGTCATTGTCTGTGGCGTTCTTAGAAAGCGCGCCGCGCGTCTCTGCCCTAAACTATCATTCACTGCCCAAACCACTTTCACTGAAAACCCCACCCACCACTGCAGTGCTGCAGATCTACAAAGCAGCAACTTCCAACAGCTGTGAGAGATCAAGCAGGAACAGGCTGATCAATCAGGAACCCCTCCCTCATCAACCCAACGTTGGGCACAGTCAATGGTCGCATGGTGGAAAACCAACCCAACCTCCCCCCCTCCTTGGCAATGCAGCAGCGGTAGACAAGAGTAATACTCAAGGCATGTACTCACCAGATTCGGAGCTGCAGCCATTGCTGCTGATGGGTGGCGTTTCCATATTGAGCTCCTGTTCCAAGCACTGAGAGCCAACTTTGGACATGGCATCGTTCAACGGGTAAGGGAAAACCACCGAAGGGTCTATGCATTCAGAACTGGGATCCTGTAGGTATCCAGTGCTGGTCCTACCGGTTCCTATGGGGCTGAGGTTACCCTGGCAGGTAGGAGACTTCTGTGGGCTTGGCTGCTGGTTTTGGGAGGGCATAGAACTCTCCTTCCTAGAAGCCTGGTAAGACGCCAGCTTTTCAGACACCACTTTCTCCAGCTTGGCCGCCGCAGAGAAGCCACTCCACATACAGTCCTGAATGATGATGGACTGGACAAACGTCTCATCTTCCTGGTCATAGATGATGCTTTGATTCACCATGTCCCCTCCCAGGAACTCCGTGACCATCTCCAGCTGGTCAGTAGACGGAAAAAGGCTGGACAGACTGGATCTACGGCTCGGGGACCTCGGTGGGGTGGGCAGTAGCTCAAACTTCTTCCAGATGTCCTCGCTGGGGGCCGGAGGCTGCAGACGGTTGTACTGCTGCTGGTAGAAATTCTCTTCCTCCTCGAAGTAGAAGACTGGTTGCATAGTGTCGTAGTCCAGGTCGTAGTTCCGACTCTGGTAGCTGGCGTTCAGAGGCATGTTGTAAGTCCTTAACTGGAGACCTGCGAGAAGAACATGTGATTAGACTGGAAGGAAACCACTTAGTGCTCTCTGGAGTAGTCAGGAATCCTGGCGACTGACATCTACGGTAAAGACACTGCCATATAGTCTCAAATCCTGACCTGTCACCGCTATTCCCGGCTCGTCGGTGATACGCCACAGCCTCAAACTTTCCCTGGGAACAAAGGGCTGAGTGTCAGGCGTGCACCTTCCAGGAAAAAGCCGGCTGCGCAGGGAGGAGGAGGGGGGACCCACATGGAGCAGTCAGCCCCGCATACGTCTACAGTAAGGGCAGCTATACTGACAGCCTCCCGGCGCCAGGCATTTAAATACCAACCCTGCAATGACAACACCTAGCAGACCCCCGCACTACGGCAGCCCCCTCCTCTTACTACACAGCAGCCAAAGCTCTGGACTAGTCTGCAAGAGCCCCCCCTGACACTGACAGCTCCACTGTCATCACCCCTACACTGACAGCTGGCTACAGACAAGCAGGACCCCCACCCAAGACACAAGCCCCCCTCAGAGTGTATTAGCACATCCTTAAAGGTGTCCCCCTCCCTCTCTCTATAATATCAAAGCCCTTCCAGACATTGACAGCTCCCGACATCGGCACAATCCAATCGCTCATCGATGCAAGAATTAAAGCAGGGACCCTTACCCCGCGATTGCAGTCTTTGTCGTATTCCTGTAGACGTGTAATAATCCAAAAAATGATCGAAAGGAGCCCTCCACCTCCTCCCCCCTAGATCCCGGCCGAGCGCTGAGCTCCGCAGCCACAGACTCCAAAGCACAAAGTCAAGCAGCAGCGAAGGAAGCGGGGCTTTATATAGCCGAGCGCCGGCCTCCGTGTTCGCGCCAAATCTTAGAGGGCGGGGCGGACGAGGGGTGGGGCTCAGAGTCAGTGTGTGTGTGAGAGAGAGAGAGAGAGAGTGTGTGTGTGTGTGCGGTAATGTAGTAACCTAAAGCCCGGAGTATTAACCCCTTGTGGACACACGACGGCGGATACAATAAAGACTGCGCCAATGCTTGGTGTAAGGGGCGGGGCGTAGGGGGGCAGCAGGCGCGGCGGTCACGTGGGGGCCGATTCTGCAACACTGTATCCAGCGCTCGTTCTCAACGTTCTAAAGCGGCTGGCGCTGTTACCGGGCAACCGCCGCCGAGTACAATACACGGTGCAGAGTCGGTCTATAGTTAGAGGCGATGGCTGGAGTCGTAGTCCCTAATCTGGGTAACATTAAGTAATCGGTGAGATCATGAGACGGATTTAATGTCTTCCTAGGAAACATGATGCGGGATTACTGGAAGTGATCCGGCTCTGGCTTGGCTTAGAGTCCGCTCATTGTGTATGTGTAAAGCTGCATTCACACTTATGCTGCAGTTTCCCAGCGACCACCCCTCCTTACAATGCTGGAGGTCTCTGCAGAGAGAGAGAGCTAGTAGCAGCCCCAGCACACACCACCACCACTCCCCCCATCATCCAGAGGGAAGAGCCGTCACATACCTGCCGCTGCCTGCGGGATCACAACCACCATCAGGGGGCGCTCGCACTTCCTGCACCAACACTTTCCCTTGGGTGGATGCGGGGAAAGATTAACTGTTTCCTGCCTCAGTGCAGAGCGAGCACAATGCAGACAGCTGTATACCTGCCCTGTATATATATATATATATAATGTCACAATGACGGGTAATCCACAGATACAGAGGGGCACAGCGCTGGATATAAGTATTAACCCTTTATGGGGGGGCAAAGTCTACAGTCTACATGGGGTTGGGCAGTTGTCATGAAATAGAGGGGGGAGAGGACAGACCCCCCAGGGATGAATACAGGTGTGTGTATATATATATATATATATATATATATATATATATATATATAAAATCTGCCTCTATTATCTATCTATCTATCTATCTCTATCTCTATCTCTATCTATCTATCTCAGGGGCTAGCCTCCTTCTCTGTCAGTGAGAAGATCAGGCACAGCTTCCATGGTTTCCTCTGAAGCGACCACTCCTATCAGACAGGCTGGATCTGTGAAGCAACATCGCCCCCTAGTGGCGGAGGGGGAGGGGCGCTCCGTGCTGGTGAGTGATGGCAGTGCTCGGGACCTCACTTCATGACTAAGGTAATTCAGGGTGAGGAAGGATGAAGCTGGATTATCATTCCAGGAAAATGGCCAAATCCCGCTGCTCCCAAACCAGAAGAACTGAGCAAACAGTGGATGACAGACTGCCCCAGGAAGAGAGGGCCTTAAAGGTGAAGGCGTCCCTTATACTGATGTAGTGGAGAGGAGTTTGTCCCCCTTGTAGTACAGGGACCAGCCATCTCTGGCACTCCAGCTGTGGTAAAACTACAACTGACAGCAGTTCTAGGAAAATCCATAGACGTGAATGGAGCATGCTGGGGGTTGTAGTTCCACAACAGCTGGAGTGCAAGAGGTTACTGACCTCTGGTGGAGTAAATTTACCTGTAGCCACAGATTTCATGTTGTGGGGTCTAGTGACAAAGTCAGCTCTGCTACATCTGTACCAAACTAACCAGCTTCATGTGGCCGGTGGATGAGGGCTGCGTAGACGGCACCGTCCGCCATTACGTTATTCACATCGGAGACGCCGAGGAAAGGTTTTGTCGCTCTTTTGCTGAATAGTTAATTAATGTCTGATGTAAGTGTCGCAAAGTCTTATTTGTTTCACACCATGGAAACCAGGCCGGGTCCTTGAATATTACACCCCTCACTTATTAATACTATCAGTGGTGGGGGAGTAAGCCAGAAATCATCGTTTGGGAGGAGATGTTACTTCATGGTGTATTCACAGAGTATCTATCTATCTATCTATCTATCTATCTATCTATCTATCTATCTCATATCTATCTATCTCATATCTATCTATCTATCTATCTATCTATCTATCTATCTATCTATCTCATATCTATCTATCTATCTATCTCATATCTATCTATCTATCTATCTATCTATCTATCTATCTATCTCATATCTATCTATCTATCTATCTATCTATCTATCTATCTATCTATCTATCTATCTCATATCTATCTATCTATCTATCTATCTATCTATCTATCTATCTCATATCTATCTATCTATCTATCTATCTATCTATCTATCTATCTCATATCTATCTATCTATCTATCTATCACAGCACATGGTCTGTAATATTGAAGGTATATCAATGGAAGTCGCCCCTCGTGTTATTTCGTGCCCCCCTCGCCCCCTCCTGATTATTAGAGTAGGAAGCCTCTGCTTCTCTCTTCCTCTGTCTCCACCGCTCTGATCTCTCCCCCAGTTTTCTGTAAGAGTTTGGCGCCACCTAGCTGCCGCTCCTCACCCAGGATGCAGATTACTCCACACAGGCGCCTTTGCGTTCATTTTTGTGACCTTTTGCCCTCTTTAGCTCTTCTTATATGATAAGATTTATACTTTCGGAGGTTGTTGGGGAAGTGAAGGGACATCTATATACTGCACAGGACCAGTATTGGTGCAGGAGGAGGATGCAGTTTTCAGGTATGACCCCCAGGGACAAGCGCAGTGACCAAGATATCGGGGTCTATGGTATGTTTTGTATTAACATTAGAGACTGTTAAGTTTGTGGTTTGTAGCCTGTGCCAAATTACATAGGGCCCAGTGCCACCGGAATTATAGCTATAACCCCCAGCCCCCCCCCCCCATTCACATACATTCTCATTTTGGCCAAGCATGCATGTGTTCTCAATGGATAAAGGTAAGTAAGCTGCTACCAGACTCCTCTGGCAGTGTTTTTTTCCTTACTTAAAAACCAAAAAGGATCAGGCATGCTGAAATCCAACAGCCCGATCCTTCTCTCCTGATATCTGTCATCGTTGTAGTGAGTTTGGCCGACATATCTCTAATGTGTATTCCAGCGTAATGGGTTATTCTGGTAACAAGAACTTATCCCCTATCCTCTGAATAGGGAATAGCTGTCCGGCCACGAACAGGGGCCACGTGTCCCTTGTGGAATGGATTGATGGTTGAGCATGCCACCACCTCTCCAGTCTATGGGATTGTCCCAGCAGTCTCATAGAGTCTGAATGAAGCCGCACTGGGCAAACTCAGCCATTGGTCCATTTAAACATGGGACACAGGGCCCCTGTTCTGACAAATGGCGGGGTCCCAGTGGTAGGTATGTAGACAACAATATCCTTATTAATTATCTGATAAGTGGTGAACTGCCAACTAGTTATCCGGATATTGTCACCACTGAGAGAAATTCATGGACACATATTGAATATCACCGAGCCATCAGGTCAAAGCAGGTAGATGAAAGATGTAAAAAAAACCCATAGGTACTGGAAATAGATGGACAGACAGATTGATATGATATAGACAGATATGAGAGATAGATATGATAGATAGATAGATAGATAGATAGATAGATAGATAGATAGATAGATATCTCACTCTGAGTCTCATAGGAATGAATAGAGCAGTAACTGGCTTCCTGTCCTGGGTCAGTTGGAGGTCAGGGAGTTGGTCACATGACCCAGCTACAATAAGAAGAGAGGGGATAGCTCTCAGATACAGTCTCTGATAAGATGATTACATTCACTACAGATTATATCATGCACCTTTCTAACAGGTCAGAGAATAAAAATTTATGCAGGAGTTCTTTAATTCCAAATTCCCTTTGATGTACACAGCTAGTATCACCATGGTTACAGACCACAAACAAACAGTTTGTAGTCAGCTCCAGTAGTCATCTGGTAACAGAGGAGGTGGAGGCTCCGACAGCATAGGATTTTTTTCTTTTAGTCTGTAATCTTGGAGACACATAGTTCTGCAGTAGGAGCTGTATACATGAAACGGCAGTAAAAGTTATAGACTTCGGCTCCTATGGTTAACCCTGTAACCCTATTTTTGTTTTTAAAAATAATCACCTGGATACTTTTAAAAGTATCGTTTCAATTACACATTTTCATCTCATTTTTTCCGGATGAGTGTAGTAGTCGTTATGTCAGAGGATGTTTGTTTGATAAGAAAATTTCCTGTAACCTTGGCATCCGGCTAACATGTACCACCGACCTCTCCAGCACAGATGATCAGAACCTCGGATACTCTGATTTCTCACACTGGAATGCGGATCCTGTTTGGAGTCCTGACATATTACTCATCGCTGACCCTGTTCGATCGACCACAGCGAAGCGATGAGCAAATTCTACCAATAGATGGCGTCAGGAATAGTATGAGGTTATAACGAATGCCATTTGTTTCATGGACTCTATTAGGACGTAGTAGGTATAACAGAAGGGGTGCTTAGCACTAAAACATACCTCCCAACTGTCCTGGATCCAGCGGGACATTCCCGGATTGCAGTGACTGTCCCGGTAGGGGGGAGGTATGTCCCGCTTTCTGGCAGCTGTCTCCGCTTCCATAGCTCCCTGCTTCATCTTTCCTCCGACACCAACCTCCCCCTGCCGGCTTTCCATACCTCTTGTCTGTGCAGGGGGCCATCTGCCTCAGCTCCACCTACTCCACAGACTAGAGCAGCTGATGTCCTGCTGCTGCTAGGAAGAGGGTAAGTATGTGGTGTTTATTTTTTTTACTTTCTGTGAGCGGCACAATGTGGGCATATTACTGGGGGCATAATGTGGGCATATTACTGGAGGCACAGCTGGGTTTATTACTGGGAGCATATAACTAGGCATATTACTGGGGGCACATAACAGGGCATATTACTGGGGGCACAATGTGGGCAAATTACTGGGGGCACATAACGGCATATTACTGGGGGCACAGCATGGGCATAAATACTGTGCAGTGGCATGAAGGGGGAGTAACTACTATGTGGGGGCATTAAGGGGACTGGTTGGGATTAGGTGTATAGTTATGTTTTGGGTGGAGTTAGAGGCGTGGCCTAGTGCAGAAAAAATTTGCCGCGGCATGTGCCTCTTTGTTCGTTTACAAAGTTGGGAGGTATGCTAAAGTACAAGGCCTGCAAAAGCAATGATGGTGGTTGCAAAAGGTGAAGTGTCCATTACTGCACAGGCCCATGGAAAGATGTCTCTACTAGTAGTAAGTAGGCTCAGTGGTCAGTACTACACCCATATCAGCCCACATACCAAAAACATACTCACAGGCCATTATCCCAAGTATACATACATCCCAGAAGTCCCATAAAGAGGTGGGATTTATGCATATTTACATAAAGCTCCAAAAGGGATCCAGCTTTACCAGAATCCTGAATAGCCCCACGGCACACATGTCCTGGGGACTTCACCACCTGGCGGACCTGATGGCTATTCAGTGATGGTATCTATTTCAGAGGTGGCCAGGTTCCTATAAAGTTCACCTGTAGCCATCCTTCTGAAATAGGGGGTCTGATGAGGGCCTCCCGTCAATGTTTATCCAGCCTCGGCTGTAATGGAAGTGGTATTGTTTCACTGTACAGGGGGTCCCACTGTCATTATAATGAAAAAGCTGCTGTTTCCGAAAGTCATAGACCTTCCATCAGTTCCGTACTTGTCTATGAAAGGCTGGTGAAGTCACCAGGTCACCTCCTGTCCCAATGGGCGGACAATCAGATAGCTTACCCACAGGCACACCACATAGCCAGATATTTAAAATCCTGCCCCATGTGGTCTAGTAATGCCCCCTTTATGTAAATGTGAATAAATCCCACCTCTTTATGGGGCTTCTGGGATGTATGTATACTTGGGATAATGGCCTGTGAGTATGTTTTTGGTATGTGGGCTGATATGGGTGTAGTTCTGACCACTGAGCCTACTTACTACTAGAAGAGACATCTTTCCATGGGCCTGGGCAGTAATGGACACTTGACCTTTTGCAACCAGCATCATTGTTTTTGCAGGCCTTATACTTCAGTGCTAAGCACCCCTCCTGTTATACCTACCATATCCTAATAGAGTCCATGAAACAAATGGATAACTGTCACTATGAGCTGAACTTAAAGGGCATCTGCAACCAGAACCGTGTAATTATTTAAAATAAAATCCATGACTTATAATAACCAGATCTACTTATTACTGAGCTCCAGATTTTCTGCTTTGGTTCATAAAGTCGTAGAATTAAATGATAACATTCTTGCTGTCTTCATCTACCACTAGGGGGAGCTTATTGAAGACAAATTTATGCAGCTCCCATTGAACTCAGTGATAAATTTGTCTTCTGTAAGCTCCTAAGCTCCCTCTAGTGGTGACTACAGGAAGACCAAATTCTCTGCTTTGGTTCATAAAGTCATAGAATTAAATGACACCATTCTTGATGTTTTCACCTACCACTAGGGGGAGCTTACTGAAGACAGTGTATACAGCTCTCATTGAACTCGATGATAAATGTGTCTTGTGGTGATTGCAGACAGATCAAATTCTTTACATTGGTTCATAAAGTTGTATAATTAAATGATAACATTCTTTATGTTTTCACCTACCACTAGGGGGAGCTTAGTGAAGACAAGTTTATATAGCTACCATAGAACTTGATGATAAATGTGTCTTACGTAAGCTCCCTCTAGTGGTGACTGAAGGCAGACCAAATTCTCTACTTTGGTTCATAAGGTTGTAGAATTAAATGGTAATATTCTTGCTGTCTTCACCTACCACTAGGGGGAGCTTACTGAAGACAAGTTTATATAGCTCCCATTGAACTCAATGATAAATTTGTCTTCTGTAGTCTCCTAAGCTCCCTCTAGTGGTGACTGAAGGCAGACCAAATTCTCTACTTTGGTTCATAAAGTAGTTAGAATGAAATGATAACCTTCTTGCTGTCTTCAACTACCACTAGGGGGAGCTTACTCAAGACACATTTATACAGCTCCCATTGAACTCAATGATAAATGTGTTTTCTGTAAGCCCCTAAGCTCCCTCTAGTGGTGACTGCAGGCAGACCAAATTCTCTGCTTTGGTTCATAAAGTTGTAGAATTAAATAACATTCTTACTGCCTTCCCCTACCACTAGGGGGAGCTTACTGAAGACAAGTTTATACAGCTCCCATTGAACTCAATAATAAGTGTCTTCTGTAAGCTCCCTCTAGTGGTGACTACAGACAGAACAAATTCTCTGCTTTGGTTCATAAAGTTATAGAATTAAATGATACCATTATTGATGTTTTCATCTACCACTGGGGGAGCGTACGTAGGACAAGTGTATACAGTTATCATTGAACTCAGTGATAAATTTGTCTTCTGTAAGCTCCTAGGCTCCCTCTAGTGGTGACTACAGGAAGACCAAATTCTTTGCTTTGGTTCATAAAGTCATAGAATTAAATGACACCATTCTTGATGTTTTCACCTACCACTAGGGGGAGCTTACTGAAGACAGTGTATACAGCTCTCATTGAACTCGATGATAAATGTGATGTCTTGTGGTGACTGCAGACAGATCAAATTCTTTACATTGGTTCATAAAGTTGTATTATTAAATGATAACATTCTTTATGTTTTCACCTACCACTAGGGGGAGCTTAGTGAAGACAAGTTTATATAGCTACCATAGTACTTGATGATAAATGTGTCTTCCGTAAGCTCCCTCTAGTGGTGACTGAAGGCAGACCAAATTCTCTACTTTGGTTCATAAAGTTATAGAATCAAATGATACAATTCTTAATGTTTTCACCTACCACTAGGGGGAGCTTAGTGAAGACAGGTTTATACAGCTACCATAGAATTTGATGATAAATGTGTTTTCTGTAAGCTCCTAAGCTCCCTCTAGTGGTGATTGCAGACAGACTGAATTCTTTGCTTTGGTTCATAAAGTTCTAGAATGAGATGATAACATTCTTGATGTTTTTACCTACTACTAGGGAGAGCTTACTGTAGACAAGTGTACAGCTCCTATTGAACTCAATGATAAATTTGTCTTCCCTAAGCTCCCTCTAGTGGTGAATGCAGGTAAACTGAATTTTGTCATGTAACTCTGTGACTATTCAGAATATTTTGGAGCTTCATATGAGAAAAAAAAAATGAGCTCCGATCCCTGATGCATTGCATCTGTGGTTCATGTACGACCATACTACTGTTGCGCGCTATGGTCACATGACTAGGTCATCCAATAGGACTTATGCTGTATAACCTTTTTTGCTGAATTTCGACAACCAGCTAATATTAAGCAATACTGTGGTTTATTGACATCTCCTGCCCCCACTTAGGGAATTCAGTTTACTTAATGTATTTGCCTATGGGATGAGTAATATCCTTTTTATGTCCTGGGCCTTTCATTGTGTTGTAGATTGAAAGTAAAAGTGATGTGGAGTGTGATTTATCTAGATTTCTGATTGTTTGCCGAGGCTCAGCCAACAACTGCGGCCATTGTTCGATGCATGAAGGGGGTGATAGTGAATTAAGAATTCCACCTTAAATTTGCTTAATGTGACTCAGTTTCCTCAATGACAGATGTGAGATTTGCAACAACTCAACCGTTAATGAGATTAGGTTGGATATCAGACTATGATTACCTGGGATCAGGGTTGTAGCCTTGGGGAGTGCAGAGGTAGCAGTCACACCCAACCCTAGTGCCATAAGAAGACACTGTTATTATAAATAGCAAATATTAGGTGGGGGGCCTGTTATAAATTTTGGATCATGGCCCAGGAACTTCATGTTATGCCCCAGCCTGAGACACTGTCATCTATTTGTATAGGGATGTGCCTGATCCTGCAGCCCTATTCAAGTAAATGAACCTGCACGGTGTCTGAGTTGGGTACTGCAGCGGTGGGGATACATTATGTCAGTGGGCTTTTTGGCCTCGGACTTGGATCTTGGATATCGGGCTCCCACCGATAACACGTTGACGGCTTGCCCTAAAGAAAGGCCATGTTACTCTGTGTCGTACCAGCTTCTCCTTCCCCACCTTTGTCCACCATAGCGTATGCATCAGCACCCGAAACTGGAGCCTGAAGATGGCATCAGGCCTGGCGCATCAAGGGGACCACATTCTCTAGTGATTAAGGTTCTTTTTTCATGCCTTCATTTTCCCTATGCATTTGAGTAGCTCTTGTCGCTCCTGTTCCTAACCTTGGCCTTGTTTCTTGACTTGACCCTTGGATACTACACCTGGCATTTGTGGTACTGTTCCTGGTCCTGACTACTCCTGACTACATTCCTGTCTTGACCCTTGAAGACTATGCCTGGTACCTGTAGTGCTTCTCCCAATCCGGACTTCCAGCTTGGTCCTGAAAAGGCTTCTGTCTCATCTTGTGGCTTTTCACATCCTGTCTGGTCTCCTGGTTAAGATGTTTGCCTCTGTTCCTGACTATGCTTCACTCTGACAGTGCCACCTCCACCAGTCCAAGACTATTCTGATGACCCTCGTTACGAACAGTGGGCATCGATCCATTGTGCCAACTAACCGGTTTGACCTTGGGCTAATCCTAAGGTTGTTTTCCTGGCTGTCTCCTGATATTCACCCTTAAACCCCTATACAGGGATCTGACTTTGCTGCAGGGAACCAACCAGACCGCTACCTCCTGGAGTACTCCTGGTGTAGTTGGCAGCTGACACATGGGGATCAGAGACACTAGTGAGTAGCACCAATGAATCAGGCAGCACTTGTAGTCAGAAAACAGGCCAAAGTCAAAACTAGCGGGTTTGTCCATGTCCGTGAAAGAGATCCAAGGCTGAGGCAGACGGCAATAGAGCAGTTGGGTAAACAGGATAAGGTGAGAACAGGTGGTGTGGAACAGAATCAGTAGTCAGGCAGAAGTTCGGTACACGGGTACAGATAATCATACCTTCTCTGTCAGCTATAGACTAGGAACCTGAAGCTCAGGCACCTTAAATACCCAGGGACAGCCATCCATAGGTTAGGATAGAATTTGGACGTGTGCACACTCATTCTCTGCCATCTTGTACCAGAAGTACCAGAAGGCCTGAGAGCAGAGTGCAGGCCACAGCCTTCAGCTGGCACTCGGGAACGGTGACCAGAGGGAGGAGCAGGACAGTGGTGGGATAGAAGGCCAGTACTTGGGTGAGTAGCGCGCTGCCCATGCCCGCTCAGCCAATCAGTAGCTGAGGCGGGGCTGTGGTCTTTGATTGGCTGAGCAGATGTTCCATGACATTTCTTTGTCTGGAGAGCAGCAGGTCCAGTGCAGAACAGCCATGGCAGGGGATCGTTGAGTTAAATAATGATTATTTGTAGCTCTTTCTGGTCCCATTTCTAAATACTATCTCCCTGGAAAACCTTAAAATAATTATCTGTACTACTGTTTTGATTACACTTAGAATTCCAGATTTACAACCCTTTCGAAGAATTCTATAGCTTCTAAAGCACCACTGCTTTCAGACTTACATCATTTCAGTGGACGTCCAACCACAATGACCTCCATCACTGACCGCTCATCTAGGGACAATCAAGTTTTTTCAAGAGTTTTTTTTTTTCATAAATTTCTCTCAATGGGCTGTGTCTGGTATTGTAACTCATCCTGGAGCCGGAGGTCCTGCTAAACCTTCCCATACAGTGTCCTCTCTAAGGTCAGCAACGGAAGTGAACAGCCTGAGCTTGATGAAGCCCTGTATTGTGAATGCACAGTACATTACAACCATGCAAAACTGATTTTCCTTGGTAATTTGTTTTCAACTTGTCATGCTTGCCTGTTCTAGAACATGTTAGAGTGAAGTGGGTTGCTGTGAATTTCCTAGAATTCACCAGAACGAAAGTTCAAAGGTCTAGAAGGAAGAGTTGACTCAGAAGACCTAGTTTCATCGGCCATGACAAGAGGTCTCTGTGTTTGGGTAAACCTTGCACTGAACCATGTTGGTCCTATGACCATTACGTACGCTGTACGTTTTGAAGGACAACATCTCCTCTTTTCAACTTGGACTTATGCTTAAAAGGTTTGTTTGAACAAAAAGGGGCAGGGTGGGGTGTGTAAAAAAAATTTTTTAAAAATCTGCTCGCTATTCAAATGTCCTGCCGTTCCAGACTGTGACTCTTGTACTGGAAGTGATGACGTGCCATTCTCATTCAAGTGATTGCTGCAGCCAATTACTGAGCTCAATGGTCATGTGTGCAAGACTAATATGTCATCATCCCCTTCCTGCTTCTATTTAAAGGGGTTGTCCGGGTTCAGAGCTGAACCAGGACATACCCTTAATTTTGCCCAGGCAGCCCGCCTGACAAGAGCATCGGAGCATTTTATGCTCTGATGCTCTCCTTTGCCCTGTGCTAAATTGCGCAGTGCAAAGGCATTTAGCCCATTTCCGGTGACGAACCGGGCTCTGCCAGGCGGTGGCTTCTGCCGAGCAGTGAGCCCGTTGACGTCACCGGCACTCATGGGGGCAGGCTTTAGCGCTGCCCTAGCCAGTAAAATGGCTAGGGCAGCGCTAAAGCCAGCCCATCAGAGCCCTTGACGTCACCGAACACACACTGCCTCCGTCTGGCAGTCTGATATTGTAAACAAAAGAGGTAGATCGCGCAGGGCTAGGGAGCGCATCGGAGCATGAAGCCGGACGACCCCTTTAATTTTACTTTTTGGTTGGGGAACCCTATCAAGTGTATGTCTTCTGTTTATGTATTGTATTATTTTTGTTGCCCCTTCTTTGAAATACATGTTTTGTTTTGGGATGGAGAGCTGGGCCAAGTTGGGCCTATTCCATACCATATCATTTACTGTATAAAGGTATAGGTGGAAAGAGCTGGTCTTCAATAAAATAGAGGGTTCTACCGCCAAGGACAGGCTGGTTGGCAGTCGATGAGTGCCAGGTTCAAGTGTAACAGTCGAACCAAGGGAGAGAGAGATTGATGGATCCAGAGAATCAACTAGGCCAAGCTCCTGAAACCACTGTGCCAACTAACCAGTTTGACTTTGGGCTAAACCTAAGGTAGTTATCCTGGAGACCTAGACTTGGCTGCAGGGAACCAACAAAGTTTCTGGAGTAGTCCTGCTTTAGTTGGCTGCTGACCAATAGAAGTCAGAGACACTGGTGGTCAGGTAAAACTCATTACAAGAGAATTAGCTGAGGTCAGAGCAGGTGGAGTACGAGCAAATCAGTAGAACAGGTCGGAGGTTTGGGCAGGCGTCAGAGCGTCAGAACAAAGAACAAGCAGAAAATCGATTCTGTATGTGATCAGACTAAAAAATGACACAACACCTTTTCTGGTAGAATAGGAACTAGTTACCTAAACTCAGGCACCCTCTCCTTGGACAGACTGCCTTATATACCAAGGGACATACAGCCGTTGGCTGGGGAACATTTTGGCTGGCCCTTTAAGAAGCAGACAGCTCCTATGCCCTAGAGAACAGGCCAGGAGGCCTCAGCAGACATACGCAGGCACAGCCTGCATTACTCTTCTTCTCAGCGGGGCAGCTATCTCAAAACACTATAGGGGAGATTTAGCAAAAGTGGTTTAAAGGAAAACTGGTTTAGTTGCCCATAGCAACCAATCAGATTCCACCATTCATTTTCAAAAGGAGCTGTGGAAAATGAAAGGTGGAATCTGATTGGTTGCTATGGGTAACTAAGCCAGTTTTTCTTTAAACCACTTTTGATAAATCTCCCCCTATGCCTTTACCCTGGCCTGGTTACAACATGAATACTCTGGACCTTTGTTGCTCTACATGTTCTGTGGATAATGGATAAGTTTGGTCTGACTCACCAGAGCATCCATGGGTGCTATCACACAATGACATGCCCACAAGTCCAGCAGAAGACCACCCCATTTAAAGGACATCTAGAGTCTATTTTGTGTGAGATGAGTGACAAAAAACCTACTAGATCTTATTGATGGTATGTCCAATGTATACAACAATAGCAACAAAGTGGACATGCATATGTTCTGTATGGATGGACAGGTGGCCTTTAGAACCATCTTCTTCTTTGGGGCTAAAGAACCTCAATCTGATGCTGGATAGGGTGGACCTATATTTATTAGGAGCTTAAATTGAAATAAGAAAAGCTAGGTGTCCCGACCCAACTCTGTGATCTTAACTGGCCCACTAATATTAGCTGGCTCACCAGTGGGCCCAGGTTCTGACATGAAAATGGACCCCAAAAATCCAGCTGTGGACAACCCTGTTGTATCCAGTGCTAAAAAATAGCCATGAAAAGGCATTCACATTGTGTGAAAATGATTTGTATCAATGTTGGATGTAGCTCGGGGGTGTAGGTTGGTGTTGGGGCAGGTCCCCCTGGTACTGGGTGCCAGGTGCAAGGCACCAACAAGCCACTCCTTTTTGGTTATGCTTAGATACAGATCTAGGGCAATGATCTGAAGAAAAGCCTAGCTATACATGTGTTTTATCGCTGGTCCTCTACTGAATTTAGCTCCGTGTCTTGACGGTATCCTTATGTGCCTTTCTTGGCCAGATGCCAGGAAACAGTATTGAACTTCAATAGTAATGGGACCTAAACAGCAGCCATTAGCCGAGCATTTGTTTAGCGTCCGTTCCTCTGCAGCCTATTGTCTTACTGTCGGCTATTGAGTGCGGCTGATGAAGGGACATGCAGGAGCAATGACACTCTTTGTAGTGTTTGCACTCACTTAAAGGAAAATTGTCACTAACAGAAGGGGACTATTAAATAGAGAGGACAGCGGGTACAAGAAGCCTTTCTTGCTCTGGAGGACCCAGCATGTACATGCTTTATATACGTAGTTTGCAATACTTTGTTTCACCTGTGGCGGTGCTGCAGGTAAATTGAACACTTGCTGACAGATGATCACTAGAGGGTCAGCAGAAGGACATACTGTGATCCAATCTGGGGACCCTACTTACAAAGTTGTGGACACCTGTATCACCCAAGCCAAAAATATAGACTGGTTGTAGACAAGGGGCAGAAAAAGAATGTAATGTTCACATTACCGATCCCTCGGTGCTTCTGTTCTGTCACTTTTCTACTTTTCTCCTCAACACGGAAACGTGACCACTGAGCCAATGACTGAGGTCAACTCTGTGGTCTGTATTTGAATGAGCGGTCACATTACCTTTGTCAAGAGGGACCAGGATGTAGAGGCCGAGGAGCAGGGACATTTTTGGAATCAGGACCAAGGGGCCTCAGGTGATTATTTTTGTTACATTATTTAAGGCTTGTTTCACACTTGCATTCTTAATTCCGGTTTTCAGATCCAGCAGAGGATCTCAAAACCAGAATTAAACTGAAACCGTTTTTCCCGGTTTTGAGATCCGCTGTTGAATCTCAATACCGGAAAACAACAACGCAAGTATAGAACAGGCCTAAGCCACTCTGTCCATCTTTGAAAATTTTTCTTATGGTTGAACAAAATGCTATAAAGGTTGCTGAATGTATTATATACGGTCACACAATATCCCTTTAGGCATAGATTTATGCTCTTGAGGACCAACATTATCTATTCAGATTAACACGTGCCCATGGGATGCTGAAGGGAATATTAGCATTTACCCAGTGATTTGTCCCTTGTAAAGCCAGAATTTAGAAATGAGTCCCTCAAAGGGGCAACTCCCTCCCTTCTCTCTGTCTAATCTTTTAGATGCTTCGGTCGCTATTGACCATGGCATCTAAGGGGTTTAACTGCCAGGATTGGAAATCGGAGTTATTAGCCACACCACCGTCCTGAACTTGTGAGTACAGTGGTGGTGCCCACAAGATAATTGTGATGCACATCACGAAGGAAAAAGAAGCCTTCACTTGTGAAGGATATACGATATGTCATGGAGCAAGAAAGGATCGACTGAAAAATAATCTGATCTCGATGGTTCTGCTTCTGAGACGTCCTGAAATCAGTTGTAATCTGCAGAGGAACCTGTTACTAAATGCTCAATTTTCCAACAGCACCTCCATAGGGGAGCTGAGGTATTATATAAGACCCAATGAATTCAACGTCATGCGTGAAAAGGTTGGGTCCTCCAGAGTGAGAGGTTCTCTTCGAATCTGCTCTCTACTCAAGGTAACTTATGGGTATCAAAATGAAGGATTTCACTCTATTAAAGGGGTTGTACAATCTTAAGGTTTGTAGCATATCACTAGGATATGCTATAAATGTCAAACAAGAGCATAAATCCAAAAATAAGTCCCATAGCAGTGAATGGAGAGGACACCGCCCAGACGTGGCCACTCCTCCATTCACTGCTATGGGACTTTCAAAAATAACTTCAACGCTTGGCTATTTTTGGAAGTCCCTTAGCAGTTGGATAGAGAAACTCTCATTCATGGTGGGGCCCCATTCTTGAAATAGGAATGGGTCTCAATGGTGGGACGTCCGCCTATTAGACATTTATGGCTACCAATCCTATCAATATGCTATCAGATGTCCAGATAGGAATGCCGAAACAGGATATTTGAAATTGGGTTTCCTCAACCAGACATCTTCTTTAAAGGGATTGTCCCATGAAAAATATTCTACAGTTTTCAAACCAGCACCTGGATCTGAATACTTTTGTAATTGCATGTAATTAAAAATTTTGTATAACCACTGATTTATTCAATAAAAGGTATCTGTATAGTGCCACTTCATTTCTTATTTCTTTGACCTGCTCACTGAGATGGCCGCACATGCTCAGTTTCATCCATCAGCTGCCTCCTGAGCTGTGATAGGGAGAGCTGAGACACACTCCCTGAGCTTTGATAGGGAGAACTGAGACACGCCCCCTGAGCTGTGATAGGGAGAGCTGAGACACGCCTCTTGAGCTGTGATAAGGAGAAAACTGAGACACGCCTCCTGAGCTGTGATAGGGAGAAAGCTGAGACCCGTCTCCTGAGCTGTGATAGGAAGAGATCTGAGACACGCCTCCTGAGCTGTGATAAGGAGAGATAACATAAAAAAGTAGAGACAGCATCCAAATCTTGCGGTGAAATCAGTGACCTTTTATTCCATCAAGACACCCAAACCTTGCTATGTTTTGGCTGTACCTTAGCCTTTATCAAGCATGCATATACAAGTGTATACAGACCTTAAATACCCTAATACCAGTGACATCACTGGTGGTGACCAGGAAGTGGTTGCTACATAACATCATTATGCATAGAGTATTATGATTATATATGAGCCACAGAGTTACATGTAATACAATAATGATCATTCTCAAAGAAAATCCTACAATTGAAAGAGGGAACAAAATTATAAGCTCCTCTCATACCTCATTCTGCTTCTGTTCATATGCTGAACCCGGCACCACAACGTACATATCCAAGGTCACATGTGCAGTCCCGATCACATGACCCGCTCATTTGCATTAATACAAACATCATACAGTGATCGCAGGATATTATATTATATAATCTGTATGCAATCAATAATAGAACAACATATGGCCAGTACTTATGAAAGCAGAATGAGGTATGAGAGGAACTTATAATTTTGTTCCCTCTTTCAATTGTAGGATTGTCTTTGAGAATGATCATTATTGTATTACATGTAATGTAGCAACCACTTCCTGGTCACCACCAGTGATGTCACTGGTATTAGGGTATTTAAGGTCTGTATACACGTATATGCATGCTTGATAAAGGCTAAGGTACAGCCGAAACATAGCAAGGTTTGGGTGTCTTGATGGAATAAAAGGTCACTAATTTCACCGCAAGATTTGGATGCTGTCTCTACTTTTTTATGTTGCCTATTTTGGAGCTGAAGGACTGAACTCCAGTTAGGGACGTGCATCCAGGATACCACGGTCAGCCACGAAAACAGGTGCTGTATCAACCTTTTTTCTGTCTAATGTGATAAGGAGAGAGCTGAGACACGCCTCCTGAGCTGTGATAAGGAGAGAGCTGAGACACGCCTCCTGAGCTGTGACAGGGAGAGAGCTGAGACACGCCTCCTGAGCTGTGATAGGGAGAGAGCTGAGACACGCCTCCTGAGCTGTGATAGGGAGAGAGCTGAGACACGCCTCCTGAGCTGCAGCAATAAAGACACGCCCCTTGAGCTGTCAGCTGGATATAAATCTAGCAGAGCAATGAATGAGGAGATCTCTGGATCCATGTGAGGTACAGGGCTTTCTTAGAAAGAGATTGTCATGTCCTATATGATGTCTGATTTTCATTTTTTACATTATTCATGGGATAACCCCCTTTTAAGTTGATATGAGAGAAAATAGTTGTAGAAAAATTTATAGATATATTTGTCCTCACAGTCTTCTAAAAATGGAACATCCCTTTATGCCTGATATATTTGTCCTCATGGTCTTCTAAAAATGGAACGTCCCTTTAAGCCTGATATATTTACCTTCACAGTCTTCTGAGCTCAGTATAACGACATTGACAAAACTCTCCTAAAAACTGCTAAGCAAAGGCAAAAAAAGGTTCTTATGTGCTGCCCCAGTGTAGCCATAAACACGGGTTCCGCTCACTAAATTGTAAAATCTTGGCCATTCTTCCCAATTCAATCATTTAAAGGATATAAAAAAAGATGAAGGACGGCGTAACCTTCTACTAAAAAATAAGGTAATCTGGAGGAACCATTAGCTTTTTATGGATATTGCATCCTAGTCTTCCTCTATAAGGCCTCTGAGAGCAGCACCGTCCCCAGTGGTCACAGGATAGTTGCAGGTTTCCAGTAATGCAGCAGCCTTTGTCGGGATGTCACGTTCCCTCTTCAGTTCCCAGGACAATTCCCCGCCGCCAAAAGGCAGCATGAATATTACACGAAGACGCCCCCGCTATTTACCTTACAGAGCGCGCTCAGTTAATAGACATTTTATGCCCTCTTGAGCATCAAAGTCTCGTCAGTCTGCAAAAAAGTGAATGAAGAGCACAAAAGGATTTAAAAAAAGACGGAAGAAAAGGATGAGAATTGTACATGCTGGAGAG
Organism: Rhinella marina; assembly: GCA_900303285.1. Lineage (NCBI taxonomy): Eukaryota > Metazoa > Chordata > Amphibia > Anura > Bufonidae > Rhinella > Rhinella marina. The sequence continues at coordinate 355,116 of ONZH01002915.1, forward strand.
CGACGTCTGCTACGTGCCAGGGAAAGCTTCATCTGCATGCAATGAAAATTTAATGTGAACCGACTCAGGAAGGGAAAGATGTTGCACAAGCCAAATCCCTGTGTTCGCGCGGTACGATTTCTAGATACATCTTTCTTTACAGCATGTCCAGGATATTTCATACACTAAGAGGATAAGATTTCACTCTGCTCAGACCAAACTAGTTGCCCTTAAAGGGACCTGTCACCTGGTATGAGGCCACCACACTACCAGAGTGCTGTTATTTTGCCAGGGATGAGAGTCCCAAACCTGCCCACAGCAAACCTATCCATCCCTCCCAAAAGAAAGTAAATGAAATTCAAACTTACAGGGAGAAGAGTCCAGGACTCTTCACCAGTGGTATCAGGCGCATGCACACAGCACCTGTGCTTGCTGTGCAATGTATGCAGAATTAAAGGGGTTGTCCAAGTTATTATTTTGTACTTTGTATGTTTCTAACTAATCAAATATAACAGCTTTTCCAGCACTTTGTGCTTCTAAACTTGCTGGTTTCTCAGATTTCACTCAGGGTCACATGACCTGTGATGTCAGTTTTTCTGCCTGCTTTTCTGATATTCATGCAGAAGCAGATAAGAGTCTGTACACCAGACGTCACTGTGCTGGCCACACCCCCTGCTCTGCCGGCTCCTGCTCTCTCCCTGGATTCTTTCATTTAAAACATTAACCCCTTCTGCTAGAATACACAGTCTCTCGGCTTTACAGCAGTAGCCACAGGCAATAAAGAGGATCTTCCCTCCTCATCCTGTAGACACAGAGCTGACACTGGAAGAGTTCTGCAGAGTATTGCACAAGAAAGGTAGGGGGAGGTTCCTGTGTGCATCAGTAATGTCATTATACAGCTGGGACTTGTAGTCCTACACATACAACATGCTGCTGAGTATCCTAGCAAGCAGACATGTCACTAAGGGCAGCACTTGTAGTCACTCCCTTTGCAGAGCAGTGGAGGGGGAGGGGAAGAGATTGTTATTACTGCAGGTAAACAAAGACCAGAAGAGAACCAGGGATATTTTTTTGCCTAAAACTTGCTTAACTTAGTTATATATTGCTGCCAATCAGATTTACAGTACTATATATACTTTTTTCATAACTCGGACAACCCCTTTAAGTGAGGTGTAAGGTCCTCTGCTCCATCTGTATAGTGCGTATGATCCTGATGCCACTGGAGAAGAGTCCTGGACTCTTCTCCCGGTAAGTTTGAACTTCATTTACTTTCTGTTGCAGGGACAGATGCCTTGCTGTGGACTGATTTGGAAGCCTAACTCCCAGCTGCATGCTGGTAGTTTAGTGGCCCCAAACCAGGTGAAAGGTTCTTTTTAAAGGGGTATTCCATTTTTAATTTATCTCAAGGGAACCTGTCACCTGGTTTGTGGCCAATAAACCACCAAGTATGCCTTAATGCAGCTTGATCAAAGTCAATTTGTTTGTCTTCACTTCGCTCAACACTAGTGTACAGGGGTACTAAAAGGGCACACAGCATGGTGGGAACAGGAATGGTACAACCTGATGATAGGTTTCTCTTTCCTGTAAACATTTCCACCACAGATTCCCAGTGAGAAGTTTTATTGAGAATCCAGAAAGACAAGCGTCAGAGACGTTTCGGACAAACCTGCCCAAGCTGAACTGATGGTGGTGAAAGAAGCCAAAAGTTATTGTATGTAGGGGTGGAATGGTGAGCCCACCAGTGGATCCTCCGATGGGCCAGTCAAACACCAATTAGAGTTAAAGAAGAACTTACGCAAAAAAATGTATCCTATGTCCTGCTAGAAAGGTACATTATGTAATCTATAGTGAATGTCATTTTCTTACCAATGTCTGTATTTTTGAGTTATATCTCCCTGATGTTTCTCATCTGTGTCATGTGACCAGCAATCAGACTCCCCAACTCACACAGAGACTTATGTGTGGACAGGAAGTCTAATTCTCTATGCATTCCTATGGGAGCCTCACTTTCAGTCTCATAGGAATGAATAGAGCAGTGACTGGCTTCCTGTCCTGGGTCAGTTGGAGGTCAGGGAGTTGGTCACATGACCCAGCTACAATAAGAAGAGAGGGAACAACTCAGAATGACAGTCTCTGATGAGAAGATTGCATTCACTACAGATTATATCATGCACCTTTCTAACAGGTCAGAGAATAAAAATTTTTGCTGGCCGAGCTCCTTCCGTTTAGGTTCTAGCAGGGCTCACACGTGTCACTATGGAAAGGCTGGTGGAGGCAAGAAAGAGTGACAGGTAGGAGAAAACGACTGAAGTCCATTTCAAGTCCTTTTCCTAAGCTTTACGAAAGCAGCTAAGGAAATATTTAAAAATATTTTGGTAAAATTTTGATTGTGATCGTAAAATTACAACTCAAAACCTCTTGTGATCAGTCAGACTGGCCGAAGAGTCAATGGTCCTACATGTCCTATGTAAGATGAAGATTTTTTAGGGTAAAGGTTTGCCCCTATAGATGGTGGCACATGTTGGAATTTGGCTCCGTCAGAGGAGTTGATGTGTAGTCACATGGGATGTTTTTAATGTTGCACGCCTACAGTCTTCCTATTATTGATCATTGATTACAGTTGAAGATTTGGGAGAATATTGGATCACGATGGGGACAACCGCCTGATGCGATGACGGCATCCTGTAAATCCATCTACCATCTGCTGCCTTAAAGTCAATGACAGCAAATTGTTTTCAGTATGTTTGATAAAATATGTGGGACTTCCATTCATTGTTGTTATCTATAAACTTTTATGGCATCGACGTTGATAACCTGTTTCCTGTATATATGAGTGGGGAGCTGGCAAACAGATTTATGGAGGTAGAACGCCAAACGGAGCGCACGTTTATATAGATGGAACCTAAAATAACAAATCCTCTGCCCACAGCAGGTAATTCACAGAGTGGACATGCCGATCCACTGAATTATAACACAAGCGCACTGTGGATTCTTCCTGCGCATGCGCCGCTCCCCACCTAGTTGGATTTAGAGAAGCACAGGAGGCGTCATCCACATCAATAACTGATACATTGGTTGGCTTAGGGCTGGTTCAGGTGGACAATTCAGCAGACTGGATACACCCAGTGGACAATTGAGGGCTAATTAGCATACTGTGGGAGAATTATTATAAGTGGCCTTTCTTTGCTCGAGACCGTTAGCCATATATTTAAGGCATTGCAAGTGCCACAACATGGTGGGAAGGGTTTATAGAGGTGGTCATGCTCATGTCTGGGAAACGTTTGGGTTTCCACCAAATGTTGGTCCTAACATGAAGATATGCATCCAGTTTACAAAGTTCGATTAATGCCTCTGCACCCCTATAACTTCATGTAGTATAGGACCCCCAAATCGTTACTATTGACCTCCAAGAGTACTCCCATTTCTGTACGCTGGAGCCCCAGAATTAACCCTTTTGTGTGCACCGTTCCTTATCTGCAGCTTTATACTTTAAATAACTCATGTGCTGTGATGTCACTGCATTATCCTCCTACAGGAACATTGTAATGCCTTCATGTGACATCATTATATGGTTTGCCCATGCCTTGAGGTCATATTGTACATTGCAACCTTTTTGTGTGTATTTCTGTACTGTGACATCACTGTGTGCACTATGTCTGTACTGTGACATCACTGTGTGCACTATGTCTGTACTGTGACATCACTGTGTGCACTATGTACTGTGACATCACTGTGGGCACTATGTCTGTACTGTGACATCACTGTGTGCAATGTGTCTGTACTGTGACATCACTGTGTTTACTTTCCCTGTATTGTGACATCACTGTGTGCACTATCCCTGCCCTGTAACATTACAGTGTGCACTATTCATGTACTGTGACTTAACTGTGTGCAATATCCCAATACTTGTGCATATTATCTCTATATCCTGTACTGTGTGCATCATCCTATTAATGTGACATCACTATGTGCATCAACCCTATTCTATGACGTTACTGTATGCATTATCCCATTACTGTGACATCACTGTGTGTATCATCCCTGCTCTGTGACATTACTGTATGCATTATCCCATTACTGTGACATTATTTTCACATTATACTATTACTGTGACATCACTGTGTGTGACATGATACATGTATTATCCCTGTACGATGACATCACCGAGTGCTTTATTCCTCTGCAAAGAACCATAGGGTTTTCATGGTCTGAACTTGCTACTGGAGTTGGTTATGGTGGAATCTCGCCCCCGCTATGAGGCTCCATGGCTACTTGTCTATACCAGATGTGGGGCCTCAGTTGTGACTACTGTCTTGGCACCCCCTATAGTCATACCGATGATCTCACTATCTTGATTCTTCCCCTTTCCAAGTTTTGCCCAAGGGTCAGTATTCCAGTGACTCTGTTGACTGCTTAGTTGTACTGCTCTTGACCGCCTCTTGTAAAAGTCTTCTCATCCACTGAGGGGTGGCCCTTCCATTTGCTGTGGCTGATCCTGACTTCAGAATGCATTGTGCCTCCTGAGGCTGGTACGTGAGAAGTGGTAGTGCCCAAGGGTGCACCACCAATGAGGCCAGGTGAGGTGATCGCCTTAGGCAGCACCAGGTAGGTGCAAGAGGGGGGCAGCGGAAGGGCCATGGGCTGAAGGGAAGGGGTTAGGTTAAGAAATTGGCATTGGGGAAGGAGGGGACCATTTCAGTTTTTGCCTCAGGCAGCAGAAAGGCTAAGTGCACCCCTGGTGGCACCTCCACATATACGGTAGTACTCCTTTTCTGAAGCCCTGGAGGACAATGCTACCTTTGGGGCCCAGTTGTGGCAGCTTCCATAGCGGGTGCCTAGATACATATAGCACCTTAAAGTCTTGATTGATGACATCACCACTGCGTTCAGGAGAAGATTTATAACCCTTTCCCGGCTTCTGCAATTGTATAAAACTTTTCATAAATGTGGTCAAAGTTTGTAATTTTAATTCTACTTCCAATTAATTCTACATTTTTGCAAAAACAATAAAGGGCTCCTGATTTGTGCGTTGCCTCGGCTCCGCGGCGTCGTCCCCTTCTTTTTTCACAGAGTAATTGTTTTTTTCTTTGTTCAGTTCTACAGCAGCAAACAACATATTCCAGCAGGTCGCGGTGATTGCGGGAGGGGGAGCGAACCTCCTCATCCAGAAATGCAAATCTGTCACCTTGGGATTTCTGCGTAGACGGTAAATGAGCAGAGCTAATTTATATCGTTGGGAATTTTCTTGCTTAGAAAGCATTTATGATAAAATATCAAAATCTGCTTCATCAACATGCGCGCTTCCCCGTGTAGTTCTGCTTTCATTGTGTCTTTTTTTTTTTCTCCAACACTGATAAAAGTAGTAGACAAGCGGAGAGGCTGATTTATGGAAATGCAGAATAGCTAACTTATAGTATTTCTTTGTGCCCGGATCTGAGGAGTGTGAAAACTTTGCAACATTTTGGGAGTCGAGGGTGTTAGATGCTTAGAAGAGGTTATGGGTGTGCTTACTCATTACAATGTCTTATTTTGCAGGTATGTTAGCGCTACTTTGGCTAAATATATATAGGCAGAGCCTCTGCTAAATGTTAAAGGGTTTTCTAAGGTAGTAATATTGATGACCTGTCCTTAGGATAGGACATTAATATCAGATCAGGACAACACAGCTCCATATACAGTATAGTGGCTGTAAATGGTACTGCAGTGCAGCTCTCATACACTTACATGGTAGCAACGCCACAGTACCATTCGCGGCCACTGCCTATTGTACAGGGCTGTGATGTTCCAGTGCTTGATCTGGAGCACAGCAGGCCATTCCAACTGATCGGTGGTGGTGCCAGGATCGGGACTCCCACTGATCTGATATTGATGACCTATCTTAAACGGGCTTATTGGTACTTTGCTATTGATGGTCTATCCTCAGGATAGGTCAGGGTGAGGCTCCGACACTCTGCATCACCACAGATCAGCTGTTTTGGCCAACCAATGGTGCTGGAAACTACATGATGGACAGAAGGCGATCCACCCGCTGTGTAGAGTCATTCGCTTGAAAGGGAGCTGAGCTGCAGTACCCCTCCATGACCACTAGACAGTGCACAGAACCTTGTGCTTCTGGTTCCGTCCACTGTATAGTCTCTGGTGCCAGTGACAGCTTGAAAGAGCAGTGGTGCCAAGTGTCGGACCCCGCAAATCTGATATTGATGCCCTATCCCCTTTAAGGATAGGTTATCAATATTACAGTACCAGAAAACCCTTTAAGGTATTTTGTGTGATGAAAAGTCTAATAAACGTTACATTTTATTCCTCATCCTTTCCAAGATCTCTGCCTGTTGTCAGTGAATGGGATTATTGCAGTTGTATCCAGTGTAGATAATCCTTTTGTAAACTGCAGAGCCGGGGCTTCAGATTGATACATTATTTACACGCACTGATACATTGTATTGGCACAGGAGAAAAGTATTTATCTCACTGAGGATTGTCTAGACTGGACACGTTGTAGAAAACCTTTGGCTGTGAAAAGCATTCGGTGGTGTTAGGTTTGCAGTCTTTGGGGAGACACAAAAATGCTACGATTCACTGACAGCAAGCAGGAAACAGAGTATATTAGAAAGTTGTACACATTTTCAGTAGGTTTATTTAAGTAAAACCAGAAAACCTATTTACAAGGGAGGCGTAATGAAGGATTTGGGGGAGGATTTGGTCCAAGGTTTATAGAAATTTCAGCATCATAATGGGGGGGCGGGGGGTAGCTGGATCTCTGCTATAAGGCCACTGATCTTCTATGTAGGCCTGTCCTGACCTGGTACTACTACTGGTGGGTCCGTAGTAGTATCCTCACCATTGGTTCCTATTAGGTTCTGTGGCCACCGTATTGGGGGTGTCTTCTCTCTCTAGGAGCCAGAACTGAGAATGGATCTGTACGAGCGTCTCCTGTTCTGCAGAATCAAGCTGTCTTTGTCTTATTTGGTGGCCATTCATCAACGGCCAGCACAGTGGCGTACATAGAGAAGTAAGGGCCCCATAGCAAGGATCAGACCAGGCCCCCCACACAGGACAGAAGGGTTTCTGCCTAAACCCCTTTCAATGACCCTTGGACCATTTTTCCACTGCCTCATTTGCTGTCAGTTGTTCCTTTAGAGGGGAGAGTCCTGACCAAGTTTTCACCTCCAGTAGAAGAGGAGATAATCCCAACTAAGACTGGGCCTCCTCTTGTCCTAGGCCCCATAGCAGTCCCATGGTCTGCCGCTATGGTGGTTACGCCCCTGGGCAAACATTTCATACTATATTCCCCCTGCAGAGGCCAATTCCTGAAATGTCTGGCTGGCCACAACTTCCTCCTACAAATTAGGCAGTTATATGGGCTGCCAGGAGCAGAACCAGAGGAGATCAGCCGATCACTTGGTTACATTTTGAAAGGAGATATCTCTAATAAGACAACCCCTTTAACACTTGCTGCTAGTGCCAATTGTAACCCCACCCTCATCAGCCCCTGAGGAAAATGTCTCCCAAGTCCTACCAAGCTACACCTCTGAGATTATTGCAGATTCATTTTTTTTTTTAATATCCCTGTGGAGCCCCACTGTAAAATCTGTTAGAGGACCCCCAACCAACATTTATAATTCTTGAGTCTTCCTATTATGTGTTAGAGAGTCATTTGGGCCCTCTCAGATAAAGGGGCCCAAGTGAATCGGCTTCCATGGCACAAGAGATGAGCTAATCAATTCAAAAGATTTGGAATTCATCCCAAATTTCTTGTGATTCGTTTTGAGACCCATGTGTAATACTTCTCACACCAGCTGAAGAGATGCCTTTGCCGGGATCTCGGGGGGGGGGACTCTTTTTCATTATGGGGACCACATAGTACGCAAATCACAGAGAGAGATCCATGTGTAATACTTCTCTGATGTGCAAAAGCTGAGTATCTCACACCAGCTGAAGAAACATTTGAGAGGCCTTTGCCAGGATCGGGGGGACTCTTTCTCATTAGGGAGACCACAAAGTATGCATGATGTGTATTGCATGGCATCTGCTGGCATCAGATAGGCTTAGTGTTCTTTTCTTTTTGGAAGGAATGCTAATTTACATATCTTTAGGTTTCTGAGGGAAGATATTCAAATTAGCTTTCCTTCCAAATAGAAAAGAACACTCTCTCTTCTCTCTATTTCTGTCTCTCATGTCTTCTAGGAGTCATATTTATTCTCTGAATCCTTTCTTGTAGAAAACCAGGGACTTATACCAATTTATTCGGGCCCAAATTGAAATTTTTTCGGACATACAAAGAATTTCAAGAAATTTGCTACTCTCTACTTAGGACTCTCTATAGCTACACCGTTGTTGGCAGTATATATGTAATACCCCCAGTAATATGAAGCTTTGAGGACAGCATATGCCCTCATAGACTATACATCATGAGACAGCCCAGTCCTGGCTACAACAGGGAAAATTCCCCATGATATGGATCAGATCTGAGACAGGTGCCAGTCACTGACATAATGAGGGCAGATAGGACACCCATGTGGCCCATCGATCAGTGACACAGGATCGGCAGCCCCCAACTGTAATATTGAGCTTCGCAGCAGAGGTAAGTGTCACAGATTCTGCAGTCGCTGCTCTTTAAAGACCAGGAATCTGCAATAAATCAATGAGCAGTAGACGTGTGATTACTGGAGATCTGCCCCTGGGGACGGCTTTCACATCCAACTCTACAAAGTATGTACTAATTCATTTCAGTCCATTACCTAATACCTACACGCACGCGTTTCAGGGCATACAGAATCATCACAGAGGGACACATATCTGAACAGTGGCTTAAAGTGACAGATACTTTTTTCCATTTTCTAGGTCTTGGTCTGTTATCTGTATTTTTGTATGATTTTATATTTCTGTACATTTAGAGTGACCTCTTGGATAAGCTAGCAGAATAGTGAATGCGGCTCTAAAGTATAATGCAGGATGTGACTCAGGATCAGTACAGGATAAGTCATGTATGTACACAGTGACTGCACCAGCAGAATAGTGAGTGCAGCTCTGGAGTATAATACAGGATGTAACTCAGGATCAGTACAGGATAAGTAATGTATGTACACAGTGACTGCACCAGCAGAATAGTGAGTGCAGCTCTGGAGTATAATACAGGATGTAACTCAGGATCAGTACAGGATAAGTAATGTATGTACACAGTGACTGCACCAGCAGAATAGTGAGTGCAGCTCTGGAGTATAATACAGGATGTAACTCAGGATCAGTACAGGATAAGTAATGTATGTACACAGTGACTGCACCAGCAGAATAGTGAGTGCAGCTCTGGAGTATAATACAGGATGTAATTCAGGATCAGTACAGGATAAGTCATGTATGTACACAGTGACTGCACCAGTAGAATAGTGAGTGCAGCTCTGGAGTATAATACAGGATATAATTCGGGATCAGTACAGGATAAGTAATGTATGTACACAGTGACTACTTCAGCAGAACAGTGAGTGCAGCTCTGGAGTATAATATAGGATGTAACTCAATATCAGTACAAGATAAGTAATGTAATGTATGTGCACAGTGACTGCACCAGCAGAATAGTGAGTGCAGCTCTGAAGTATAATACAGTATATAACTCAAGATCAGTACAAGGTAAGTAATGTAATGTGTGTACACAGTGACTGCACCAGCAGAATAGTGAGTGCAGCTCTGAAGTATAATACAGGATATAACTCAGGATCAGTACAGGATAAGTAATGTAATGTATGTACACAGCAACTGCACCAGCAGAATAGTGAGTACAGCTTTGGAGTATAATACATGATGTAACTCAGGATCAGTACAGGATAAGTAATGTATGTATACAGTGACTACTTCAGCAGAACAGTGAGTGCAGCTCTGGAGTATAATACAGGATGTAACTCAATATCAGTACAAGATAAGTAATATAATGTATGTGCACAGTGACTGCACCAGCAGAATAGTGAGTGCAGCTCTGGAGTATAATACAGGATATAACTCAGGATCAGTACAGGATAAGTAATGTAATGTATGTACACAGTGACTGCACTCGTTATGTAAACATATATGTAAATTGGGGAATGATGTTTGAGGATGTACCTACAGTTTGAGTGTAATTGGATTTTGGTCCTTTGTGCCCCAAGAGGACACAATGTAGACATGATCTTTTTCAGACAGGGCGGTCATTTTAAACTCCTGCCTTCTCCAATATTATCATTAGTATGGACAAATTCAGCCTGTTTATGGCTTCACTTTTCTGTACAGTTTAACATGTCTTTCCCATAATCCTTTGATCCACCTCAGAGCCCTCCTGCCACTCTTATTGAGTTTCCATAATCCTCCCACTAGACAATTATTTAGATGTATGTCTTACTGATAAGTGATATGTTAAACAACTTCTCTAAAGGATTATGACATCATTTGGGAGGAAGACAGTTCCAGGAATGGATGATAATAAGAGAAAGTAGACGAAGATGTAACATACATAATCATGAAGACAGAAATATTCAGCCTTCAGTCAATCCCTGGCTCCATCGAGTCATCACCCAACCCAACATGGGGCTTAAACGACCAGCTTTATGAGATTCTATCAAATACCTGCATACCCCAAGGCACACCTATAGTAACACCAAATGTGATAGTTACATCTGATTACATCCGATTGATCTTGTCAGACTGATGTCCAGGTCCAGTAAATGATGGATCATAGATGGACCAATATCTAGAAATAACCTCGGCCTTCTCGTCTTTCTCTGTGCTGAAATACTTGCATTCTATGATGGTGTCAAGTTAGATAAGCTGGTACCTTGAATCCTCTTTCAAAAATGGCGTTGTGACCATCTTTTGGTACAGTGAAATCTTCTGAAGAGCAGATACTTGCATTTGTCCTACCAGAACCTAGAGAAACGTAGACCAGTCAGAGAGAGGTGGTCTTACCCAGGATGCTTGGAGTCTAGAACAGAGATGTAGCTATAGGAGGTGCAGAGGTAGCAGTAGTTACTGGGCCCAGGAGCCTGAGGGGGCCCAGAGACCCTTGTGTTGCATAAGAAGACACTAGTATTATAGAAAGTGCATGCTGGTCAAGTTACACCTGTGGCTGGAGGGAAGGGTTAGGTCAAGAATTTGGTATGGGGTGGAGAGTGCCATTTCAATTTTGTTCTCAAGCACCATGATGTGCTTCTCCACCCCTGGCCACAAAGCACTGAGGAAAGGGGGGCCCAAGCTAAACTCTTGCACCAGGGTCCACAAGTCTTTAGCTACGTCCCTGGTCTAGAAGTCCTCTAGAGCAGCGGTCCCCAACCACCGGGCCGCGGCCCAGGACCGGTCCCTGTTTCGATGTCTGCCGGGCCGCGGCGGTGGCAGGGGACAAGGAGATAAGCGCTTCCATTGTGGAAGCGCTCATCTCCATAGTCATCTGTATCGCCGTCCTGAGGACGGCGATACAGATGCCTGTGCTGCGGTGGGGCAGGGGAGGGAGAGGCGTCTCCCCTGCCCGTTCCTCTGATAGGCTGCAGGCCTAGTGCCTGTAGCCTATCAGAGGCCAGCTCAGGCGGTGCGATGACGTCATCGCGCCGCCTGAGCCGTGCAGAGCGGGACACAGGCCGGAGGAGGCCTGCATCGCAGCGCTGCCAGGCTGATGGAGGTAAGTATAAGTGTTTGTTTTTTTTATTGTACAAAACTGAAGGAGAGGAGCACTATGGGCACTATAACTACTGTGTGTGGGGCACTATGGGCACTATAACTACTGTGCGGGGGGCACTATGGGCACTATGGGCACTATAACTACTGTGCGGGGGGCACTATAACTACTGTGTGGGGGCACTATGGGCACTATAACTACTGTGTGGGGGGCACTATGGGCACTATAACTACTGTGTGGGGGGCACTATAACTACTGTGTGGGGGCACTATGGGCACTATAACTACTGTGTGGGGGCACTATGCTACTATAACTACTGTGTGGGGGCGCTATGGGCACTATGGGCACTATAACTACTGTGTGGGGGCACTATGGGCACTATAACTACTGTGTGGGGGCACTATGCTACTATAACTACTGTGTGGGGGCACTATGCTACTATAACTACTGTGTCGGGGCACTATGCTACTATAACTACTGTGTGGGGGCACTATGCTACTATAACTACTGTGTGTGGGCACTATGCTACTATAACTACTGTGTGGGGGGCACTATGCTACTATAACTACTGTGTGGGGGCACTATGCTACTATAACTACTGTGTGGGGGCACTATGCTACTATAACTACTGTGTGGGGGCACTATGCTACTATAACTACTGTGTGGGGGGCACTATGCTGGTATAACTACTGTTTGGGGGCACTAATGGGGAATAACTACTGTGTGGGGGCACTATGCTCCGCCCCCCCAACAACCGCAGCGCCCCCCCCGGGCCCTGGGGAAATTGTCTAGCGAGAAACCGGGCCTTGGTGCAAAAAAGGTTGGGGGCCACTGCTCTAGAGGTCAATGAAGGGCCAACAGCACGAGGAGAAACCTAACCTTACTGCATTGTTTATGGTGAGAGGAACAGGTCTTTCATTTTTAGAGAAGGTCAAGTAATGTAGGAGGTTCTTCAATGGTGAGCTGGTCAAGTTCATTAGATGAAAATTGAAATTTTGGCAAATTTAGCCAATTAGCATTTTAATATTTAGTACAAGCATGAAGACCGATGTCTACAGAAAAGGAGGTCAGCCATTTTGGATATTTTGTAATATTGGTCACCTGCACTAGAAAATTTCTTTAAACCTTATCTGCCTGGTCAATCTGGCAAGTTAATCCTTGAAAGGAATGATCTGATGGATCTTAGTTCTGGACCATAGCCTTGATGACCTATCACTGAACGGGATGAGCTGCACTACCAGACACCGATGACTTGAAGCTCTTTTTGGCTCCATAGCCCTTTCAATTTGGTATTTGGCAGAAGTCCCACCGATCAAAAATTCATGGCGTATGCTAAGTATAATTCTTTAAAGGACCTATGTCAGCAAGATCAACCCTATAAAATCAGTCATATTGCCTGGTAGGGTTGATCATGTTGAGTAAAACATTATCTTTCTTTTCTATAAAGATATATTACATTTTATATCTATGTAAATTACCTACTTGGAGCACCAGGGGGCTGGCCAAGCGCCAGGAGCACCACTAGCACAATGCTTTCCGAGCTCTCTGTACTCTCCTCTCCCCTTTAACCGACAGGGCTAGACATCTCGTCCAGCCCTGTGTTCTCACGGCAGCGCAGAGGGTCAGTGATTTGGGCACCTGCACAGTGGATCTAATGAGTTCGGGAAGCAGCACCGATCAGATATACTGTGCAGGCGCAGAGTCACCCAGCTGACTTGCCGCTTTCGCAATGGAGCTTCTGCTATTTCCCAAGCTCAGGAACAGAATCGATGAGAACACAGGGCTGGACGAGATGTCGAACCCGGACACTCAAAGGGGAGAGTACAGAGAGCTAAGGAGGCATTACACTAGTGGTGCTCCAAATGCTATGGCCAGTCCCCTGGTGCTTCAACTACCTAATTTACATAAATATATAAAATGAATATGTCATTTTTAAACCTTTATAGAAAAGAAAGATAACGTTTCACTCAGCTCAACCCTACAAGGCAATATGACTGGTTTATTAGGGTTGAGCAAGCTGAGAAAGGCTCTTTAATGTAATAGTCTGGGAACGCCCCTTTAATCTAATGTGTATGGGAAACTTTAAACAGGGATTGTATGAGAGTAAAAATAAAAAAATACATGGCTGCTTACTAGAAACAGCGCCACTTTTGTCAATAGGCCATATCTGGTACTGCAGCATTCAACGAGTGGTAGTGTAAGGAGCCATTAAACAAAGTCTCTCCATCGTGCCAATCGGTGTGGATCCCTAATGTCAGACGCCCACCAATCAAACAAACATTGATAGGCTATCCTAAGGAGAACCCCTTTAATTTTAAGTGTAAGATCATTTTTAGTCAGGGAGAAGGTTAAAAGTAATTGTTTCCTTCTCGAAGCAGCTCCACTGTATACAAGTGGGTAGAGCTAACCTGCAATACCAGTCACAGCCCATAAACAAGAGTGGCGCTGTTCCTGGACGGAAGCAGCCATGTTATTTTAATCTCATACAACCCCTTTGACTAAAGCTGCCCATCACCATTAGGTTAAAGAAGTTCTCTGGACTTACAACATTCCTTAGTTAGCCTTAGAATTCACATCGATATTTGATAGGTGGGGGTCCGACCACTGGGGCTGACACAACGAAGCCCAAGCAGCGGCACGGCATTCCCCTTTAATTAGCTTTGTATCCAATATAATATGCAAATGCTGCGCATAATTTCTGCTTCTACATTGCCATTTTTCATGTGCATAGTTAATGACACTGTATCTTTAGCGGGAGGAGGTTTCTGCGCGGCGTCCTCGGGGTTTGGCGGTGAATGAATTGTTCTTCTCTTTGTTTTAAGCAGACAGCGTGCATTAATAAGAAAAATAAACATCGACTCGGAAAGCTCCGGGGTCCCCCGAAGTCAGCGAGGGATTCGTGGGAAACATCTGCCGCTTAGTACATAGCTAGGTACAGGGTAATCACAGCAACTCTCAGCATTGCTATACGGGTGGACTACTCCCCAGTTAGGGCTCGTTCACATCAGCGTTATGCTTTCCGTTTGTGTTTTCCGTTATAACATGGTTATAACGGAAAATAACGGAAACCATACGACGGAAGTCAAAACGGAAGCCTTTAGAGGCTTCCGTTTTAATCCATCATAATAGAAGCCTATGAGAATCATAACGGATCCATTTGGTTCCCGTTATGCAAAACGGAAAACAAAGTCCTGTCGACAGGACTTTGTTTTCCGTTCAGCATAACGGAACTCAGACGGATCCGTTATGATTCTCATAGGCTTCTATTATGACGGATCAAAACGGAAGCCTCTAAAGGCTTCCGTTTTGACTTCCGTCTTATGGTTTCCGTTATTTTCCGTTATAACCATGTTATAACGGAAAACACAAACGGAAAGCATAACGCTGATGTGAACGAGCCCTTATCAGTGAATTCATAGTCTGACATTCTTGTAAATGTGGAGAAATGATAGAAATAGGATTTTAACCCCCTCCAGACATTGGACATACACGAACATCCAGGAGCGGACTGGGGACTTAAAGTGGCCCTGGAAAAAGAATTAAAAGTGGCTCCAAGTAGGCAGGTACAAAGAAGCATACCACAGTGCAGCACAATATACTGCCCCAGCAGAGCCAAATACCACAGTGCAGCACAATATACTGCCCCAGCAGAACTAAATACCACAGTGCAGAACAATATACTGCCCCAGCAGAACCAAATAACACAGTGCAGCACAATATACTGCCCCAGCAGAACTAAATAACACAGTGCAGCACAATATACTGCCCCAGCAGAACTAAATACCACAGTACAGCACAATATACTGCCCCAGCAGAACCAAATAACACAGTGCAGCACAATATACCGCCCCAGCAGAACCAAATACCATAGTGCAGCACAATATACTGCCCCAGCAGAACCAAATACCACAGTGCAGCACAATATACTGCCCCAGCAGAACCAAATACCACAGTGCAGCACAATATACTGCCCCAGCAGAACCAAATACCACAGTGCTGCACAATATACTGCCCCAGCAGAACCAAATACCACAGTGCAGCACAATATACTGCCCCAGCAGAACCTAATACCACAGTGCAGCACAATATACTGCGCCAGCAGAACCAAATACCACAGTGCAGCACAATATACTGCCCCAGCAGAACCTAATACCACAGTGCAGCACAATATACTGCCCCAGCAGAACCAAATACCACAGTGCAGCACAATATACCGCCCCAGCAGAACCAAATACCACAGTGCAGCACAATATACCGCCTCAGCAGAACCAAATACCACAGTGCAGCACAATATCCTGCCCCAGCAGAACCAAATACCACAGTGCAGCACAATATACCGCCCCAGCAGAACCAAATACCATAGTGCAGCACAATATACTGCCCCAGCAGAACCAAATACCATAGTGCAGCACAATATACTGCCCCAGCAGAACCAAATACCATAGTGCAGCACAATATACTGCCCCAGCAGAACCAAATACCATAGTGCAGCACAATATACTGCCCCAGCAGAACCAAATACCATAGTGCAGCACAATATACTGCCCCAACAGCACAAAATACCACAGTGCAGCACAATATACTGCCCCAGCAGAACCAAATACCACAGTGCAGCACAATATACTGCCCCAGCAGAACCAAATACCACAGTGCAGCACAATATACTGCCCCAACAGCACAAAATACCACAGTGCAGCACAATATACTGCCCCAGCAGAACCAAATACCACAGTGCAGCACAATATACTGCCCCAGCAGAACCAAATACCACAGTGCAGCACAATATACTGCCCCAGCAGAACCAAATACCACAGTGCAGCACAATATACTGCCCCAGCAGAACCAAATACCATAGTGCAGCACAATATACTGCCCCAGCAGAACCAAATACCATAGTGCAGCACAATATACTGCCCCAGCAGAACCAAATACCATAGTGCAGCACAATATACTGCCCCAGTAGAACCAAATACCACAGTGCAGCACAATATACTGCCCCAGCAGAACCAGATACCACAGTGCAGCACAATATACTGCCCCAGCAGAACCAAATACCACAGTGCAGCACAATATACTGCCCCAGCAGAACCAGATACCACAGTGCAGCACAATATACTGCCCCAGCAGATCCAAATATCACAGTGCAGAACAGTAAACAGTAAATTAGATATTTATGGTATAGCTGGAATCATACTGACCTGCAGACTAAGATTATTTTATCATGTATAGTTCATGGTGAAAACAATGGTGTAAGTGCATTTTTTCCCATTCTATCCCTCAAATAATTTTTAAAAAGTTTCTCAATACTTTATATAAAACAGTAGAAGAAAAAAAGTGATCTCACAAAAATAAACAAACAAAAAAAAACCTCATTTAGCTATGTTGACGAAAAAAATAAAACCACTTATGGCTACATACTTGCCAATAGTCCCCATATTTCCTGGACAATCACAGGCTGCAAAGGAGCCTTATGCCACAAGCCCTGGAGGAGCGGAGCGAAGGATAGTCATCACAGTGGCAATCCTTCCATCAATGCTCCCTAGGGCCAGGGTATGATAGGAGAGCACATCCTGATGTTGGGGCTCCTGCCTGATGGTAGTTGGGTGCTCTCGGTGTTGTACATTTGGTGTGGGTGCAAGGCAGGAGATGTAAAGCAAGTGGCCAGTGAAGGGTGATGGAGTCAGTAACCAGGCCAGATGCGGAAAATAAACAAGTCTGTCTTTACTACAGCGTAGTATAAGGAGGACGGGTTGGGAGGGTGAACACACAGAAGGGTCCAATCAACTTAACTTGTTAAGCATGGTTCAGAAGACGACCATCAATTAGAACTTTATTGATATGAAATTTTTGAAACAGACCTTGCATATCAATAAAACTCATATCCAATTGATGGTTGTCTCCTGTGCCTTCCTTAAGTTGAGTTGGTTGGAACCTTGTGGTTGTTCACCCTCCTGATCCTGTGGTATCCCCCTTGTCCGGAGGCGTTCATCCGAACACATCGGCACCGGCTACAACGACCACTAATTTGATTAATGTATCCTACCTCTCCAGGACACTCACCATTTCTATACAGGTGAGCCTACCTAACTCACTAACCCTGTGAGCGCCTTTCTTCTTGCCATTACATGCTGAAGTGCAGAATGGGAGTTGTAGTACATCCAACAGAATCAAAACACAGTTCCAAACAATTTTCAGTGCAAATCCTGCCAGATAACAATGTGAGGATATACAGTCATGGCCAAAAGTTTTGAGAATGACACAAATCTTCTATTTTCACATGATCTGCTGCCCTCTGGTTTTTATGTGTGTTTGTCAGATGTTTTTATCACATACAGAAATATAATTGCAATCATATTATGAGTAACAAAAGCTTATATTGACAGTTAGAATGAGTTAATGCAGCAAGTCAATATTTGCAGTGTTGACCCTTCTTCTTCAGGACCTCTGCAATTCTCCCTGGCATGCTCTCAATCAACTTCTGGACCAAATCCTGACTGATAGCAGTCCATTCTTGCACAATCAATGCTTGCATTTTGTCAGAATTTGTAGGTTTTTGTTTGTCCACCCGTCTCTTGATGATTGACCACAAGTTCTCAATGGGATTAAGATCTGGGGAGTTTCCAGGCCATGGACCCAAAATCTCTATGTTTTGTTCCCTGAGCCATTTAGTTATCACCTTTGCTTTATGGCAAGGTGCTCCATCATGCTGGAAAAGGCATTGTTGATCGCCAAACTGCTCTTGGACGGTTGGGAGAAGTTGCTCTCGGGGGACATTCTGGTACCATTCTTTATTCATGGCTGTGTTTTTAGGCAAGACTGTGAGAGAGCCGATTGCCTTGGCTGAGAAGCAACCCCACACATGAATGGTTTCAGGATGCTTTACAGTTGGCATGAGACAAGACTGGTGGTAGCGCTCACCTCGTCTTCTCCGAATAAGCTGTTTTCCAGATGTCCCAAACAATCGAAAAGGGGATTCATCAGAGAAAATGACTTTACCCCAGTCCTCAGCAGTCCACTCCCTGTACCTTTTGCAGAATATCAGTCTGTCCCTGATGTTTTTTCTGGAGAGAAGTGGCTTCTTTGCTGCCCTCCTTGAGACCAGGCCTTGCTCCAAGAGTCTCCGCCTCACAGTGCGTGCAGATGCACTCACACCTGCCTGCTGCCATTCCTGAGCAAGCTCTGCACTGCTGGTAGCCCGATCCCGCAGCTGAAACACTTTTAAGAGACGGTCCTTTCTTGGGCGCCCTGGAGCCTTTTTGGCAACAATGGAACCTCTCTCCTTGAAGTTCTTGATGATGCGATAGATTGTTGACTGAGGTGCAATCTTTCTAGCTGCGATACTCTTCCCTGTTAGGCCATTTTTGTGCAGTGCAATGATGACTGCACATGTTTCTTTAGAGATAACCATGGTTAACAGAAGAGAAACAATGATGCCAAGCACCAGCCTCCTTTTAAAGTGTCCAGTGGTGTCATTCTTACTTAATCATGACAGATTGATCTCCAGCCCTGTCCTCATCAACACCCACACCTGTGTTAATGGAGCAATCACTGAAACGATGTTAGCTGGTCCTTTTAAGGCAGGGCTGCAATGATGTTGAAATGTGTTTTGGGGGATAAAGTTCATTTTCTAGGCAAATATTGACTTTGCAAGTAATTGCTGTTAAGCTGATCACTCTTTATAACATTCTGGAGTATATGCAAATTGCCATTATAAAAACTGAAGCAGTAGACTTTGTAAAAATTAATATTTGTATCATTCTCAAAACTTTTGGCCATGACTGTACTGTAGGCCAGGATGGGGGTTGTAGTAGTTAGTGATTTTCTGGAGTCCAGGCCTAGTCCTCTGAGAAGTGAACACATGTAAATTCTCTTGTTGTCTCAGCTAGAAACTGGCTGACTGAGCTAGGGGCAGACCTAAGTCCAACACCTAACCTCCTACAAGGGCACAGTCAGGAAACATTAAAGGTGTTTTGCCATCACAGACAATGGGGGCATATCACTAGGATATGCCCCCATTGTCTGATAGGTGCAGGTCTCACCTCTGGGACGGAGAACAGAGTGGGGAAGGTAGAGGAGGGCGCACTGCTCATACGCAACTGCCCTTCATTCTTTTCTATGCGGCCGCCGAAAATAGCCGAGAGATTGGACCGCACCTATCAGACAATGGGGGCATATCCTTGTGATACGCCCTCATTGTCTGTGATGGGAATAACCCCCTTTAACCCCGACTGATCCATACAGAGACATATGCTTTAAGTGTTTTGGGGACAGTTTCAGGAGGTGTAAAGGGTTGTGCTTAAATGTCCAAAATTTTAGATTTTTAAACTGGTAAACATGTGGCTATTGGCAGGAAGAAAAATACCAAAATAGCTGCTATGAGTAGCGAAAGAAAAAGAAATAAAGAAATATGAGATAGATTGATAGATAGATAGATAGATAGATAGATAGATAGATAGATAGATAGATAGATAGATAGATATGAGATAGATAGATAGATAGATATGAGATAGGAGATAGATAGATAGATAGATAGATAGATATGAGATGGATAGATAAATATGAGATAGATAGATAGATAGATAGATAGATAGATAGATAGATAGATAGATATGATGGTGATAGTAATAAAGTTGTGTGATATTTCTGGGTGTCTCATGCGTGAAGCAGTATTGTGTATGTTCCGGTACAGTGTGTTTAATCTCCTCGTGTGACGCTCGCTCATCGCTCATCTGAGCAGTTCCTCGCTGCCGGTTATTGCGGTTCTTGTGTGACTTTCGCAGTCTCTGCTTTCCAAGATGAAGATTATAATTGGTTATTGATGGCCTATTTGTATGCTAATGACTCCCCGTAAAGTGCTGAGACGGGATTCACATTCTTGCTTTCCTCAAAAATTGAACCTTGTAAAAGGTCAGAGTGTTTTATGCTCTAAATGATAAAATAAAGGGGAACAAGGGAGGGATTTTGGAAATCATCTCATGCTTTATATACAAGGTGGAAAAGATAGGGAAGAAGACAAACCGCCATGTACAAGACTGACAGCGACAACAGCAGAGCCCCGCAATAACTGCACGTATTTCACATTCATTCACCTCGTGACATTTCCTATGCTTTATACAAACAATAAAAGAGAAAAATATATAGATTTACATCACACACTCCTCCTGACTTAACGAGCCTTTCATGTCATACCGAAATTCCAGTAGTACTTAGAGTGGTATTATAGTAGTTTAGGAGTGGTATTATAGTAGTTTTCCTAGTCGTCCTGCGGCAGCACCGAAGGGTTATATCCCCATCTCTTTTCAATACTAGGACCTGCCCACCTAGAACAACAAACTAATTAACATAATTAGTATACATCCTATAAGTACCTGAGTAACCCATAATGCATTGTGTTTTTTATTGTCCTTGTTACTTTTTCGTTGCCCACCTTGGAGGGTGGTTGTCTAAAGATTTTTCTACAGCCCAGGCTATACCTGAGGGTTCTCAGGTGGCTATATTTTTTTATGTCACCTGGTGTATTATCAGTCGCCGGTATAAAACCAGAAGGAATGCCTGGTCGCCTGGCTTGACTATTCTTAATGAATTCTGCCTTACGTTCCCTCACGGTGGATCGTTTCGCTGGGCGGCAGTTGTATGGGGTGACGTGCGCTTGTGGGCGTGTTGCTGACGTCACTATGGAGGCCGTCTCCAGCGCTCGTCATTTGACGCAAGCAAAGCGCAATTGAAAGCAGGTAAGCCATTGGGCAGTTCGATTATCCCGCTTTTCTGTAGCCACGCCCTCTCCTCCGGCGGTGCGGCAGAGGTCTGCTATAATACTTGGCCGCATGGTGTAGCCATTGCCGCTGTGCCTGGCAGCCGGACCCTGGAATGTAAAAGGTATTTTACGGTCTGCTCAGCCATATGTTGTGCTTACCTACTGTTTTTCTGATATGTATATTTTCTTCTTTAGATGTCAAGCCACTCTAAAAGAAGGAGCAAATCTATGCACCACCATTGTCAGGACTGTCAGCAGACTCTGCCTGATGATTCTAACCAGGGAAGGTGTTCTGTTTGTATTGAGCAGTCGCAGCTCCTGTCAGCCTCCTCTCTGCATAGTGTGTCTTCTCCTCCTCCCTCTAAGAGAAGAAAAAAAAGCTAAGCATAGGCTATGTATAAGGCTACTTTCACACTAGCGTTTTTAAATTCCGGTATTGATTTCCGTCATAGGGGCTCAATACCGGAAAAAAGCGCTTCAGTTTTGTCCCCATTCATTGTCAATGGGGACAAAACTGAACTGAAGACAACGGAATTCTCCTGAAAGCATTCCGCTCCGTCTTCAGACCGGAGAACAAACCGCAGCATGCTGCGGTTTTCTCTCCGGTCCAAGCATCCGCACCAAGATGGATCCGGAATGACCCCCAATGCAAGTCAATGGGGACGGATCCGTTTGGTGTGACACACCAGTAATCCGGATCTGTCCTCCATTGACTTGCAATGGGGGGTCATTCCGGATCCGGCTACACAGAAATACAGAACTACATACAGACATACATACATACATACACATACATACTCACATACTCCAGGCAGGGACGCTGGCAGCATGTCTTCACACGCCTCCTGGGCGCAGCTATGAAGTTTCCCCACTGTGCCCAGCAGAGGGCGCTGTGGGGAATCGTCATCACTGCGCGCAGGAGGCGCGTGAAGACGTGCTGCCGGCGTCCCGGGCTGGAGTATGTAAGTATGTATGTGTTTGTGTGTGTATGTATGTCTGTATGTTTGTATGTATTTCTGTCCCAATGTCTGTCAACATGTGTGGGGCCGGAGCGCTGCTTCGGCTCCACACATGTATCAGCGGCAGCACGGATCCGTTGGCACCCTTTAGGTGCCGGATCCGTGCTACCGCTAGTGTGAAAGAGGCCTAAGTTGTTTGCAACCATTACCTGATGATTGTACCTCCAATATATGTCTGGTGTGTTCTCCTCAGTCTGAGGAGGAAATTACTGATAAAGATGCTAAAAAGTTTATATCCTTGATAAAAAAATCTGCTGAGCAGCAGAAAAAGCCGTAAATCTGTCCCTAAGAAGGATTTTCATATACGTGAGTCCTCTGCATCCAGTAATGACTCGTTTGTGTCTGACTCTGACTCAGATACTCCTATCTCTGAAGATAATTATTTATTCAAAAGAGAGAATACAGAAAAACTGATAAAAGAGGTTAAAAAAATTATGGAGATAAAAAAACCTAGTTCTGCTGACCAGGATAAGGAAAGTTTATTTTATTTCCCCAAAACGAAGGCCTCGGTGTTACCCAGTCACCCGGTCCTTAAAACCATTATGGAAAAAGAGTGGAAATACCCGGCCAAACGTTTAGATTTGGGGCCAAGATTTAAATCAGTATATAAGTTAGACCCTGAAGAATCTGAGCTCTGGGAGTCTCCAGCTAAAGTAGATCCGGCTGTGGCTAACCTGTCCAAAAAAGCCTTTTTTCCTGCAGATGATTCCTCTTTATTGAAGGATCCTATGGACAGAAGGGCGGATACCTTTCTAAAAAAATCCTATTCCAGTCTGGCTTCTCTCTCTAAGGCAGTGATGGCTACGGTGCCAGTCTCTCGGGCCTTGAGAATCTGGTTAAAACAGTTAGGAAGGGACATTCAGGATGGAGTACCCCGAGAGGAATTGTTAGAGCAATTGTCTTCTATCAAATTGGCAGCAGATTACATTTGTGATTTTCCTTTAGATGTATTAAAAGTTTCTGCCAGAAATCTTGCAATATCCAACTCAGCAAGGAGGTCTATTTGGCTAAAGCCATGGGCAGAAGACTTCAGTTCAAAAAATCTGTTTGTCCTATTTTCTGGTCGGAGAAAAGGTTATAAAGCATCTAAAGACACCTTAGCCAGGTGGATCAAGAACACCATTGTAGAGGCATACAGGCGGGAAGAATTGCCAGTACCAACTTCTGTGTGAGCTCATTCTACTTGTTCAACAGCTACCTCTTGGGCAGAAGATGGACAGGTTTCTATGTCAGATATATGCAATGCTGCATCCTGGTCGTCTTCTTCTACCTTTGCTAAACATTACAGGCTTGATGTCCATTCTAAGGGTTCGGCCTTTGGCACAGCGGTCCTCAGTACTGTGGCGAAGTAATCCCTCCCTTTGGATGCTACACATATCCCTTCGGTGCTGCCGCAGGACGACTAGGAAAGAGAAAATTGGGTTTACCTGGTATTTTGCTTTCCTTGAGTCCGAAGGCAGCACAGGATACCCTCCCTATTGAAGAATATTTCTTGGTAACTCGGATCTATTTATTACACAATGCATTATGGGTTACTCAGGTACTTATAGGATGTATACTAATTATTTTAATTAGTTTGTTGTTCTAGGTGGGCTGGTCCTAGTATTGAAAAGAGACGGGGATATAACCCTTCGGTGCTGGCTTTGGACTCAAGGAAAGCAAAATACCAGGTAAACCCAATTTTCTCTATATTCTTGTACATAGGAGGTAGTATTACAGTAGTTATATTCTTGTACATAGGAGCAGTATTATAGTAGTTATATTCTTGTACATAGGAGCAGTATTATAGTAGTTATATTCTTGTACATAGGAGCAGTATTATAGTAGTTATATTCTTGTACATAGGAGGTAGTATTATAGTAGTTATATTCTTGTACATAGGAGGCAGTAATATAGTAGTTATATTCTTGTACATAGGAGGTAGTATTATACTAGTTATATTCTTGTACATAGGAGCAGTATTATAGTAGTTATATTCTTGTACATGAGAGCAGTATTATAGTAGTTATATTCTTGTACATAGAAGTATTATAGTAGTTATATTCTTGTACATAGGAGCAGTATTATAGTAGTTATATTCTTGTACATAGGAGGCAGTATTATAGTAGTTATATTCTTGTACATAGGAGCAGTATTATAGTAGTTATATTCTTGTACATAGGAGCAGTATTATAGTAGTTATAGTCTTGTACACAGGAGCAGTATTATAGTAGTTATATTCTTGTACATAGGAGCAGTATTATAGTAGTTATATTCTTGTACATAGGAGCAGTATTATAGTAGTTATATTCTTGTACATAGGAGCAGTATTATAGTAGTTATATTCTTGTACACAGGAGCAGTATTATAGTAGTTATATTCTTGTACATAGGAGGCAGTATTATAGTAGTTATATTCTTGTACATAGGAGGTAGTATTATACTAGTTATATTCTTGTACATAGGAGCAGTATTATAGTAGTTATATTCTTGTACATAGGAGGCAGTATTATAGTAGTTATATTCTTGTACATAGGAGGCAGTATTATAGTAGTTATATTCTTGTACATAGGAGCAGTATTATAGTAGTTACATAGAAGACTGACGGCAGAAAAAGACCACCTGGTCCATCTAGTCTGCCCTTTTATTA
Organism: Rhinella marina; assembly: GCA_900303285.1. Taxonomy (NCBI): domain Eukaryota; kingdom Metazoa; phylum Chordata; class Amphibia; order Anura; family Bufonidae; genus Rhinella; species Rhinella marina. Next base: position 380,128 of record ONZH01002915.1, read on the forward strand.
TCCTTTTATTGTTATCTTAGGATAGATACATGTTTATCCCAGGCATGTTTAAATTCAGTTACTGTGGATTTATCAACCACCTCTGCTGGAAGTTTGTTCCAAGTTTCTACTACTCTTTCAGTGAAGTAATATTTTCTAATGTTGTTCTTGATTCTTCCCCCAACTAACCTCAGATTGTGCCCCCTTGTTCTTGTGTTCAGTTTCTTATTAATAACCCTTCCCTCCTGAACTTTATTCAGTCCTTTAACATATTTAAAGGTTTCAATCATGTCCCCCCTTTCTCTTCTTTCCTCCAGACTATACATATTAAGAACTCGGAGTCTTTCTTGATAAGTTCTATGCTTTAGACCTTCCACCATTTTTGTAGCTCTTCTTTGGACCCGTTCTATTTTAGCAATATCCTTTTGTAGGTGAGGTCTCCAGAATTGAACACAGTATTCCAGATGTGGTCTCACTAGAGCTCTATACAGAGGGATCACAATCTCCCTCTTTCTGCTTGTTATACCTCTAGCTATATAGTTATATTCTTATACATAGGGGCAGTATTATAGTAGTTATATTCTTGTACATAGGAGCAGTATTATAGTAGTTATATTCTTGTACATAGGAGCAGTATTATAGTAGTTATATTCTTGTGCATACGAGCAGTATTATAGTAGTTATATTCTTGTACATAGGAGCAGTATTATAGTAGTTATATTCTTGTACATAGGAGGCAGTATTATAGTAGTTATATTCTTGTACATAGGAGCAGTATTATAGTACTTATATTCTTATACATAGGGGCAGTATTATAGTAGTTATATTCTTGTACATAGGAGCAGTATTATAGTAGTTATATTCTTATACATAGGGGCAGTATTATAGTAGTTATATTCTTGTACATAGGAGCAGTATTATAGTAGTTATATTCTTGTACATAGGAGGCAGTATTATAGTAGTTATATTATTGTACATAGGAGGCAGTATTATAGTAGTTATATTATTGTACATAGGAGGCAGTATTATAATAGTTATATTCTTGTACGCAGGACCAGTAATATAATAGTTATATTCTTGTACATAGGAGCAGTATTATAGTAGTTATATTCTTGTACATAGGAGCAGTATTATAGTAGTTATATTCTTGTACATAGGAGCAGTATTATAGTAGTTATATTCTTGTACATAGGAGCAGTATTATAGTAGTTATATTCTTGTACATAGGAGGCAGTATTATAGTAGTTATATTCTTGTACATAGGATCAGTATTATAGTAGTTATATTCTTGTACATAGGAGGCAATATTATAGTGGTTATATTCTTCTACATATTAGTAGTATTATAGTAGTTATATTCTTGTACATAGGAGGCAGTATTATAGTAGTTATATTCTTCTACATATTAGTAGTATTATAGTAGTTATATTCTTGTACATAGGAGCAGTATTATAGTAGTTATATTCTTGTACATAGGAGCAGTATTATAGTAGTTATATTCTTGTACATAGGAGCAGTATTATAGTAGTTATATTCTTGTACATAGGAGGCAGTATTATAGTAGTTATATTCTTGTACATAGTAGCAGTATTATAGTAGTTATATTCTTGTACATAGGAGCAGTATTATAGTAGTTATATTCTTGTACATAGGAGCAGTATTATAGTAGTTATAGGAGCAGTATTATAGTAGTTATATTCTTGTATATAGGAGGCAGTATTATAGTAGTTATATTCTTGTACATAGGAGCAGTATTATAGTAGTTATATTCTTGTACATAGGAGGCAGTATTATAGTAGTTATATTCTTGTACATAGGAGCAGTATTATAGTAGTTATATTCTTGTACATAGGAGGCAGTATTATAGTAGTTATATTCTTGTACATAGGAGCAGTATTATAGTAGTTATATTCTTGTACATAGGAGGCAGTATTATAGTAGGTATATTCTTGTACATAGACATAGGAGGCAGAATTATAGTAGTTATTATAGTAGCATTATAGGGGGCATGATAGGACATCAATATTAAAAGCCTAGAAAACCCCTTTAACAACATATAACACAAAGGTTCAAAGGGCAGTGATTTGCTCAAACCATGTTTCCGAATTGCGTTAGCTTGAAAAAGTTGTTTAATACATTGTCTTTTGGAACTGGTCTCTTTAGAGTACTGGATTCCTGGTTTATTCTAGTAGCTTGGTTTTGTGCTGTTAGAGTACGGAATATTGTATTGTAGCACACACTGTTACTGCCGAGTTTTTTATTATATGTGTGCCTTATAAACAGTGCAGGAAGTAGGAGATGGAAATATGCTATAAACTGTGTGCAATAGGATTCTTTATTTAACCATTTCTAAACAGATGCTTAGGGAACTTATATGACACCTACGTTAATGAAGTCACCGCCTGAAACCAACAACATATAAAGAAGAAATATTGAAAAAAGTTATAATTTTTCATTAAGACAATTTATGTTAAGCAATAGGAACTTCATAGAGGGGTTGCCCTGCTCAGACCCCTTCTAAATTGGAGGGCTACTTGCCTTGACGATAAAATCTTATTGATGATGATCACCGGTGTGGCGGATTTATGGATTTTATAGAAGCAGATCTCTTGATGAAACGGCTACGTTAAAATAATACAGTGGAAATACAGTATTCTTCGCTTTATAAGACGCACCCAGGTTTTAGAGGAGGAAAATAAGAAAAATATATTTTTCATCAGACCTCATATGAGATCCTCCGATTAGACCCCCATAAATATCAGGGTATCGGATCAGACCCTCATATCAGAACATCAGATCAGACCACCATATCAGCCCTCATTGTCAGACCCCCCAGAGTTCCTTGCCAGACCATCAGACCTCAGATCAGAATAAAATAAAAAACTCCTCTTACCTCTCCTGTGCCGCAACTCCTCTCCATCTCCGGCAGCGCTCCCGTGTCTTCTCCGGCCTGCTCTGCACTGTTGCCTGACTGCGTGCAGCAACAGGTCCCAGGAAGGAAGACCAAGGAGGGTGAGTACCGGAAGCCCTCGTGGTGCTTCACTCCCCACTCCAAGCACCTAATGTATACTAGTGAGCGCGTCCATAATGGCGTCTTATAAAGTGAAAAATACGGTACTATTTCTGAAGAATGTTTTGTTTTCTCTTAGGGTCATCACAGTTTAATAATTTCTTGAGTTCTGCCTTTGTCTCCCTCCATCTTTCTGAAATTACTCCTCTTTAATGATTTCCTTCAACGTTAACAAACATAACTGTTTTGGGCTTTCTCATAAGTCCAGTCATTTGAGCTTCACTTGGAAGGTTTGATTGTTCACCCATAGCATCTTCCGAGGTCTTCCCAGCGCCACAAGTTTCAAGCTTTCACACCCCTTAAACAAAGTTATCAAACACAGTGGCGTAACTACCATAGCGGCAGACCATGTGACTATGGGGCCCAGGACAAGAGGGGGCCCAGTTGGGATTATCTCCTCTTCTACTGGAGGTGAAAACTTGGTCAGGACTCTACCCTCTAAAGGAACAACTTTTAGCAAATGAAGCAGTGGAAAAATGGCCCAAGGGTCATTGAAAAGGGTTTAGGCAGAAACCCTTCTGTCCTGTGTGGGGAGCCTAGTGTGATCCTTGCTATGGGGCCCTTACTTCTATATGTACGCCACTGATCAAACACTTATCTCCCGCTGGAACAAAGAATTGGGCATGTTGAAATCGAACATGACCATAAGGTGAGAGACTCCCTACTCTTTATATAGTATTCCAAACCTGTAAACATTGTCTGGTTCGATTAGGTTTTATCCAGTGGTTATAGTCATCTTTATTCCACATGGGCCTGGGCTTGGAATATTTTTTAGCATGGGGGAGTGAAAGACTTATCTTCCAATAGAATAGAAATCCAACATGTCTAATCTAGACATCTGCTGATGAGGGACAGTTAGATGAATCCTATACAAATTAGTATGTTAACAGATTCTGTTGATATGATGACATTCCTCTGAGTATGGACAGCCCATCTCTAAGCATTTTTAGTTGTTAAAAATTCTTTATTAAAGGGGTTATCCCATGAAAATCATATAGTACATGACAACCTCTTTCTAACAAAGCTAGAACCAGCCCTGTACCTCACATGGATCCAGAGATCTCCACATTCATTGCTCTGCTAGATTTACATCAAGCTGACAGCTCAAGGGGAGTGTCTTCTCTGCTGCAGCTCAGGAGGCGTGTCTCAGTTCTCCCTATCACAGCTCAGGAGGCGTGTCTCAGCTCTCCCTATCACAGATCAGGAGGCGTGTCTCAGCTTTCCCTATCACAGCTCAGGAGGCGTGTCTCAGCTCTCCCTATCACAGCTCAGAAGACAGTTGAAGGATCAAACTGAGCATGTGCGGCCTTCTCAGTGAGCCGGTCAAAGAAATAAGAAAAGGAACAAACAGCAGGTGGTGCTATACAGATAGATTTTATTGAATATCTCAGTGGCTATGCTAAATTTTTAATTACATGCAATTACAAAAGTATTCAGATCCAGGGGCTGGTTTCAAAATTGTAGAATATTTTTTTTTGTGGGAAAAACCCTTTAATTCTACAAATTGTTCAAAGTTAGAAAAAAACATAGCTACTTTATTTTAGACACATGGCCACACCTGTCCATGAGTCGTGTGTGGTATTGTATGTCTGCTCCATTGAAGCTAAGGACAGGTGTGGTGCTGTTTGTGGAAGAAATTGGCCTTGTTTATTTAATCCTGGACAATCCCTTTAAAGATAATGTACAAATTAACTTTTATTGCTATAATTTGTTTTACTTTGGATGAAAAAATAAGAAATGCAAACTAGAAACAGCTGGTCACTAAACAGTTAACGGTTTATGTAGGAAGAACATTCACAGAAAAGGGAATGATTATGAATGGCTTCCAAAGGCAACCAATAAAACATAGTGGAGTGAAGTTTGCTGACAGGGCAGAATAAACAGTCCCAGTGTAGGTCATCCTCCTCTACGCTATACTGTGTATTGTATGAGGGATACACATTCTTCAAGGAATAGTGAACTCATTGGATGTATCTGGGTTTCTGCACTGTATCTAATACAATGTTGCCACAGTTCTAGTCAAACACAATGTAACTAGGAACACACAAGCAGTTGTGGCAGCACGGTGATCCGACCAAGGAGTTTGTATGTTCTCCCCGTGTTTGGTTTTTTCGGTTTATAAGGTGCCCTTTTTCCCCCCAAAGTGGGAAGGAAATGGCAGTGGGTCTTATAAAGCGAATACTAAGGGGAATGGGAGTTGCGGAGAGCGGTGAGTGATGGCTGGCTGTACTCACCGCTCCCTGGTCTTCTCCAGGCCCGTACAGTGCAGGGACGCTTTGTAACCACTTTCTACTTTGTCTATGAAATGAGGATCCTTAAAGGGGTTGTCCGGGTTCAGAGCTTAACCGGGACAACCCCTTTAAGGATCCTCATTTCGTGGTACGTGGTTACACAGAGTGTCCTTCCACATTTTCACCCAGGAGGACCCCTATGTGACCTTTTCATGCTCCGATGCTCAAGGGCTTTTTTTGTTTATATTTTTACACTGCCAGGCGGAGGCTTCCGCCTAGCGGTGTATTCGGCGAAGTCACTGGCACTGATAGACGGGCTTTAGCGATGCCCTAGCCGTTTAACAGGCTAGGGCAGCGCTAAAGCCGGCCCATTAGTGCCGGTGACCTCATCGGGCTCACTGCTGGGCGGAAGCCACCGCCTAGTGGGCCCTATAGAGAGTCTGGTACGTCACCAGATCTCCATAAAAAGGTTTTGCGCTGCACTAATCAGCATGAAATGCTCATATCAGCCTGGGTGAAGCTCTAAACCCGGACAACCCCTTTAACAGAGGACCCCCCTGTCTACTTACTCAGAATAAATTTGGTGTATAGAAAGGGGTTTAGCAGACCAGACAAATTCTATAAATCAAGAACAGGTTAGACATGCAGTAATAGGAGAACTTGTATATCTTTGGTGTCTGAAGTTCTCCCATGCAGAGTTCACTGTTACCAGGTTGTGGCCCCCATTACCAGTGTTGACAGCCTAGGAAAGAGGAATTATAAGAAGCGGCGGTGACAACCAGACCCTGTGTGAGAGCAGACAACACCTCTCCAAAATGAATGGGAAGAGGAGCTGATAGTGGAAGGATATTAATTCACTAGACACCTTCAGTTCTCGAGGCTTGAACTGTTGACAGGTCTACTCACGGGGCCTGAGACTATATTTATACATGAATCTTTGTGAATGCTAGTAAGCTTTCTTCTTCGTTTACAGCAGAGATGGGGGTCACCAATTATTACGTGCTAGTAACAATATTGTTGTTTTCTTATGGGGCAGAGGGGTCATTGGACTACCTCAGGTATAATTGCCTCCTAAAATACATTTGGTAAATAATCAAGAAGCAGGGGACAGATGGAAGACAGTATAACTGCAGAATCAGACTACACAAGGTTAGTTTGTAGTCTGTAACCATGGAGATGCATCAATCTGCACAGGAGCTGTATACAGGGAGATTTTAAAGGGCATCTGTCAGCAGTTTTGTACCTATGACACTGGCTGACCTGTTACATGTGCACTTGGCAGCTGAAGACATCTGTGTTGGTCCCATGTTCATATGTGACCGCATTGCTGAGAAAAAGTATGTTTTAATATATGCAAATGAGCCTCCAGGAGCTACGGGGGCGTTACCATTACACCGAGAGGCTCTGCTTTCTCTGCAATTGCTGCACCCTCTGCACTTTGATTGCTCCAAGTGGCTCATTTGCATATATTAAAACCTAATTTATCTCAGCAATGTGGACACATATGAACATGGGACCAACACAGATGTCCTCAGCTGCCAAGTGCACATGTAACAGGTCAGCCAGTGTCATAGGTACAAAACTGCTGACAGATGCCCTTTAAATCTAGACTATTTTGCAAAATTGCTTTATTTTTCAATTTAGATACACTGGGTCAATGAAAACAAATATTTGCAAAAGTGCATGCAGATTTCAATGAATGATATACTTTATAACAGAATGTACAGTGGATTTTTCAAGAAAATGCAGACTAGTTCATAGGAAGGATAAATACACAGTGGAGGTGTACAGCTCGCACTCAGCATTTCCTTCAGTGATAATTCCTTATCTGCGACTTCTAATTACTAGACTCCAGCACTGAGATTAGATAAACGCTCTCTGATAGCAGCGCCCTGTGATCCCTGCAGCAGCACGACAGACAGAGAAAGAAAAATCACTTTCATTAGCTGATTGTGCTGCCGGAACCTCCAAGCCTGGACCCATTACAAGGTGCAGCCGGAGCAGACACAATCACCATATTATAACACCCCCAACATCATGTCTGCTGCCGCCGCTCCAGATATTTCACTGCTTGTTAGGCAGATCACATTAACATGCAGACAGGTGCACCAAAGCTCAACAGATGCCGCCAATATTCAGGGAGGGGTTATATCAATATAGTAATTCATAGAATACGTTGTATTTATTTACTCTAGTTACATTTTTTCTTTCCGTCCTACATTCGTGCATTCCTTTATTTTCATTCATTCTATGCCCTTTCATTAAAGAACTCCCGCAAAAAATTTATTCCATGTCCTGCTAGAAATGTACATGAAGTAATCTGTAGTGAATGTCATTTTCTTACCAGTAGCTGAATTTTTTGAGTTATATTATCTGTGTCATGTGACTAGGAATTAGACCCACCAACTCACACAGAGACTTATGTGTGGACAGGAAGTCTAATTTTCCATGCATTCCTATGGGAGCCTCACTTTCAGTCTCATAGGAATGAATAGAGCAGTGACTGGCTTCCTGTCCTGGGTCAGTTGGAGGTCAGAGAGTTGGTCACATGACCCAGCTACAATAAGAAGACAGTGGAAATTCTCAATTTCAGCCTCTGATAAGAAAATGACATTCACTACAGATTATATCATGCACCTTTCTAACAAGTCAGAGAATAAAAATTTTAGCGGGACTTCTTCTTAAATTATACTTCCATAACATTTCATTAATATTCATTATTCAGTGTTCAATTTATATTGAATTAGTTTTTATGCATTCACTCACTCCTTGTTTTTTTCATTCATCTGTTAATTTATTGACTTGATTTCATTCATTTGTTCATTCTGTAGTCTTTACGATCACTAGCTTTTCTTCTGGCCTTTGTTTACCTGCAGTAATAACAATCTCTGCCCCTGCCCCTGCTCTGCAAAGGGAGTGAATACAAGTGCTGCCCTGAGTGACATGTCTTCCTGCTGGGATACTCAGCAGCATGTTATAGGTGTAGGACTACAAGTCCCAGCTGTAGAATGACACTGCTGATGCACACATGATCTTTCCCCTACCTGTTCTTGTGCAATACTCCGCAGATCTTCTCTAGTCTGTCAGCTCCTGTGCCCAGCATTTGTCTCCTCATTGCCTGCAGCTAATCGGTAAAGCCTTCAGTCCTGAGTCTGTGCTGCTGAAGGGGTTAAATATTTATCTGAAAGAATCCAGGGAGAGAGCAGCAGCCGGCAGAGCAGGGGGGCGTGACCATCACAGTGACGTCTCTTGTACAGATTCTTATCTGCTTGTGCACGAAACGTAATCAGAGCAGGGAGAGAAGCTGACATCACAGGTCGTGTGACCCTCAGTGAAATCTGAGAAAGGGGCCACTGAATTTAAAGTAAGTCTATCGAAAAAGCATTACATTTGCATAGTTAGAAACATACAAAGGACAAAAAAAATAACTTGGACAACCCCTTTAACTGTTACTAGTTTTCATTCACTGTTTCATTTTCTATTTCATTCATATTCATTAATATGTTGTTTTACAATTTAATTCACACTCATTCACAGATTTTTTTTTTTATTAATCAGTTGATTTATTTACTTAAAGGGGCTATCTGAAACTATAAACTGCCCCCCATGTGCCGGGCCCCTCACAGTGAATATACTTATCCCTGAGCCGCTCCTGGTCCCCCATGAAAACATCCGGTGTCGGGGGGAGCAGCCAATGGCGGATGGGGAGAGGGACGAGCCTCCCTAGCATCACCCGCGTCACTGCCTGTCATTGGCCCCCCCCACCAAAAAAAATATAAATTGATTAAAAACGTGTGAAATAAGGAAACAGACTTGGCCCTAAATTCGTTTATCACTCCTAGATACTTTTGTGGACTTTCCTGTCTCTTGGTGTAGTAATCACGTATATATGCTGCTAGTTTGAATATGATCAGTCCCCATAAAAAAAAATATCAGGAAATGTGTTTGTGAACACAGAAATAAAGGGAAACTGATTTAGACCTAAATTAATTACCCCTCACATATACTTTGGCATTCTGCTTGTTTTGCTAAGGCACCTCCCTACCTGCTGCAGCACTGATTGGCTCATCCAGGCTGTCTGTCAGCCTGGGAGCCAATCAGGGCAAGCCCTCCCCCTACTTCCTCTCAGGGTCATGTGAGCACCCTTCTTCTTCCTGCCTAGTGCTATGCACCATTTTAGTGAATTTGTCCGGAAAGATTCGGGTGCGTCTGCCGTCCAAAAAACAGCAAAGTTCAGACCGAACCCGAACCTGGTTCACTTATCCTTATGTGGACCCATTGACTTTAGTGGGTCAGTGGTCCACATTTTGCGGCCAAGTATAGGACATGATGTAACCCTTTACAGACATACAGATGCAAATGCAAATGAGTATAACATGCTGACATTTAACCCTTGGAACACCCACAAACCTTCAGAGGATGCCCCTTGGCAGCACATTTTACAGTTTTTTGGGACAGTCCCCCAGAAGCTTTCCGCTGCACAGGAGTTGTGTGTGTCCGCCCCCGCTGCGGTACCGTATGTGCCCTCACAGAACACTATGTGGCTTTCATCATTAGAACAATTGTATCATTCGCCAACACCTCCCTGTGTTTAATGTACTTGTTCTGGAAGCCAGGTTCTACAGATAAAGCTATTTTTAAATGCTCCGCCGATAAGTTCTCTATCTCTGCTAACAAGACGGGAACAAATATTTTGAACGCTGTACTGTACGGAAATAATAGTCTCTGATGTCCTGCGGTAACATGAGGCCAAGTCATAGATACACGGACGGCAGGTAATTGTGGATTCACACTAACAAAAGGGAAAAAATTATCAACCCCCTCCCCTGGATGAGATCTGTGTATATGACTATTACCTTCATGGTTCATTATATCTTTATTCAAAACTTACAATTCATTGTAACATAATTGCACTTCAAATTATAATTTTTCAACCTTTAAAATTACTACTTATTACTTTAATTACTACTAATTATTACTTTTAGGCTTTCTAATATAATTATAAATGAAGAAAGGTTTTTACTAGAGTAGAGCGAATTTATTAAAATTAGCATCCGATTCCTTGAATTTTTTTAAAAAATTAAATTTGTGTTTGAATCCAATAACAAATGAAATATGCTCCAATTTGCCTGAAATTTGGTGACACTCTGAGGTTTTGTAGGACTCCAGATTTTTTAAAATATCTTTCGCTCTTCCTCTCCTTCCCCTACTTTAAAACTTTTTAAGGGCTCATTCAGACAGCCATAGTGTTTTTCGGTCCGCAAATTGTGGATCCACAAAACACGGATAGAATAGGACATGCTGTATTTTTTTTTTTTTTTTGCTGGGTCACAATTTTGCGGAATAGACCCATTAATTAAAGCATGCCCTATTCTTTTCCACAATTGCGGACCAGAATAGGCATTTTCTATCATAGTGCCGGCCATGTGCGGTCAGCAAAATGCGGATAGCACACGACCGGTATCCATGTTTTGCAGATCCGCAATTTTGCGGACCACAAAAATCTACGGCCGTCTGAATGACCCCTTATAAAAAAAGGAGCGTCTGTGACGGAGCCATATTTTTCAGCCATAAGACTATGGCTCCTCCATAGATAGATATATTTGAACTCTTGGTCCAGTTCCCGATGCGGGCAGCTGCGGCGCTATAACTGACAGCACTTGTCTATAGATTTGAATACATTTACCAAAACGGCTCATAAGGGGCTGATAAAAGTCAGATTATACAAGCGTGTTATCTTAACTGCATGGGAGTGCCTGGCCATTCAGATGTGTGAGCAGCTGAGACTCACAGGACCATTCAGAGAAGCTATTCATCCTGCACTATTAGTGCTGGGGCTTTGATTAAAGCTGCCGTCGCTGGTTCAACAAAAGTTATGGCGCCTGTAAAAATTTCTTTGAGATAGCGGCGTGCGTGGGAGTTCAAACACAGCGCGCTCTGCTGATACCCTGTCCCCTTGGCTTTTACACCAACATTTAATCAGCTGTACGTTCATTTCCTCTATAATCTCTGACACATGAATTGCAGGACCCACGTGAACTCTACGGATGGCCGCAGGTGCTGACTTTAAGGAATTGCATGGCGAAGAAAACACCTACTTAAAGAGATATCCTTCTCCTGATGATAATAGGGTTTATACTAGAGATGAGTGAGCTTCTTAAAATTCGTTTCTTGCCCGATTTTATTTATGTCCGAATAGATTCTACTTGAATGAAATATGCTACAAGTGGCCCGAAAATTGGTATATAACACTCCCAGGACTCACTTTAAAATCTTTTAATTTTTATTTTTTAATTGTCTTTACAAATATTTGCCCTCCCTCCCTTTTTTAAGCTCTATATTGTAATGAAATCGATAGTAAATAATGTCAGAGTGACACTGACATACGTAGCTATAAATAAACGCATGTTTAATTGTGTTAATAGTATCTAAACACACTGCCCCAGTGCATATGTTATGCTTTCTAATATTAGAAAGCTTCCAAAAATTTTCCCTTAAAGGGGTTGTCTGAGTTATTTTTTTGTCCTTTGTATGTTTCTAACTAGTCAAATACAACAGCTTTTCCATACACTTTCTGCTTCTAAAGCTGCTGGTTTCTCAGGTTTCAATGAGGGTCACATGACCTGTGATGTCACCTTCCCTGCTAATCTTGTATTCGTGCACAGAGCCTGTACACGAAGCGTCACTGTGCTGGCCAGGCCCCCCCTCCCTGCTCTGCCGGGCTCCTGCTATCTGCTCTCTCCCTGGATTCCTTCAGATAAAACATTAACCCTTTCAGCCAGAACACACTGAAGGCTTTACAACAGCAGCTGCAGATGTAAAGAGACACAGGATCTGCTCTCCTCACCCTACAGACACAAAGCTGACACTGGAGCTGATCTGGAGGAGATGCAAAGAACAAAGAAGGTAGGGGGAAGATCCTGTGTGTATCAGCAGTGTCATTGTACAGCTGGGACTTGTAGTCCTACACATACAACATGCTGCTGAGTATGCCAGCAGATATATCACTCAGGGCAGTATTTGCAGAGCAGGGGGAGGGGCAGAGATTGTTATTACTGCAGGTAAACAAAGACCAGAAGAGAACCAGGGAAATGTGGAAATATAGTTTTTTTTTTTGCCTAAAACTTGCTTAACTTAGTTATATATTGCTGCCCATCAGATCTAAAGTACTATTTTTTTTCATAACTCGGACAACCCCTTTAATGGGGGCAGATGGTGTTTGAACACATGGTGTTATTGGGGAAAAACTGACTTGTTGGGATCAAGCGACCAAAAATTTGCCTTAACGCAAACCATAAAAAAATTATGCTGTAAAGGGGCATAATGCCTGCCCGTATGTATATACACACACACACACACACACACACAAGGGTTGTATGAGAAGAAACAGTGGCTTGCTCTGCAAAAGCATCCAAAAATTATGCCTTAAAGAGGGCATAATGGCTGCCGATATTTATATGCACACAAGTGTTGTGTCAGAAGAAACAGTGGCTTGTGCTGCACAAGCACCCAAAAATAATGCCTACTGCTAATTTTAAACAATTTTTTGAAACAAAAAAAGGACAGCTGGGCAGACGTCCGAATATCATACAGAAGAATAACATTTTGGTGAAGGTGCGGAACTGTACCACAATTTCATAAGATTGAGACAATTTTTATGGATTTGTCCCTGGCAAAAGGTCCAACTGATGGAATACAGAAGAATTCAATTTTGTGGATGACAATTTTTATGGACGCCTGCCTGGCAAAAAGTCCAAGTGAGGCAGGGGTGAACCACCAACAAGGCCAGGTGAGGCGACCTCAGGCAGCACCAAATAGGAGCAAGAGGAGGGGCAGCTGAAGGGTCATGAGCTGAAGGGAAGGGGTTCGGTTAAGAAATGGCATTGGGGAGGGGGGCACAGTTTTAGTTTTCCCGTCAGGCAGCAGAAAAGCACCCCTAAAGTGAAGATATACAGACCACTACCGACACTTGGCTGAGAGTCCAAGAGAAGGGATATGGAAAAAAAAAACTGTGGCTGATGGCATAGCGAAGAAATCAATTTTAGAGAAGAATTAAATTTTGGGAAAAGCGAGAAACTCTACAGACACTAGAGATGAGCGAATCATTCAAAAAATTATTCGCCGAACATTCGCCGAACTTTTCCTGAGATTCGTATATTCGACGAATAGATTTGTTGTATTTGCGTACAAAATATACGTTATTATGTTCTATTAGCAAACATTCGCGCACTAATAACGAACGTTCATTTAAAATATGTACGCAACTTCTTAGAAGATGTACGCATGAGCGTACAAATACTCAGCGTACTATTGTCTACGCGATTGCGTAATACGCAGGCGTGCACTCAGAGGCAGAGCGAATATTTGAAAATGGCATCCAGGCGATCCTCATCATTTAGCTCTGAAGAGCTGAAATTCCTGATCCGGCTGATGGACAGAGAGGATTACGATGGCACACACCGCCATCCAAACCAGCATAAGAAGGAGGTGATCAGCAGGTGATCCAAGGTCTGCGTCATCGTTTCCACACCGTGTGGACCCTGGGCCAGATCCAGCGGAAATGGTCTGATCTGAAATTCAAATACCCAGAGCGTCTTAATGAGATCCGCGAAGAGATAAGGCAGGGTGAGTAACAAAATATTTGATAAGTAAAAACATGTAAAAAAAATTAGTGTACTGTATTGTATATATACCAGCAGTCACTGCAAATGATGAAAAAAGTATAGAAAGCCAATGTGGTCGTGCGTAGTGCGCTGCAGTAATTTTGTTTCATTCTAGGCAACGCCTCTAACTCTCGACCCAAACAACTTAAGTGAAGGTTTTCTAGTCATTATTGTTAATGGTGCTGGCCGTTCTCCCGTTTGTGTCAGGCAAATGCACTAGTTTGAAAGAAAGTACCCTTATATGCCCCTTCATAGTTAGCGCTTCCTCCTCCTACACACAGACTCGTGCCCATGCTGTCAGTGGGCGATATCCAAAGTATTCCTACCGCACCGTGTTAACAATACAGTATAAAGAAAGTTATTGCGACGATAACGTTATCTATTGCCATAAATACCTTTTTAAAAAAAAAAAAAAAAAACATGATATGGCCCCCCTCTCACACCCATAATATCTTAATAGTAGTATGTGTTAGTATTAAAAAGAGTCATCATCTAACAATTGTGTACATTTTTATGTTGCGGAGCACCGTCTCGTCACCACCGTCGAGGCAGGACGGCCCCTGAAGTACCTGCAGCCTCTAGTAAGTTTAAAACATATTTAATTTATTTTTCATCCAAGCTACGTGGGAGTAAGTAACTCAGTAAGAGCACTAGTGGTTAGGAACGGGATCCTCCCGCCTCAGACTATTCCCATGTAGCTACAACTGTTCATTAGAGTTGAATGTAAGGCTACTTCTACACTAGCGGCAGCCTGGATCCAGCGGGTGAAGGGTCCCTCCGGATCCATGCTGCCGCAGGTACACGTGTCAGGCCGGAACCACGCTCTGGCCCAAATTCACTGTAATGGGGGTGGGCCACGGATCTGGCCACAGCACGTTAACCCCTGCTGAGAGGCAGCCGGAGCGAAAATACAACATGTAACTGTTGTATTTTCCTCTCTGTCCTCTATAACCGCCGGATTATAAGGTGAGCTTCGGTGGCTTCTTTTTTTAGAAATTGCAGAAGGGACACCACTAGGAGGGAACACTGAAGTCCGAGAGGTGGCAGAAAATGACGGGGTTTGCTTGAGTGGAATGGTGGAGCAGGATGAGTCTGACCCCTGGCTACATATGGATACTGTATCAGCAGATGACAGCAGATAATCCGTCTGAGACTGAGATGAGCGTGCCATCCACTCCACTACCTCATCCACTTTCTCCTCCACTACAATTTTGCGCCTTGGTGGGTTAGCCCGGTGGAACAACGGAATACTACTAGTAGATGCTCCGGCTACAGGTCTTTTGGCACTGCTGCCCTGTGCCACCTTCTCCTTTTTTTTAAAGCTCAAAGTCTGGCTGGAACTGGACCCCTTTTGCTTATCCATTCCAGACATTTTTCAATTCACTCTGTGGCCCTGCAGCTGGTCTTTGTCCCTGTCTCTCCCTATCTCTCCCTGTCTCTCTCTCCCTGCTTGATTAAATACTAGCCCTGAACTGGCCCTGCACTTGCCCTGCAGTATCCCTGATATGTGTAATATGGATTCCCAGAGCAATTATATCAAATTTTCACAAAACAGGTCTCAGAACTTCACACTCAGTGCTTCTGCTCATCTCAGCAGTCGCAGCAGAAGTGATGAGTCACTGGCTTACCGAGCCTGAGCCAATCAGAGCAAGCCCTGCCCCAAAGTTCGCTAATGAATTGAATTCGTACACAACAGTGTATACAGTAACTTATACGCAGCAATAGCATATAATTTATAGGACAAACTATGTAGCGAATGCGTACAAAGCCAAAGCGAATCATCTAATATTCGATTCGCTTCGCAGCTAACAAAATTCTCAAGATTCGATACGAATCAACAAATCGACGAATCGATTCGCTCATCTCTAGCAGACACCTGACCAAAAGTCTTACTGTACCAATGTGATATGGCAAAACTGCTTCTGATGACAAAGAATTACATTTTAGTTAAGAATAAAATTTTGTGGAAGCTACAGAACTGTACCACATTTACCACAACTAAGTGGTATGGCAGCGACTTGGCCAGGTTGGAGTTCAGATTGCTGGTCCCAAATAGTTTTATGATGGCCACATGTTCAGTTATGGATGTCTCATGATGGAGCAGAGGACAAGGAGGAGGAGGAGTCTGAGCAGGGGAAGAAGCATCTGATGATAATGAAAAGGACACTGCTTGGGGATGCTGCCTGGCTGCCACAAAGAAGACCAGGAGAAGGAGGACAGACTCGCTCCGATTCAGAATGCTGGCTAGTTCTATTTTTCCAAAGGATCTGGCAATGCTCCCTCATGTGCAGCAATAGAGCCCTGGGACCTATGTCTGTGCTTTTTTGTAATGCAGATCTTGCTGTGGTTTTGTGTGCTGGCTTTGTGGGAAAAAAAGCCATATGGTAGAGTTTCTCACAGAGCTAGCAACAGCTGAGCTTTCTTTCGGTTTGGCAAGTTTTGAGTCTGCATCCACAATATGAGCGGTGTCACCAGTTCCTGAGCTGACCATGATAGAAACAGATTTGGCCCTGACAGTTCTTTTAGAGGTCTTGGACATATATTGCCCCCTTCTTTATTGCTGCCATGGTCATCATCCTTCTCTATTGTTGTCTCCTCCTCCTCATCATCACTCCTATCTGGCTCCCAGGTACTATCCAATAAACAATAATCATCACAGTCCCACCATCCTGCCATTTTTATCACACAGCGATATGTCATCGTGAACCTTGGCAACCTTCCAAATTCTCTGCTCTTTTCTATCCTGATTGCCACTGTCACTACCACTGCCCCTATGCCATAATTGTGTATACAACTGTCACCACTACCACCAAAACAGCTATGCATGGGGTCCTCCACCTAACCTCCTCCTCATTGTAGTCCAAATGCTGGTCCTTCTCATACAAGTCTTCAACAGGAAGACTTTCTTGAGTATCTTCCATAGTACATGGGGTTGTGTTGCCTATTCTTAGGAAAAAGAAGGCACCCCACTAGAAGGGGGCAGTGACGACAGAGAGGATGTAAGAAGGAAGACAGGAGGAGGGGAAGAAATATTGTGACTCCTAGCTCCAATGCACAGTGTCAGGCTCGGAGGTGACCTTGACATAATCTTCTAAGAGGAGGAATGAGTCATCCAGTCCACAATCTCATCCTCTTTGTCCTCCATAATAATGTGGCACCTATCGAAAGCCATGAAGAACTGCGGCCTACCACTACTACTAGTACTATTACTACTATTACTGAACAGATAGCTGGTGAAACTACTGTTGCTACTACCAACATTCCGACTCTCGAATGACAAGACATGAGTCTTCCATTTTTCCCCTTTTCGTTTTCAAGACATATTATAAGGCCGTTAAATTCACTGGTTTCCTATAAATAAATAGTCACAGGTTTGCTGCACAGATTATTAATGGTACTACAAAATTGCAAGTATTTGTTCTGTAATTTAAAGACAGGTGCAATTAAATGTCCCCCCCTTTCTACAAACACACTGCACACTGGTATTGACAATTTATTTTGGTAATAATGCAGTTAGTTTTTGCAGTAAAATGTGTTTAAATTACACTGTATAGTGCAGCAAAAATAAAATGCATTCAGTAACAGGGGTATAAAATGGCATTATTTCAGTAAAATGCTTTTGCTGTAACTTCCCATTATCTTGCCGTAAAATACATGTTCAATAACATGGGTGTAACAATTGCATTATTGCAGTTCAGTAACACAGGTATAATACACTGAAATGTGCAATTTCTCAGTGCTTGCAGCAGAATGTACGCTATTGGGGTTCTGACAATAAGTCTTTAACTGTAGAAAGTTTTTTACATAAAAAGAAGCTGCCTGGCTGTTCAAATAGAAAAATATGAGTTTTTTGCAGGATTTTGTAATGCAGAACTAGCTGTATGAAACAACTGAGACATTGACACAGAACACTTTAACACAATCTATATTTTTGGGTGTTTTTTTTTTTTTGCAATCTCTTTTTGTTAGAAGAGCCGTAGAAAAAGTAGTGAACGCTTCATGTATAGTTCTCCATTGATAGAGATGCTCTTTCTAGACACTTTATGCACAAAGTAACTAATGGAAGTCCTTATACCCTTGCTCTCAGCGAGTTAACACTCAGTGCCATAATAGTACTTTACAGTGATGGCCAGTACTTGCAGGTGTCAGCTGTATTATACAGCTGGAACCCTGCTGCAATTGCCATGATCAGAGATAACTCCTACCCCTGCAGTTTAACCCCTCAGATGCTGCAGTCAGTAGCGACTGAAGTATCTGACCGGTTATACGGTGCAAGGGAGCGAGTAATTATCATGGCAGATGATGCCCTTCTGGCTGCTATTACCTTCTGCCTTTAGTAGGATGTAATAAAGTGTACACTGCAGTACAAGCAACCAGTTCCCCTAAGTAGCATGAAAATGAACACCACTAAAAAAAAACTAAAAAAAAAACAATGCAAGAATTGTTTTTTGGTCACCTCACCCCCTCAAAAAATTGTATGAAAATGATCAAAAAGTCACATGTATCCCATGATGGTATCAATAAAAACCACACATCTTCCTGCCAAAAATGAGCCCTCAGCAGGAAAATAAAAAAGCTGTGGGTGTCAGAATGTAGTAAAATATAAAAAGAAACATATAAACTATGTTGGGCACTGTAGCTGTAACCTTAAAGGGGTTGTTCTTTTCCTTATTTCTCTGTCTTTGACAGTTGTAGGGGGAGAGCTACAGAGGAAAAGATTTGAGCTGTAATAGGGAGAGAGCTGCAACAGAAAGGCGTCTCCCACCTCTCCACTTAATTTGCTGGTTTACGTTTCATATCACTAGCTTCACATTTGCTGTGATCCCAACTAGATGCTAGAAGGGAGTGGGCATGACAGTCCTTCAAGCACCATAGCAATCTAACTGCCTGACATTTATAGCGAGAGGGAGTTGGAGATGGAACACAGGAACTGCAGACCAGTAGGAGAAGCTGCTGAACAGACAAGGAAGAAGAGTTGTAGGACAAGAGCTGCAGGTCAGGAGGAGGAGTTGTAGAACAGATAGGGAGGAGGAGTTGGAGCTGATTAGCTGCAAACTGGAAGGACAGTAATGAGGAGCTGCAGCACAGGAGATGCAGACCATGGTGAGGGGTTGCAGAACAGACAGGGAGGAGGAGTTGAAGCACAGGAGCTGCATTCAGGGAGGAGGAGTAACAGGACATATTGTTGGAGCATGGAAGCTGTAGACCTGGAGAAGGAGTTGCAGAACAGACTGGGAGGAGGAGTAGCAGAACATATGGGTAGTAGGAGTTGGAGCACAGAAGCTGTAGACCTGGAGAAGGAGTTGCAGAACAGACTGGGAGGAGGAGTAGCAGGACATATGGGTAGTAGGAGTTGGAGCACAGAAGCTGTAGACCTGGAGAAGGAGTTGCAGAACAGACAAGGAGGAGGAGTTGGAGCACAGGAGCTGCAGTCTGGAAAGAGGAGTTGTAGAACAGACAGGGAGGAGGAGTAGCAGGACATATAGGAAGGAAGAGTTCGAGCACCAGATCTGCAGACCAGGAGATAGTGTTGCAATGCAGAAAAGCACTTGCTGTAGCTGGAGGGAGGGGATGGGGGGGGGGGGGGGTGCTCATGAGAGGAAATTCACCCAGAAAGGAGAAAGAGAAAAGGGTCATTTCTATCCAAAAAAATTCAGTTGGACTGCTAAATCTTTTACGCAAGGTTGAAACATTTTATTGACTTGCAGCATTTCCGTTCTGCTTAGCACTTCCACTTCTTTCACTTCCAATACATTTCTTTCAGATAGAATCTAGCAAATCTACAATTTATGTAAATGTACAAATTAAGCCTGGATATTTTTAGCATATTATATCTACTGTCAGGGCTCTAGGATTTGCTCCCGTTCTAAAAAAAAAGAAAAAAAAAAAGACTACGGACAGTTTCCTAATCAAACCACAACTCTTTCTAGGCATCGCTGTTCATCAGATATTTGCAGACACTTTTTCATCTTTCTCCAATTAAACATTTCTCCTCTCAGTGGTTTCTTCTTTGCAGCTGAGTTACTTTCCCTAATAAGGATGAGACCATCCCGGCTCCTGCTGGTATCACAGTTTTTACGCCTCTATTTGGGCTGTCTATTCAGATTCAAGGATCTGTTTATAGAAAACCTCAGAGCTGAGGATTGGTGAGGAAGCCAAGACGCTGGGACGACCACAACGCGCTCATCTGGCACGTCTTTCTCAGTATTAATTATAAATGCTGCACCATTTGTATATAGTCTGGTGGGGAAAGCATGCATGAATAGTCTCTGCTTGTATTCAGCTTAATAATTTGAATATTTAAATTTATGATGGATGTGACGGGTGTAAATAATTCAGATTTTGGAAGCCTATGGAAAAATTTATGTTTATAAAAAGTAAAAGGTCTCATCATATGTAAATTTAGTTTTAATTTGACATCTGTCATTTTGCAGAGGAGAAGACTATTGCAAAATGCATTTTTTTTGTTATTTTATTATCTGTTATTTATTTGGCACCAGTAAATTCAGTTGCCAAAAACAGGGGGAAGGGAAAGAACCACTGATTTATTGTTTATTGGAAAACTAACTGTTCTTTTTTAAATCCATTTAGTTGTTGGTATGAAAAACAAGCAGAATATTTATACTATACCCCAAGTACATACTGTAATACATTCCCTTATGGACAAGAATATAACTATTATAATGCTGCCCCCTAGGTAAAAAAAATAATGCTACTATAATATTCCCCTTATGTACAGAAACAAAACTACTATAATACTGCATAAACATATATTGATAATATAATATTACCCCATGTACAAGAAACTAGCTACTATGATATTGCCTCCAAGTTACAAGAATATAACTACTATAATACTGCTCCTATGTACAAGAATATAACTACTATAATACTGCTCCTATGTACAAGAATATAACTACTATAATACTGCTCCTATGTACAAGAATATAACTACTATAATACTGCTCCTATGTACAAGAATATAACTACTATAATACTGCTCCTATGTACAAGAATATAACTACTATAATACTGCTCCTATATGTATACAAGAATATAACTACTATAATACTGCTCCTATGTACAAGAATATAACTACTATAATATACTGCTCCTATGTACAAGAAATATAACTACTATAATACTGCCTCTATGTACAAGAATATAACTACTATAATACTGCTCCTATGTACAAAATATAACTACTATAATACTGCTCCTATGTACAAGAATATAACTACTATAATACTGCTCCTATGTACAAGATATATAACTACTATAATACTGCTCCTATGTACAAGAATATAACTACTATAATACTGCTCCTATGTACAAGAAATATAACTACTATAATACTGCTCCTATGTACAAGAATATAACTACTATAATACTGCTCCCCTATGTACAAAATATAACTACTATAATACTGCCTCCTATGTACAAGAATATAACTACTATAATACTGCTCCTATGTACAAGAATATAACTACTATAATACTGCTCCTATGTACAAGAATATAACTACTATAATACTGCTCCTATGTACAAGAATATAACTACTATAATACTGCTCCTATGTACAAGAATATAACTACTATAATACTGCTCCTATGTACAAGAATATAACTACTATAATACTGCTCCTATGTACAAGAATATAACTACTATAATACTGCTCCTATGTACAAGAATATAACTACTATAATACTGCTCTCTATGTACAAGAATATAACTACTATAATACTGCTCCTATGTACAAGAATATAACTACTATAATACTGCTCCTATGTACAAGAATATAACTACTATAATACTGCTCCTATGTACAAGAATATAACTACTATAATACTGCTCTCCTACTGCTCCTATGTCAAGAAATATAACTACTATAATACTGCTCCTATGTACAAGAATATAACTACTATAATACTGCTCTATGTACAAAGAATATAACTTACTATAATACTGCTCCTATGTACAAGAATATAACTACTATATACTGCTCCTATGTACAAGAATATAACTACTATAATACTGCTCCTATGTACAAGAATATAACTACTGATACATACTGCCTCCTATGTAGCAGAACAATATAACTACTATAATACTGCCTCCTATGTACAAGAATATAACTACTATAATACTGCTCCTATGTACAGAAATATAACTACTATAATACTGCCTCCCTATGTACAAGAATATAACTACTATAATACTGCTCCTATGTACAAGAATATAACTACTATAATATGCTCCTATGTAGCAAGAATATAACTACTATAATACTGCTCCTATGTACAAGAATATAACTACTATAATACTGCCTCCTATGTGACAAGAATTAACTAACTATAATACTGCTCCTATGTACAAGAATATAACTACTATAATACTGCCCCTATGTGCAAAATATAACTACTATAATACTGCTCCTATGTACAAGAATATAACTACTATAGTACTGCTTCCTATGTACAAGAATATAACTACTATAATACTGCTCCTATGTACAAGAATATAACTACTATAATACTGCTCCTATGTACAAAGAATATAACTACTATAATACTGCTCCTATGTACAAGAATATAACTACTATAATACTGCCTCCTATGTACAAGAATATAACTACTATAATACTGCTCCTATGTACAAGAATATAACTACTATAATACTGCTCCTATGTACAAGAATATAACTACTATAATACTGCTCCTATGTACAAGAATATAACTACTATATAATACTGCTCCTATGTACAAGAATATAACTACTATAATACTGCTCCTATGTACAAGAATATAACTACTATAATACTGCCTCCTATGTACAAGAATATAAACTATAATACTGCTCCTATGTACAAGAATATATAACTACTATAATACTGCTCCTATGTACAAGAATATAACTACTATAATACTGCTCCTATGTACAAGAATATAACTACTATAATACTGCTCCTATGTACAAGAATATAACTACTATAATACTGCTCCTATGTACAAGAATATAACTACTATAATACTGCTCCTATGTACAAGAATATAACTACTATAATACTGCTCCTATGTACAAGAATATAACTACTATAATACTGCTCCTATGTACAAGAATATAACTACTATAATACTGCTCCTATGTACAAGAATATAACTACTATAATACTGCTCCTATGTACAAGAAATATAACTACTATAATACTGCTCCTATGTACAAGAATATAACTACTATAATACTGCTCCTATGTACAAGAATATAACTACTATAATACTGCTCCTATGTACAAGAATATAAACTACTATAATACTGCTCTCCTATGTACAAGAATATATAACTACTATAATACTGCTCCTATGTACAAGAATATAACTACTATAATACTGCTCCTATGTACAAGAATATAACTACTATAATACTGCTCCTATGTACAAGAATATAACTACTATAATATACTGCTCCTATGTACAAGAATATAACTACTATAATACTGCTCCTATGTACAAGAATATAACTACTATAATACTGCCTCCTATGTACAAGAATATAACTACTATAATACTGCTCCTATGTACAAGAATATAACTACTATAATGCTTCCTATGTACAAGAATACTAACTATAATACTGCTCCTATGTACAAGAATATAACTACTATAATACTGCTCCTATGTACAAGAATATAACTACTATAATACTGCCTCCTATGTACAAGAATATAACTACTATAATACTGCTCCTATGTACAAGAATATAACTACTATAACTGCTCCTATGTACAAGAATATAACTACTATAATACTGCTCCTATGTACAAGAATATAACTACTATAATACTGCTCCTATGTACAAGAATATAACTACTATTAATACTGCTCCTATGTACAAGAATATAACTACTATAATACTGCCTCCTATGTACAAGAATATAAACTACTATAATACTGCCTCCTATGTACAAGAATATATAACTACTATAATACTGCTCCTATGTACAAGAATATAACTACTATAATACTGCTCCTATGTACAAGAATATAACTACTATAATACTGCTCCTATGTACAAGAATATAACTACTATAATACTGCTCCTATGTACAAGAATATAACTACTATAATACTGCTCCTATGTACAAGAATATAACTACTATAATACTGCTCCTATGTACAAGAATATAACTACTATAATACTGCTCCTATGTACAAGAAATATAACTACTATAATACTGCTCCTATGTACAAGAATATAACTACTATAATACTGCTCCTATGTACAAGAATATAACTACTATAATACTGCTCCTATGTACAAGAATATAACTACTATAATATACTGCTCCTATGTACAAGAATATAACTACTATAATACTGCTCCTATGTACAAGAATATAACTACTATAATACTGCCTCCTATGTACAAGAAAATAATAACTACTATATATACTGCTCCTATGTACAAGAATATAACTACTATAATACTGCTCCTATGTACAAGAATATAACTACTATAATACTGCTCCTATGTACAAGAATATAACTACTATAATTACTGCTCCTATGTACAAGAATATAACTACTATAATACTGCCTCCTATATACAAAGAATATAACTACTATAATACTGCTCCTATGTACAAGAATATAACTACTATAATCCTTCTCCTATGTACAAGAATATAACTACTATAATACTGCCTCCTATATACAAGAATATAACTTAATAACTACTATAATACTGCTCCTATGTACAAGAATATAACTACTATAATACTACTCCTATGTACAAGAATATAACTACTATAATACTGCTCCTATGTACAAGAATATAACTACTATATACTGCTCCTATGTACAAGGAATATAACTACTATAATACTCTCCTATTGTAAGAATATAATACTATAATACTGCTCCTATGTACAGAATATAACTACTATAATACTGCTCCTATGTACAAGAATATAACTACTATAATACTGCTCCTATGTACAAGAATATAACTACTATAATACTGCTCCTATGTACAAGAATATAACTACTATAATACTGCCTCCTATGTACAAGAATATAACTACTATAATACTGCTCCTATGTACAAGAATATAACTACTATAATACTGCCTCCTATGTACAAAAATACGTAATAAAACGTAATAAAATATCATTCCACCATTCCTGTGCTGCAGCGTAAACATAATCACGGCCTGTGGAATACCCTAGGCAAAATAATATGCCAGAAGCCATAAAGCCTAATGCCCAATACTTGACAAATGTCCCAAATTTTCCAGGACTGTCCCTGATTTTCAGAGACAGTCCTGGCAAATTCGCACTGCCCTGGGCCAAAAACTGGCGGGGCTAACAAATACCTCACCCAAAAGTCGGCATTTCCTGGCAGCAGTAGTGCACCTCTAATGAGACAAGTGGAGGCGGTGGTAGGGCCATGGGAATTGAGCGCTTCCATTGTGGAAGTGCTCATCTCTCTACAGTCAGCTGTATCACAGTATGCCTTTGACAGTAAGGCTGGAGGGGGGCGCCATTTAAATTTTTGCCTCAGACAGCAGAAAGTCTAGGTGCATCTCTGCCCGGCAGGTTTAGGGTGTTCCCGGGCACAGTGCTTATCTGCAATACTATCTTTATCCAGGTCCTAATAGTCCCAGTAGCAGCAGAAATCTCACCCTCAGCAGGTGCATTGAAAATGACTACGGTGGAGTTTTTACATTTGTCGGAAGCTTCGTTTTCCCATTTATTCAAAATTTGAAGTGTATATTGTGAATTGTTTTTTTTTTTAAAATAAATGGTAAATCTATTATTTTCTAGTAGGGCTGTGAGGATTAGCAGGATCCCTAACCCTTTAAACTGAATATACTGCAATATTTAAAAACATGTAAGGGTGTGAATACTTTTGCAAATGGCCCTAAATACATTGGGTAAGGGATTAAGCTTTATTAAAGGGCAGCAGAAATTGTTTGGGGACCTGTAGGACACTTTTGTGTACACATTGTAGATAGCCGCCAGCTACCAGGCCTGATATGTGAGACACAATATAGGTTTTTTTCTCATGTGAATTTACGCAAAGTGTGCATTGCAAAAGTCATGGTAATCACTCGTATGTCAACAGCCCTGACCTTCCAGGAGAGACAAGGATGTTAACATATGGTGGGACGTGGACAGAAACTCATGCTCTGTACCGTATCATCTGTGATCTGCAGCCGGACTGGGATGTAAGCTATCATAAATATACCCGTGAAAACTACATTTGACAACAATGTTGTCATCGTGACACCCCAGACTGATGTACAAAAATTTTTGTGTAGACCTCTAATTTCATATATGGAGATTTTATTTCTTTGGGATGTTCTCTCAGACTCCGTATGGGGAGAATATCTCCATATGTATGGCAGCCCCCGAAAAAAAAGCGAAATTATGTGTCATCTGGAACATGTTAAAAAATTTCACTACCTGAGTAGTGACAGATTTAGAAAGTCTTCAGACTCTTTCACTGTTTTAACATTTTGTTATGTTGCTCCTTGCGCTCAAATAAAAAAAAAAAATCTAGTTTTCCGCCATCGTTCTGCACTCAGTATCCCATAATGAGAAAGTGAAAAGAGATTTTTAGAAATTTTTGCTAATTTATTAAAATTAGAATCACCCGCGATGCTAGGGAGGCTCGTTCCCGTCGCGGCCTGCTATTGGCTGCCTCCCCTGACGCCGAATGTTTTCATCCTCGCGATGGGGAGATGCAGTGGTGGCCATGCCGGTATGAGAAGCAAAACGGGTGTTGGGGAGCGAGGTAAGTACAATCTATGTGAGGGCCCGGGTGTATGGGGGGCATTTTAGGGGTTGGATATTCATTTTTAAGAATTCATCTAAACCCACTGATTCTTAGTTCTTTCAGTAAAAAAGCTTTGACGCTTCTGGAGAATGAACTTTTTCTTCTCCAGTCGGAGGCAGTGCACCCTTGTATTTTGAGGGCATTTTCCCTGGAACAGTTTATCTCCGTATTTTTTGTACGGCCCATTTATATATTTGTATAGGTTAATCATGTCCCCCCCTTAAACGTCTCTTCTTCAGACTAAATATATGTAATTCTTTTAATCTTTCATCATAACTAAGACCCTCCAGGTCCCTCATCAGTTTAGTCGCTCTCCTCTGTACTTTTTCCAGCTCCAGGGCATCCTTTCTATGGACTGGTGCCCAGAACTGGACTGCACATTCCAGATGAGGCAGCACCAACGGTTTGTAAAGTGGTAGTATCACTTCCCTGTCCTGCCAGTCCATGCCTCGTTTAATGCATGACAATATCCTGGTGGCCTTAGAAGCAGCTGATTGACATTGTATGCTGTTATTTAATCTACCATCTACAAGGACTTCTCTATAAGTGACTCTCCGAGTGTTACATCCACTAGGACATATAATGCAAAGAGATTATTACTACCAAGATGCAGAACTTTATATGTATCCACATTCAACCTCATTTCCCAAGTTGATGCCCAATCACTCAGAGTGTAGTTTTTGGACATCTTCCATAGACTGCACTGTACTACATAGCTTAGTGTCATCTGCAAAAATAGAAATGGTGCTATTAATCCCATCCTCAATATCATTAATATAAAGACATTTTCTCTGTTCTGTCCCAGGAGATTAGCCATGTCCTCCCTCCTCCCTCTCACTGTCCCATGTCTGGCAGGAAGATAACTGGCTGCAGCAGGAGCCTCCCCCTCAGTCCTATTTTTAGTAAGACAAAAATATCCTTAGACCCATCCCTTTTCTAAGCTCTCAGTCAGCCACCCGCCAAAGATGGAAGAGATCGGCAGATGATTAGCAAATGTTTGTAATGAATGTTCAATTGGCCGATCATCAATCCTTCTGCCGATGCTCGTTTGTCTACTATACACATCTTTTATGCAGCCTTAAAAATCAGTGAAAACAGGAGATGTGCCTCCAACTATTTCTAAACTGTTTGGGGACAAACAATCATAATAACGATCATTCATCCCCTATGCAGTTTACATTTGCTCTTGTAATGGCCATCTAAGGCTAGGGCTACACGGCGACAGTTGTCGCGCGACACCCGTCGCAGCCAGGATCCCTGAGTAGCAGGGATCCCATAGAGATGAATGGGATCGACGCGGCAGTCGCAAAAAATCCAACACGGTTGTAAATGTAAACGCAGTGTAGCCCTAGCCTAAAAGAGCACCGATCAACGGGTTATATGATGAATCGGTCATCGTGACCCTTTGTACTGTTTAGATGATTAGGTTGTCAACTTAAAGGCGTATTCTCATCTTAGACAATGGGGGCATATCGCGGTGGGACTCGTACCTATTTTGAACTCGGAGCGGGGAGCGCTGTGCCTGGAGGACCCCAGGTTTCCCGGGGTCCGGCCACCACCAGGTGCAGCTCCCCCGCTGCTCCCATAGAAATGAATGGAGGGCAGTTGCGCATGCGCAGTGCGCCCTCCTTCACTTTGGGGGCTCAGTTCTCGATATAGGTGCCGGTCCCAGTGGTGGGACCCGCACCTATAAGACAATGGGGGCAAATCCTAGCGATATGCGCCCATTGTCTAAGATGGGAATAACCCTTTAATGCCCAACCTTTGGCCCTCCAGCTGTTGCAAAACTACAACTCCCAACGTGCCCTGATAGCTGTAGGCTGTCTGGGAATGCTGGGAGTTGTAGTTTTGCAGCAGCCGGTGGGCTGCAGTTTGGGCATCCCTGTTCTAGAAGGTCCCATCAGGTCTTGTAAATGTCCTTGTGTAACCAGTTTGAGTTTGAGATGGCAGCAGGAGCTTTGAGCCTCGTATGTACTGTCCCTATAAACAGGATGTATATTATCCTATAACGTTTTACAAGTACTTACCTGCAGTTACACCT
Source organism: Rhinella marina (assembly GCA_900303285.1). Lineage (NCBI taxonomy): Eukaryota > Metazoa > Chordata > Amphibia > Anura > Bufonidae > Rhinella > Rhinella marina. The sequence goes on from ONZH01002915.1 coordinate 408,948, forward strand.
TCCTTAAACATGGGAAGTGGAGCAGGTGACAAGAGACATTTATCAGGTGAGGGCAGGGTGTCGCTTCCTGTCATGAACAAAGGTGTTTTATGTCTTGGCGCCTTTTGTGCTGTAAATTATGAACTTTTATTCTCCTTGTGTTGGCACACGTCATGTCTTACTGGTGCAGATAGGAAGAACCACTGCTGTTAATGATTAAGATTTCTCGAAAATGATAATTGCTTCTAGTGAAATCTCATTAACGATTGCCCATCATTTCATGATATCAACGGCTCCAACAACTTTCTTTTTTAATGTTTTGCTTGTTTTGGGATGTGTCTTCTCAAGATAGGGGGCAGGTAAGGGAACATTCAAGGGGTTCTCCCATGATTGATGTAAAAAATGAAAATCAGACATCATATAGTACATGACAATCTCTTTCTAACAAATCTAGAACCAGCCCTGTACCTCACATGGATCCAGAGATCTCCACATTCATTGTTCTGCTAGATTTATATCAAGCTGACCGCTCAAGGGTGTGTGTCTTTTCTGCTGCAGCTCTTTACCTAACACAGCTCAAGGGGTTGTCCATTCTGATGCAGCGCTTTCCCTGTCATAGTTTCGGGGGCGTTTCCTTTCTGCTGAAGCTGCCACCCTATCACAGCTCGGGGGCAATGAGATCATCTCTTTTCCTATCACAACTCAGGTGGCATGTCCTTTCTTCTGCACTCCTCTCCCTATTAAAGATTAAGGGGTGTTCCCTTTCTGCTGCTGCTTTCTCTCTATTGCAGCTCATGGAGCATATCCTTTTTGTGACAACTCCCTCCCTATTATATCAGGGGATGTGCCTTTTCTGCTGCTGCAGCGACCTGCAAGGGTGACGGAAGTGATAGTTGTGGTACTGACAGGAGCGATGGTGGTTCATGGTGGCCGTCCTCACTCCAATGCCCACTAGGGCCATGCAGTGAAAGGAGGCTGCATCTTTTCTGAGATCACAGGGTTTTAATGTCTTTGAGTGGCAGCCTGTCTGCAGCGTATGCCTATGAGGCTGCGCCTCTCTGGCTTAGCTTGATGGTGACTATCAGTATAGCACTGACAATACAATACACTGTACTGTATAAGCAGTACAGTGTATTATAGAAGCAATCAGAAGATCGATGATTAAAGTCCCCTTGTGGGACTAATAAATTGTAAAAATTAAATTTAAAAATAACATTTTATCAAATAAAAAAAATCTTCAAGTTAAAAAAATGCACCTTTTTGTATTGGAAATATATTGCAAAAATAAAATCTCCTCCACATATTTGGTATTGCTGCGTACGTAATTCCTTGCACTGCACTATTTTCATGAAATCGATCCCGTATGGTGAACGTTGTAAAAAAAAAACAAAAAACAAAAAAGAAATATAAAGCAGTCAAAAAAGTGTTATGTACCCCATCCTGCAAAAATCAAGCTTTGTAGAAAGACAAATAAAAACGTTATGGGTCTTGTCATGCGGCAATGCAAAAAAGTTTTTATCTCTTATTTGAAAAAGGGATTTTGTTGTGCAAAAGTAGTAAAACGCAAAAAAAACATACATACTTGGTATTGCTGCAATCACACTGACCAAAAGAATGAAGTTATAGTATTGTATATACAAAAAAATAAAAGCTGCAACATTTATAACATAAAAACTCAGTGGCAGCATTGCTGCCTCCCCCTCCAAAAGAAAATTAAATTAATTATTGTTAAAATTACAACTTGTCCCACAAAAACTGAAAAATAAAAAAGTTATAGCTCTTGGAATATGATAATGAAAAAATGAAAAGAAAAATTGCTTGTTCACTAAGGCCCAAAACAGGCTGAACAGAATGGGGTTAAACCTTTTGGAATCTAATTTTATAAATGTTACAAAATTTCACTGCAAGTTAAATAAAAATGTACTGGTTGGTCAGTTTTGTCTTTTGTTAGTTTTGTATTTTGTCAGTTTTCTATTTTGTACCACCTGTACGGAGCTGAATTTTAGAGAATTTTAGTATTGAGCACGTCAGGATATTTGCTGTGATCAAACTATTACACCGTGTGTGGGTGATGTCTGGATGTCTGGCATCTCGGCCTTTGGCGCCAAAAGAGCTTATCTTGCCAGGCTTATCTCACCACACCTTCCTATAACGAACTCCAATAATTCTGATTAGTAATCCAGCTGGGACCTGTAACCAGTCCCAGAGATAAAGGCGATAGATGCCGATGCCTCCGGCATGCAGCTGCTTGGAGGAAGAGGGCTATGGGACATAATGGGGACAGGACTGTCCTTAAAATTTATATAATCACTAGCAGAAGGACCCAGCTTTGCCTGGGTATATTTAATCTATTTCATTTAATGTTTCTGTGTGTCGTTGCACAGCAATTTTACCTTCATTTTTTTAATCCCCATTGGCTGCGGAGTGGGAGGGGGCGTGACCTGACCGGGTCGGGGGTGTGGTTTAGCGGGACCTTGGGGGGGGTGCTTTTAAGTCCTTCTTTTGAGGGTGGCCTGAATTACAGGTAAATGCCATGGTAATTTATGAGGAAACACAGTGGGTAGCAGTGGAAGAAAACATCGCTTCGCATGGGTATATTTAATCTATTTCATTTAATGTTTCCGTGTGTCATTACAGAGAGAAAGTCACCCTCCCACCTCTGCAGCTGACAGTAGTTGATATTTACCTTCAATTTTTCAATCCCCGTTGGCTGCGGAGTGGGAGGGGGCGTGGCCTGACCGAGTCGGGTGCGTGACTTAGCGAGAACTGGGGCGGGGGTTTTAAGTCCTTCTTTTGAGGGTGGCCTGAATAACAGGTCGATGCCATGGTAATTTATGAGGACACGCAATGGGTAGCAGTGGAAGTAAACATCTTTTATTATTACTGAACGGTCGTAGTCTAAAATTAGTCTAAATCATCTAATGTTTCTGTGTGTCATTGCAGAGAGAAATTCACCCTCCCACCCCTGCAGCTGACAAAAGTTGATTTTTACCTTCATTTTTTCAGTCCCTGTTGGCTGTGAAGCAGGAGGGGGGTGGCCTGACAGAGTCAGGGGCGTGTCTTAGTGAGACCTGGGGCAGGGGTTTTAATTTCTTCTTTTGAGGGTGGCATGAATTACAGGTCGATGCCATGGTAATTTATGAGGACACGCAATGGGTAGCAGTAGAAGAAAATATATTTTATTACTACTGAACGGTCTAAAATAAGTCTAAAACAGGGGTCCCTGAGGTAATTTATCCGGCCCCTGCTGCACTTCTGTATTTTCCTGGGGGATAAAATAAGAAACTCTCTTACCTCTCCTGCGCCACGGCTCCGCTCTGGGTCCGGCGCTCCTCTGTCTTCTCTGCCCGCGCTGCACTGTCCTGACCGCGTACAGTGTCAGAACGTAGTGCGCGCACTCTGACCTGACACTGCATGCAGTAAGTTGACAGTGCAGCACGGGCAGAGAAGACAGAGGAGCGCCGGACCCGGAGCGGAGCCGCGGCGCAGGAGAGGTAAGAGAGTTTTTTTATTTTATTCTGATAGGGGCACAGTGGGCTGATCTGAGGTCTGATGGGGGCACAATGGGCTGATCTGAGGTCTAATGGGGGCACAATGGGCTGATCGGGCACAATGGGCTGATCTGAGGTCTGATGGGGGCACAATGGGCTTGATTTGAGGTCTGATGGCAGCACAATGGGCTGATCTGAGTCTGATGGGGCACAGTGGGCTGATCTGAGGTCTGATGGGAGCATAGTGGGCTGATCTGAGGTCTGATGGGGGCACAATGGGCTGATCTGAGGTCTGATGGGGGCACAATGGACTGATTTGAGGTCTGATGGGGGCACAATGGGCTGATCTGAGGTCTGATGGGGGCACAGTGGGCTGATCTGAGGTCTGATGGGGGGCGCAATGGGCTGATCTTGAGGTCTGATGGGCACAATGGACTGATCTGAGGTCTGATGGGGCACAATGGGCTGATCTGAGGTCTGATGGGGGCACAATGGGCTGATCTGAGGTCTGATGGGGGCATAGTGGGCTGATCTGAGGTCTGATGGGTCACAGTGGGCTGATCTGAGGTCTGATGGCCGCACAATGGGCTGATCTGAGGTCTTATGGGGGCACAGTGGACTGATCTGAGGTCTGATGGGGGCACAATGGGCTGATCTGAGGTCTGATGGGGCACAATGGCTGATCTGAGTCTGATGGGGGCATAGTGGGCTGATCTGAGGTCTGATGGGTCACAGTGGGCTGATCTGAGGTCTGATGGGCGCACAATGGGCTGATCTGAGGTCTTATGGGGGCACAGTGGACTGATCTGAGGTCTGATGGGGGCACAGTGGGCTGATCTGAGGTCTGATGGGGGCACAATGGGCTGATCTGAGGTCTGATGGGGGAACAATGTTTGTTTTTTTACTTTAAAATATGTGCAGTGTGCATAGGGATTTGTTCATAGTTTTTTTTTTTTTTTTAATAGTCCGGCCCTCCAACGGTCTGAGGGACAGTGAACTGACCCCCTGTGTAAAAAGTTTGGGGACCCCTGGTCTAAAACATAAGTTATATTTATGTTAACCGGAATACCCCTTTAACAGTGTCATCCACAGTGCTCTGCCCCTTTAAAGCAGTGAATAGAAATGGCTGGGTTGTTATTTACCCAGCTCCTCAGGTGACTGCTAATTACCTGGCTGGGTTGTTATGGAAAACTGCCCTCCCTGTGTGTGTCTGTGCAGAGAATGGCAGTTGGGATTTGAAACCAAAGCTCCCAGGCTAATATTGGCTAATGCAGGTCATATTTTGGGAATATCTCGGGAACGGTACGTCCTAGAGATCTGAGACCTGGTCTAAAACCTTCCCGGACACCTGATGTACCTGTGTGCCAAATTTGGTGAAAATCGGTCCAGTAGTTTGGTCGCGCATAGAGAACAGACAGACAGAAACTCATTTTTATAATATTAAGAGATACATTATTTTTTATGTACTATTCACGTGACATCAAATACTATTGACTATTACAGTATGGTTTCCAAATTGTAGCAGCTCGTGGCTATAATTCTCATACATGATGTATTTTCCCACAGCAGTATATGTGTCCGGGATATCTTAATTACTTTTCCTGTCATAACTGTCCCTTGGTATACATGTCATGTGACAACTAAGCCACATCCCAAACAATGGCCACTAAAAATTAAAGGGGTTGTCTAGGAGTAGAAAAGATGTCTGCCTTCTACCAAGAACAGAACCACCCTTGTCCATGGTTTGTATCTGGTAATGCTGCTCCTCTATATTCATGTGAATGAGGCTGATCTACAGTACCACAGATAAGCTATCAAACCTTTTCAATATATCTGCTTTCCGCTGTGAATGGAAAAAAATTTGCTGCTGGAGTCCTGATCCTGTCTTTTATAATATTTGTGCCCCTATGTTAAATGATCTTTCTGCAACTGCTGCCCGGCCGTTACAGAGAGAGCAGAGCCTCTAGGTGTAATGGTAACGCCCCTGTTGCTCCTAGAGGCTCATTTACATATATTAAAACATCATTTTTCTCAGCAATGTGGGCACATATGAACATGGAACCAACACAGATGTTTTCAGCTGCCAAGTGCACATGTAACAGGTCAGCCAGTGTCATAGGTACAAACCAAAACTTTTACATCTCATTTTTACACCAATGCCATGTCTTATGTACATCCATCACTCTAGAATGTTCCATTCCATAATTTATCATTATTATAATCAGAGCTCAGTTTTCTATGAAACAAAGTTCCAAATCCCATGCTTCACTCCCTACAGCCATGGGGTTACATGATTAAATTCTGCATGCCTGATACCACCGCTAGAGGGCGCTGAAGAGCTTCCTAGATACAGTTTATACATTGAACTCAATACTAAACCTTTATGCAGTAAGCTCCCCCTAGTGGTGACTGCAGGAAGCCAGTCACTTAACTCTATGTCTCCAATAATTTGGAGATCTGAAACCAAACCAAGCCCTTACAACTATGAATAGATATTAAGAAATTCATCGGCACTGAATATAGAACCTATTTCGAAACACAATGCTGCCCAAGGATGAGCACAAGTATTCTTAAGATAAAGAAGCAGAATATTGAAGAACGTGTAACTCAGGGCAAATTCTGTTCCCGGATCCTGAAAACTCTGCTATACTGAAGATTGAGCAGAGACAATGAGCCTCTTTATACTGCGGAGTATAATGTGTTACTGTAAACCTGGGTGGTAGACGAGTCAGGCCTTAAATGTATAGAAATGATTTCCTCCGAGAAGTTTTTCTAAATGTCTCCCTTATGAATTTTCATCCCCCTCTTTATGAATTATTCAATCACTCACATTAAGATGATTGTGGACTTTTTTATGTTATAGGTGTAGGAACAGAAAAGAAAATATTTAGCTTCTCAGCTGACGCGCTCTTTACCCCGCTGATCTACACTGTGCAGCTGCCGTCCAAATCGACGTAAATCAAAAAGAACAGAAACACTATTAGAGGCCCCATCGCATTTCAGAGCATGTACTGCACTTTTTATGCATTACTAAACTGAGGCCGTCCTTTAAACGCTGGATGAATGATCTGTGGGGAAGAAAATGGTTTTCAGAGCAACTTTTTGTGAAAGTTTTTGTTTGACCATAAGGGTCATGTAATGGGCATCTGCTGTCAGTGGAGAACGTCAAAAAAATGGTAAAAGAGTCTTGAATCCCACTGATTTTAGTAGATAGAAAGTTGTGGTGAAACATTATTATCCATTTAGGGTCCGTAGGTGTTTTGCGGTCCGCATTTTGTGGGTCGCACATGGCGGCCCTCTGATAGAAATGCCTATTCTTGTCTGTGATTGTGAACAAGACTAGGACTCGCTCTATCTTTCTTGCGGGGCCGCGGAACGGAACTACGGATGCGGAAGTCTTTTGCGGCCCCATTGAAATGAATAGGTCCGCAACCGTTACGCAAAATTGCGGAACGGATGCGGAGCCAGAAATACGAACGTGTGAACGGACCCTTATTCAGCAATAGACATCTTAGCTACTGGGCCTACATTCCAGTTAGACAAAGTTATAAAGTGGATAGGGGATAAGTGGGACCCCTACCGCTGGGACCCCAAGAGATTGGGGGCCCTGTACCCCATGGAACCCCCTGAAATGGTTGGAGCGCTGTACTTGGCTATCTCCAGTGCTCCCATAGAAATGAATGGAGCTGTGTCAGGCATTTCTGACCTGCCGCTCCGTCCAATTCAGGGAGGCTCCACAGGGTACGGGGCCCCTGTTCTTGTGAATAAGGAGATGATCTAATAGTTCTGCCCTTTCCACAGGATAACTTTCTGTAACCGGAAAATACCTCTTTAATACTTCATTCTTATATGGAGGAAGGGAGGGAAGAAAATTTATGTAGATATATATTAGATAGATAGAATTAGTATAGACAAACAGGTAGAAGAATATGACATATGAATCAATTGTTAACAAATTTGATTTGTTACAAATTTCACATTGGCAAACAAAGCAGAAGCTTTTGCGATTCGTTTAGTATAAAAAGCTAAAACATGGCACTCAACCCCATTTTATTGTTAGCGTTAGAAGGAACAAGGGGGAAGGGGGAGGCTTTCCATGATTGGCCCAGAGGCTGAAAGACAATCTCATCAGCCAATCAGGTAAGCAGTAGACGGAGAGATCCCTGTGACCAAGCCTTAATGTGTTCAGCTTCTGACCTTGAAGGAGTGTGTCTGGTAATGTCTGACAAAAAAAAA